>CM068749.1:2838946-2896446 GCA_035084275.1 Hydrolagus colliei | reverse complement strand
ATTTTAGTCTGTTTTATTGCATCTGTGTCCTGCAATGTTCTGTTTACACTATTATCCAATTTATGTCCACCTTGATCTTACCAACAGGGCCATTTTGTAAACAAGTCTGCTCGGGGCTAAACACAACCAGTCCATGAAAAGATTTTTTAAATAAATAAACTACTTAAAGAGGCAGTGTGACAGGACTGTTGGTTTACCAAAAGTAAACCAGACAATGACATCAGGCTTATTTTTCATAAATTGTCACATTTGGGGTCATGAGTGTTATTTTTGTGCATCGGGTCTATATGTGTGTGTGAGAGTGTGTGAATGAGTGTGAGAGTGCGTGTGCTGTGTGGGTGAGTGAATCTGTGTGTGTGTGTGTGGGTGGTTGTGTGAGTGTGTATATGTATGAGTGTGAGTGAGTGTGTGTGTGTTTGAGTGTGTGAGTGTATGAGTGTGTGTAACTTTGTGTGTGTGAGAGAGTGTTTGGAGATTGGAGTCCAATGGTTAGAGCACTCGCTTTACAAGCAAGGGACAACTTTGGGCAAGTTTCCTTGCTCCACACGCCTGATAATAATCCCTCAAAAATATAATAACATTAAGGTCACTTCAATCCACGACTGTTTGTGGGGACGCTGCTGTGCGCAATTGGCTGCCGCGTTTCACCCACATATATACAGTCACTTCACTTTACAGTATATTCTGTGAAGCGCTTTGAGACGTCTACAAAAAGACGTGAAAAGCTCCATGTCAAATGCAACGATTATTATTATTATATAATATCACGACTAATATTATTGTCTGTGCTGCTGAATCAAATGGAAACCTTTCCCGCATTACCAGTGCGAACACTAATCTTCAGCTCAGGGATGTGATATTAACAGGCCGGGTTAGAGCATTTACTGAGAATCCCAGGTAAACTCACACAGTTTCCTTCTACAAAGAGGGGATGTATCGCTCCTCATACATTGCAGTGGTGAAGGATTCTTTATCAGCTTCTACTATGGGACAATTCCTGTATATTCTTGTACACACCTGGTATCAGCCTGGCTCAGTGAGTAGCACTCTCACCTCCGAGTCAGACGGTTGGTTGTGTGTTCAAGCCTCGGGTCACGGCATTGAGTTCACAGGCAGTGAACTCAATGTAATCTCCTGGGGGAGATTACATTGTCGGAGGTGCCGTCCTTCAGGTGAGATGTTAAAGGGAAATCTCGTCTGTGCCTGTCCAGGTGGACGTTAAAGATCCCAAGGCAACAGTCAAAAAGAGAAGGCGGTTTCTCCTAGTGTCTTGGCCAATAAACTCCCATGTCAATTAGGTCATTCACTTCAAAGCTGTTTGAACAACATTGCTTTGTATATACTGGCAGCCACATTTGCCTACAGAAGGCTATTCCACAGTGAATCCTGTGTGAAGTTTTGAGACATTTCATCAAATTGATACGGTGTTACATCAAATGCGAGGATTGTTTTGGGAATCAAAATTCAAATTCCACGAGTAGTCAATTTCATTATTATATCATTATTATAATCATCCTGGCATTTGATACAATGCCTAATCATATCTTCAAAACATCTCAAAGCACTTCACAAAATATACTGTCAAGTGAACTGACTGGAGAAACACGGCCCAGTTTAAATTGGGTGACCAAATTCTATTAAAAAAAACCCTGTAATTTGAAGGGATTAGCCCCAGAAAGGCAATCCGCCAATCGACTAACAACCGAGTTCCTACTTACTGCTAGGCAAACAGAGGCTCGTGGAGTAAGAACTTGCTTAACATTTCGCCCTGCCCGGCAATCACAGCCAGGTCCTATCGCTTGAGAGATTATTTTGTTATATTCCCCTATTTATTTTCTCCCTCCTTCCCTGGCTTTTGCAGAGCTGTACACTCCTGAAAATGTGATATTTTCAATCCCAATCCCCCTGATCCACCAGGAAGGAATAGACTTAACCGACAAGGGGAAAGGGAAGCTTTTCCAGATGCCGTGCTCTGTCTCCCAGACACTGAAGACCACAGTCAGCTTCTCAAACACTGGATTCCTGAATAACATCTAATTGGCTGTGTTCTGCAGTGTAGTCAGAGATTCCTTAAATAAATCCTTGGCTTGGCTGCTGGGACTTCGAAGTCAATAAAATTATCATTAGAATGAGCTAGGGGGCACAAGCTATTAGCTGCCGTCCAAACCAGCGGTCCTGTGGTTAATTATCCAAGAACTGCGCAGAATTCCACCTGTGTTTGATACTGTAAGCCACAGCTGGAACTACTATAACAGCAATTTGGGACCATTTTAAGGAAATCAGATACTCATAGGGAGCTCTGTGTGCAGTTCCTTTTAACTCTTGGAGTGCAGAGAAGCCTTTGGAACTTCTAATAATAATGATAATAATAATAATAATAATGATGCTTGCATTTTTTACAGTGGAGCTCCTATAGCTCCACTGTAAAAAACGTGAACGTGAGGTTAGAGCACTCACGTTACAAGCGTGTGACCTGTGTTCGACTCCAGCCAGATCAGGTCAGAACCTTGGGCAAGTTTCCTTACTCCACACGCACACCTAATAATAATCCCTCCGAACAAAACACAATAATAAAATTGGTCATTTCAATCCACGGCTGTTTGTGGGGGACGCTGCTGTGCGCAATTGGCTGCCGTGTTTTGCCCACAAATATACAGTCAGTTCACTTTACAGTATATTCTGTGAAGCGCTTTGAGACGTCGATAAGATGTGAAAAGTGCTATATCAAAATGCAAGGATTATTATTATTATACAGCGCCTTATCACATCTTTGAGACATCTCAAAGCGCTTCACAGGGTACACTATAAAGTGAATTGATGGGGGGGTGTAGCGGATTCCGTGAAAAAAATTGATGCCGCACTTTTGCATTGGAAAGCTCCTAACTCATTTCTCTAACAGTAGGAATCAGCCTTGTTGCTCTCCTGTCTCGCCTCTAGGGCCAAGGCAACCCTTGCACATTGCAATTACCAGCTCTGTGCACAGTACTGTACTCTCAACCTGACCAGAACACGAGACAGCTCGGGTATAAAGTGCAGCTCTGAACTCAACCAATCTCCAGTCTTGGCCAGCATCCTGTTTGCCTTGTGTCTTGCTGTCTCATATTGTTTTGACTCGGCGAGAGATGAGTCAACTGTTATTAAATACAACTCAACAAAACTAGCTGAAAACATGGGTTTTGAGGTGATTGTATCAAATCTATGATGAAATGTTGCATTTTTCACAACAGTAGTACAGTATGATAATAATAATAATTTGGTCACTCAATCCACGACACTGAAACGCTGCTGTGCACAATTGGCTGCCGTGTTTCTCCCACAAATATACAGTCAATTCACTTTACAGATATTCTGTGAAGAGCTTTGAGACGTCTTGAAGAAGTGATAATAATAATAATCACAATAATAATCCTTGCATTTGATGTTGCGCCTTTCATGTCTTCTTGACGTCTCAAAGCGCTTCACAGAATATACTGTAAAATGAATTGACTGTTTATTTGTGGGTGAAACGCAGCAGCCAATTGCGCACAGCAGCGTCCCCCACAAACAGTCATGGATTGAAATGACCAATATTATTATTGTGGTTTTTGTTGGACGGATTATTATTAGGCGCGTGTGTGTGTGAGTGTGTGTGGAGTAAGAAAACTTGCCCAAGGTTTTGCCCTGACCTGCCTGGATTCGAACACAGGTCTCACGCTTGTAAGATGAGTGCTCTAACCACTGAGCCACAGGAGCTCCACATAAAGTGCTGTATCAAATGTAAGGATTATTATTATGATAATGATGATGAAAGACTGACAATGAAACTTGAGGCATCAAACTTGGCGATCATTGCGTGCGGGGCTCTGGGCAGACCACACCTGGAGGACTATGTGTTACTCTGTTTGCGGAGCTGTCAAGGTGCAAAAGCGAGTGGAGCAGAGAGCAATTAGGATGATCCCCGTGAGATCCGATGAATAATTCAAATAAGATTTGTTGCTTCAGCTTTGCAAAGAGACTGAAGGGACTTTATAAGGGGAGTATAAAGTCAATTCACTTTGTAAAATATGAAGTCAACTCACTGTACAGTATGCTCTGTGAAGCGCTTTGAGATGTCCAGAAGACGTGAAAAGCGCTGTATCAAATGCAAGGATTATTATAATTAAGATGTTAAATGGACGGAATTTAAATTAAATACAGAAGCACCCTGTGCTTGGCCAGAAGAAACCTTGGCCAAGATTGCAGGACTAATGGTTTGTGAATGACTATTTTATGACAAATATTAGGGAATCCTTGCATTTAATGTAATGCCTTATCATTGAGACATTTTGAAGTACTTAACAGAATATACTGTAAAGTGAATTGACTGTATGTTTTTTCTGGGTGAGTTATGTCAGCCAATTGTGCACAACAGTGTCCCACAAACATTTGTGGATCGAGTGAACAAATTATCATCTTTTTCCAATTTTTTTTCTTTGAAGAGATTATTACCCTCAGAAGCAGTTGACTCTCTACTCCAATCGTCTAACAACCACAGTGCTACTTACTTACTGATAGGTAAACAGAGGTGCGTATGTGTGGAGGGATAAGGAAACTAGCCTGAGATTTTTCTACCGCCCGGGAATCGAACCCTGGTTGTTTGTGAGGTGACGGCTCTAACCAATGTGCAGGACTCCACATCAAAGAATGTTTCTTTAACAGATGGAATGTGTTATGAGGAAGCGTGGAAGGGATCAGAGTGCAGAATGTATTCTAGAAACCGCTTAATATTGTAATGGAAGAACAGTTGGGTGGGTATTTTGCGAGGATGAGATCAAACAGGCTCTTGTGATGTGCAAGTCTGTACAACTGACTGTACAGTTTATGTTTGGGTGAAACTCTTCACCCTGGTGTTCAGGACTAGGTAGGCTGCCAAAGAACACCACCGCATCTGCAACTGCTAAACTACCAGAGAATTTGTTTTTAATTTGTTTTGTTTATCAGAAGGACTTGGACGTGAGTCTTATAACATTTACAACAGGAAGTGTCGATTACTTCAAACACAGATTAGATAGTTTTCTTTTAGGAAACAACCTAATGGGATACAGGTACATAGGTAGTTCGGGACAATGTGCAAGTAATTGCTAAGAAGATGGAAGGTGAATTAGATGGACTTTGGTCTTTTTTTTCCGTCTAGCATTTCTTATGTCTCTTCTTACATTAACAAATGTTGTGGAGTCCTGTAGCTCAGTGGTTAGAGCACTCGCCTTACAAACCAGGAGACCTGGGTTTGATTCCAGTCAGGGCGAAACCTTGAGCAAGTTTCCTTACTCCATACGTCTAATAATAATCACTCAAACAAAAATCCGTCACTTCAATCCATGACTGTTTGTGGGCCACTACTCTGCGCAATTGGCTGCCGCGTTTCACCCACAAATATACAGTCAATTCACTTTACAGTTTATTCTGTGGAGCGCTTTGAGACATCTAGAAGACGTGATAAGGCGCTAGATCAAATGCAAGGATTATTAATATTATTAACCAGACTCAACAAGGGCTCAACAACAATACCATGACTGCTAACTATCAGACATGCCCATCCTCCCCTTCCACCATAAAAATGTGGCGTCAGGAAACTTGCCCGAGGTTTCGCCCTGACCTGCCTGGATTCGAACACAGGTCTCACGCTTGTAAGGCGAGCGCTCTAATCGCTGAGCTACAGGAGCTCCATCTCACTAATACTCCTTGCATTTGATATAGCACTTTTTAGTGTCAAATGCAACGAGTATTACCATGTCACACCAGCAGGTATAAAGTAAACAGCCCTTTAGAAAGTTAATGGAGAAAAATACACAGTGACTGGGATTCCAGCTGCAGTTCCCTGGCAACTTCTCCATCCTACAAAACACCAGGAAACCACACAGGGCAGAGATTCTGTTAAAGGGACAGGCACACACACTTCGGTGAAAACAGCTATCATTTAGCCACCAAAAGATTAGAAGTTTGAGACTTTGACTCACCTCAGCCATTTCTCAAGACGGTTTCACCTTAAAATGCGAGAGCAATATTGCAGAAGTGTGGAAAATGTGCACTCATTCATGTTTACTGATGACAGTGGGAGGGGAGATTATTCCCGTTAGGGGCTCAAATCCCCAATACTGTACTGTCAACTTGGTTTTAATAGAAATTACATATGCTTTGGATTCGACATACCATGATAATAATAATAATAATAATAAAGCTTTTAACTACCATCAGCAGATGGTAGTTAAAAGCTTCCATCCTCTCTGCCCCCACACTCTGGAACTCCATCCCACAGTCCCTTCACCTCACTCCCTCGTCTCCTTCAAGGCCGGTCTCAAGACTTTCCTCTTCGACCGTGCCTTCTGCTGCCCTCCCAACTCTCTCCCTCCCTCCCGTCCTAACTCCCTACTGCCCCTCCTCCCTGCCCCTCTCCCTTGCTCGGGTCCCGACCCCACTGTTCCCGACTTGGGATGTCCTCCCAGTGTGAAAGGCACTCTGTAGTAAATGTCATTTTGTTGTTGTTGTTGTTGTTCATTTTGAAATGGTTTATTGCACTTGAGTTAATCCGAACTCAAACAGCTGCTGAATTGTGCCTGAGACTTGCTTAGAACAGGCACGTGTACAACAGGCACAGCTACATTATCATTAGGGCTCTGGAAATAAAAGTGCAATTAGCAAACAATGTGTCTTACGCTACCTACAAGGAGAGCGCTGTAACAGGGGCTCTTTTATAGGGTTGCCAACTGAATCTGCCGGGAACGAGCACAATACCGCACTCCCCCAGCACTGTATTGGAGTGACAGTCTAGACTGTGTGAGTTTGAAGTCCTGATGTTGGGTTTAATCTACAACCTATTGAATCACAGAGTACTGCTGCCAGGACTGGCTCTGAGCTTTGAGTCTTTCCGGTTGACTATCCTGGCACAGTACCAGTTATTCAGGTAGTAAATAGCCCGAAAATAATAATAGTATCCTTTGCATTTGTCATAGAGCTTTTCACATCTTCTAGACGTCTCAAAGTGCTTTATAGAATATACTGTAACTGTTTATTTGTAGGTGAAACGCAGCAGCCAATTGCACACAGCAACGTCCCCACACACAGTCGTGGGTTGAAATGACAATATTATTATTGTGTTTTTTTTGGATAGATTAGTATTAGGCGTGTGAGTGAAGTAAGTGGATTGAAGTGACCGATTTTTTTTGGAGGGATTATTATCAGGTGTGTGTGGAATAAGGAAATTTGTGCAAGGTATCGCCCTGCCCGGAATCGAACCCAGGTCTCTCGCTTGTAAGGCGAGTAGTCTAACCACTGAGCTGCATGACTCCATCTCCGCCTGCCAAGAACAGTTTCCACAAAAGAATGCAGACAGTAATCTAATCAAAGTTCAAATATCAGTTGTTGACTCTTCAATGAGATTACTCACTGGTTATTTTCTTTTTCGACAATGAACTGACAAGTCACTGGATGATAATATTAAAGCAAATTAAAACTTTGCGAGTTGCTGATTGGTCTGTGCTCTAACAGAAAAAATAATTTGCAATAAGCATTTCATGGATTATTCAGCCGCAAGCTGTTCTCAAAATGGAAACTTCAGAATCGACTTAAATTCATTCTACTGAAATATATATTTTTGGTAAATTCGTCTTTTAATATATCTGTAATGAAGCAAAATTTCAAAACACATGTACTATATTTGGATGTTACCATCCATATTTATACTATTAAATACAAATAAATCTGAAATGTCATTTCAGTAGTTTCTAAAGTGAAACTCTGTTAAACCTGAATTGGTGTCACATAAATCTTACATCATTCTTTACGAATAAAATATTTTTGATAAGACATGGAAAAACCCCATTAATAGAATTGTATTCCTGTGTTCGAATCCAGACAGGTCAAGGTGAAACCTTGGGCAAGTTTCCTTACTCCACACACACGCCTAATAATAATCCCTCCAAAAAAACACAATAATAAAAATTGGTCATTTCAATCCATGACTATTTGCGGGGACACTGCTGTGCGCAATTGGCTGCCAGGTTTCGCCCACAAATATCCAGTTAATTCACTTTACAGCATATTCTGTGAAGCCCTTTGAGACGTCGATAAGATGTGAAAAGCGCGATATCAAATGCAAGTATTCTCATTATATTTATTATTCTTCCAACCTCTTCTGATCAGTCTCACTGTCTATTTGGGGTGTATGGTGAATGTATTTGCTTACTGTTTATTTATTGAATTCCAGAGTAAGCATTTGCCTTGACTGTTGTTGAGGATCACACGTGTAATAAAAGCTACTGGGAGGAGATACCACGGGCTTCTGCTACCCTTGGAACCATGACCTGGTGGAAGGGAAAACTTGTCGAAGCCCCTTATCTCTGTGAATATTAAAGGGACCTTCCATACCAACCACATATCTCTGGTAGACTTTCTGGTTTGTATTTCTGAGAACTGGCTAATGGCTCTTTGTCTCAGATTGTGTCTGTGGCTGGCTGCTTTGAGTGACCTTGTGAAGTCTGTTTACTTCACATTGCGTCCAGGCTTTTGAGAGTTACACTGAATGATTGTGTAAGTGAGGAGTTGCGATGTGCTCTCTCCGCTGACTGATGGCACTTCAAATGGTGACCAGATCAAAGCCTTCCTTAAATCGATCTTTCCTTCAATGGCTCACACATTGTTAGACATGCGAAACTGATGAGTGATTTTAGCTCACCTTAACAAAGGTATCAGTTTCATACTTGGAGGTTGTGATATCAGTTGTGCACAGATGAGAGGAAGTTATACCAATTATTTAGCAGGTTTGGTTCCTACTTACAAACGTGCTGCTGTTTTGTTGTCTCTTATTGCTGGTGGGATCCTGGAGGTTATTGGTTAGAGCACCTGGCTCACAAGTGAGACGACCTGGGTTTGATTCCTGGCCAGGGTGAAACCTTAGGCAAGTTTCCTCACTCCACAAGCCTCTGTTTACCTGGTAGTAAGTAGGAATCCGGTTGTTAGTCAAACAGCGGATCACTTTCCGGGGTCGACCATAAAAAATAATAACCTGGTCACTCAATCCACGACTGCTGTGCGCTTTCTGCCGCTGCGTTTTGCCCGCAAAATATAGTCAATTCACTTTACAGTATATTCCGTGAAGCACCTTTAGATATCTCGAAGACGTGATATCAAATGCAAGGATTACTATTACTATTTTTATTATTATAGACTGAATGTAAAACGTTTCTTCAAACTATTTCCCCTTGATCTTGGCGCAGGGCAGCGTATCTCTCAGGATTGTCGAACGCACCATCTATTTCAGTACCCTGAGCTGTGACGCATTGTCATAAATCTGCACTAAGAAAGTCTAAATCATGATCTATCACTCCTCCCAATTATCAGAGCGCAGTGATGGATGTCAGCGGAGAAGAACTTGTCCTTCCAACCTCATAAATTCTAAGTTGAAACTCTTCGCTCATAGAGCGGGCTGTATAATGCATAACCTCACTGTTCAGACGGTCACTCCAACTTGACGTCACTGAAACCTGCTCCTCTAGCCTCGCTGGTGAAAGAGGAACGACCGACCACTTGATTTGGAGGCTGATGATGTCCTTGTTTTCAAAAACGGTCTCACTTAATGCCATTACATTCGACTGAGTCTCGTTCATTTGATTTGCCAATGTGACCCCACTTCATCACACTCTGCAGGCTGCATCTCACATCACTACAGACTAACCTCAGGAATCCTGCACCTTTTTAGGTGTCAACCAAGCTCAGTTGGTAGCACTCTGTCCACTGTAGTAGTCCTGTAGCTCAGTGGATAGAGCACTCACAAACCTCTGTTTCGAATCCAGGCAGTTCAGGGTGAAACCTTGGGCCTGTTTCCTTACTCCACACACGCAACTAATAATAATCTGTCCAAAAATAACCTATAATAAAAAGTGGTAATTTCAATTGATTATTTGTGGGACGCTGCTGTGCGCAACTGGCTGTCGCGTTTCGCCCAAGACAAATATACAGTTAATTCACTTTACAGTATATTCTGTGAAGCGTTTTGAGATGTCTAGAAGACGTGAAAAGTGCTATATCAAAATGCAAGGATTATTATTATTATATTCAAACTCCACATCAGGACTTGAGTTGATGGACGAGGCTGGCAGAACATTGCGCTCTAACAGGTGTGTTTTGGATGAGACATTAAACAAGGTCCTTTCGAAGGGTTTAGATGAACTTTAAAGATCGTGCAGTATTATTGTAAAAGAGAAGGGAGTTTCTTCCAATGTCCTGGCCAATGGTTCCACAGATAAAATCCCTTCATGTTTGGGGGATATTGCTGTGTGCAAACTGGCTGCCATGTTTGCCCATGATTACACTTACACTTGCACGGTCACCACACTTTGGTACTGATTACATGTGAAATGTTTTGAGATACATCAAACGTAGGGATGGTTAGTCGATTGGCTTGTTGCTTTCCACCATTAAATAAAATGTCACTTAATCCACGACTGTTTGTGGGACGCTGCTGTGTGCAATTGGCTGCCGTGTTTCACCCACAAAATACATTCCTTACAAACTTTACAGTCTATTCCGTGAAGAGCTTTGAAACGCCTTGACAACGTGATAAGATGCTACATTAAATTGAAGGATCATTATTCTTATCCACGTCACATAAAGATCGACCTAAGAAAAACTTTTCCAATCAACCCTGCCTTCTCTTTGCCAAAGGGAAGGTATTTCAGTGGCTTTAATAACTCGCCACACCTGTTGGTGAGGAATTTTTACCAGCAATTTCTTGTGAGCTGCACATCTGACAACCGGAAGTGACCCAGACCGTAAACTGAGAGGTCATTATGGGCTGGTAGTTTGTCCTCCTGTGGGGCAGTCTAATTGCTGTTCACAAGGGCTGTATGGCTCAGCGTGGTGTATGTGCCTTGTTGGGAACAGCCTTTGTGTGCACTGGGGGCACCATCAAGTGAGGCACATTCATGTGCAAACATCAACCGGAAATAAATGGTAAGGTTTACAGAACGCATGACGTCCAGGGATTACACTTGACAATCCGATTGTTTCTGCAACCCTGAGACATCTCAACCCTGAGACATCTCAACCCTGAGACATCTCAACGACATGATAAGGTGCTTTGTACTTAGCTCGAGAAATTCCGATTTCAGTCGATTTAAAATAAATGTTTGACCAACTTTGAATTGGTTTTGACTTGGTATTTTGGGTCTGCGTGGGTGTTTCTGGTGTGCGAAAAGTAACTTGTTTACATGGAACTACATGCACTGCTGTGCGGAATTGGCTGCTGCGTTTCGCCCCTAAATTCACTTTACAGTATATTCTGTGAAGTGCTTTGAGACGTCGATAAGATATGAAAAGCGCTATATCAAATGCAAGGATTATTATTATATTGTATACAGTCAATAGACCTTATAGTATATTCTGTGAAGGGCTTTGAGACGTCTCAATGAAATCATCCTGCTGCAGTGTGTGGAAAATGGAAATTAAAAAATTGCTGAGCTCATAGACAACTTAACTGCTAGTGAATCCTATTGCCTCATTCTCCTGCTTAACAATGTTCCAAATTAAATACGTGTTCACAATTTCTTTCCAAATCACTTTCCGTTTTGCGATGGAGATATTAATTTAGATGCTCCAGTGACTAGGATTCAGGTGGATTCAAAATCCTCTGTTTCCCGCCTCCCTCCCCCACAATATCGTACCCCAAAAATGGGAGTATTCTTGCCATTTGTGCTGGGCTCATTTCCCCTCCAGGTCTAAAGTTCAATTTAACTCCTTATTCAACTCCGAATAAGATGTGACGTTGGTCGTCTTTGACTGTGGCTTCGGTCATCCTCCTACCCCTCCCCTCCCTCCACCTAATCCTGACCCCAACACTCAGTTGGGTACAATATCCTAACCATCCACCGCCTTGGGACGTCCTACCGATGTGAAAGGGGCTATATATGTTATTTGTTGTTGCTGTTGTTGTTGCGCTCCAATTAGATTCTACTAATTGAACACTGTTGCCTCCGCAACAGTGTTCATTGCAAAAGAATCTCAGTCCACAAAGTACTCGAAAATGTCTCTTGTTTGTGAACGGCGCTGGGTAATAATCCTCGCATTTGGTGCAGTGCCTATCACTTCTTACTTACGTCGCAAAGCGCTTCACAGAACACACTGTAAAGTGAATTGTTTATTTTGTGGGCGAAACGCAGCAGCCAATTGCGCACAGCAGCGTCCCCCACAAACAGTCACGGTTTGAGTCACCGATTTTTTTTGAGGGATTATTACTCTCGGTAAAAAGTGATCCACCAATTGACTGACAACCGGGTTCCTATTTACTGCCAGGTAAACAGAGGCGTCCAGAGTAAGGAAACTTGTGCAATGTTTCGTCCCATCTGGGAATCAAACCTAGCTCCTTTTGTTTGCAAGGTGAGTGCTCTGTAGCTCAGTGGTTAAATCATTCTAGCTTTACAGGCAAGAGACCTGGGTTAAATTCCAGGCTGGGTGAAACCCTGGGCAAGTTTCCTTACTCCACATGCCTAATAATGCTCCCTCCCACCAAAAAAAAATAAAATTGGTCATTTCAATCCACGACTGTTTGTGAGACACTGCTGTGCGCAATTGGCTGCCAAGTTTCACCCACGTATTTACTTTACAGTGTATCCTGTGATGCACTTTGAGACGTCTAGAAGACATGAAAAGCACTATATCAATTGCAAGTAATATTACTATTATTAATACAGGACTCCAAACATACACATTTGTTGATGTTGCTGTTGCCTAATACAGTATTTGAAATTGGCTTGAAACTGAGGAATTGACTGTTAGACAGAGAGGATGCCTTATTGCTTCATTTGACCCACAGCTCTTCCCCATTGCCATTCACATTAAAAATGAAACAAAAAGAGCAGACTTGCCAGATTAATTGTACCTGCATATCTTCAGTGGGATTGAATTACTCTTTTAATGACATCTCCGTATACTGCAAATGCTTTCATGACCAAAAGCATATGTCTACACATCATCAAAGGACAACATTTGACTGTTTTATGCTGATGTTTTCAGGCAAGGCTGGGTGGGGAGGAGAAACAAGAAAAGTTCTGTCTGTAGATTTCATGAAATCAAGACCCTCAATGAGTTGTCATTTTGCGACGGGTGCTGTACTGTAATTACACTTTCAGTAGAGTTGAGTTGTCCTCATAGAAAGAAATATTTGGTCACCTGGATTTGTTTGTCCACAGTTTTTGGCTAACAGGAGGAGGGAAGGGCAGGGGAATGAGATTAGAATCAGGAGCTTCAAGAGGGATCGAGCATCAACACAGATTTGTGAGCAGGGTGAATAATAATAATAATCCTTGCATTTGATACAGCTCTTTTCATATTTTATCGACATCTCAAAGCGCTTCACAGAATATACTGTAAAGTGAATTGACTGTGTATTTGTGGGTGAAACACAGCGGCCAATTGCGCACAGCAGCGTCCCCACAAATAGTCGTGGATTGAAACGACCAATTTTTATTATTGTGGGGTGTTTTTTAGGTATTATTAGGCGTGTGGAGTAAGGAAACTTGCCCAAGGTTTTGCCCTGATCTGCCTGGACTTCATACTCAAGTCTCACACTTGTAAGGTGAGTGCTCTAACCACTGAGCTACAGGATCACCAATGGGATTAGTGTCGAGAGCTCTAATGAGGGAGCGAGCACCAGCACATACATCGTGGAGAAAAAGCAGGGAATGGGATTAACGGGGAGGGCATCATAGACCCCAACAGAAAAAGAGTAGTGGAGTAGGATTGGAATAGAGAGATCCAATGGTGGGGTCAAGGACTCAATGGAGAAGAGCAGGGAATGACATTGGAATAAATAAATCGCACGAAGGGGAGAGAGCGGGGGAGCGGAAATTGAAAAGTTTGAGCCACTGATGGTGGATCTGAAAGTACAAGAGTAAAGGGTTAAATGACAAATTTGCTGCCCCACACTGCGGCTACAATCTCGGCCAGAGACAGGGCAGCGAAGTGCTTTGGTTGTGCAGGCCTTGTAATTATGCAGTTTCGCCTCGAAACAGTTGTGACCGATAACAGGATGTCAAATAAGTCGGGTACACAGAGTCCTGTTTGCGTTGTGCAACCTGCAGGCAATTTAAAACAAAGTTTACCAAAAGAAAGGGAGGGGAAGAGGGAAACGCAGCGAAAATAGCCAGGACTGGACTTCAAGCTGTGCACAAATAAATCCCGTACCGCACCAGAAATCCTACATCCAGGCCAAAGTTTGACGCGGCACTGAATCCCCTTCACTGTGCTTTTTAGGCCATTAAAAAGACGTCATGGAGAGTTGCATTTCAACAGCCGTTGAATGTACTGTATAGTGTATAATCTAATATAATCTAATATGCTTCACAGTATATCAGGCGCTGGTTTTTTTTTATGCCCTTCACACAGCCCCATTTCTTTCCCCCACCTACCCCAGAACAGGCGCCCTCCTGTGCCCTATTCAAAGGCCTTCTCCGAGTCAGCCCCCTTCTCACGTGTGGGCTGGCACTGAGCTAGCCATCAACAACAACCCTCGCATCTCGCCTTTGACACAACAAATTTTGGCCACAAATATACAGGCTCTTCACTTCACAGTATGTTCTCTGAAGTGCTGCGAGACACTTGTCTTGTTCATATCATCCCACATCTCGAAGCGCTCTACAGGGAGTGCAGTGGCTGAGTGTAAAGGTTGAGCAGATAAAGAGAGTGCGGTCACGACGGCTCGAGGAAACGAAAGAGGAAATGGGATGGTTTTACTGCGAGTAAGACTGAGGTGCATGAGAAGCTCAGTTCAAGTGGATTTTGTCCAGCTTTGTTTCACAAAGATCCAATGTGTTTTGTCCTGCTCAACGGATCCACTTGTGGTTGCGACTCACTGCGATGTCTTCCTGCTTTGGTTTCGCTCAGCGGAAAAAAACCTGCTCGAAAATCCTCAAAAGCACAACTGCAAGTTCAAAACATTCAAACGGCATTCTCCGGAGCGATGAAGCATTTTGCCTTTAATTGAGTGGACATTCCATTCAATTAATCATTTCAAAGCTTCCTTCGAAGAAACGCTAGTTCCACCCCACGTTCTGGATTTAAATTTGGGAAGGATTTTGTCCAATTATTTCCTCCAATTTTATTTCCTCTAATTTGCACACAACTCTCTGCCCTCCCTCCCCCATCTTCCCCCACCCACCCACCCCCACCCCCCACCACCACCACCCGCCTGCAGCCACCCATTCTGGCTTTGTTGCTGGGGTCACGTTTCCATGGGTGCTGGTTGTCCTCCAGTAACCCCTGGTCTGGCCCACCCCACCCCACCCTTCAGAGAAACTGTCAGAAGGTCACCCGGCTGTACAGAGCGTCACAGCCAAGCCTGACCTCTCTCTACACACGGAATCACAGAATTATGCAGCGCAGAAGGAGGCCATTCAGCCCATTGTGTCTGTGTTGGCTCTTTGAAAAGAGCTTTTCCTAATTAACCCCACTCCCCCATTCTCTCCCCACAACCCCGCAAATCTGTCCTCCCCAAATAACTATATGATATGGGCACAACCAGTGGAAGGCACGGGAGCAGGATAGCTGTTTGCTAGGTCAGGGCATCAAGGGATAAGGGTCAAAGGTTGATAATTGGAGTCGAGGTACAGATCAGCTATGATCTGATAGAATGGCGGGACAGGCTCCAGGGGCCTATGGGTCTGAAACAAGTCTAAGAAAATTGTAGTGAAATATATGGTACAGAAAAATGATCACCATTGATCCTGTGTTTTACTGAAGCTCTTCCCTTCCACCCTAACTCAGTGCTGAATGGAACAACAACAACAACAACAAAATGACACTTGTACAGCGCCTTTCACATCAGGAGGACGTCCCAAGGCACTGGACAGTCATTGTTTCAGAACCGAGCTGGGGACAAAGGGGGCGGATTAGGAGTTGCTGATGGGTCCATCGAAGAGTAGAGTCTTGAGGTGAGACTTGAAGGAGGCCAGGGAGGGGGCGAGGTGGAGGGACTGTGGGATGGAGTTCCAGTGGTTGGGGGCAGAGTGGCTGAAGGCTCGCCCACCAATGGTGTGTCGGGAGACGTGGAGCAGGCCAGAGTCTGCTGAGCGGAGGGGGTGGGCAGGTTTGGAAAGGGGGTTAGAACGTCACAGATGTAGAGTGGGGTGAGGTTGTGGAGGGCTTTAAATGTGAGGACCAGGATCTTGAATTGGATCCTCTGGATGATGGGGAGCCAATGGAGTCAGATGGGGGAGATGGGATCACGGAGTTTGGAATGGTAGAGGACACGGCCACAGAGTTCTGGATAATCTCCCGCCTGAGGAGGGAGAAATTGGGAAGGCCAACAAGCCTTTGTATTGGGCGTTTGCATAGTCGAACCACGATGTAATGAAGGTGTGAATGAGGGTTTCAGCAGCTTTGGGGGTGAGGTAATGGCGGAGTCAGGCAATGTTGCGGAGGTGGGGAAAGGCAGAGCGAGTCATTGCTTGGATGTGGGGGAGGAAAGACAGTTGAGAGTCAAACAAGACACCTAGGTTCCTGACTGACTCGGTGAGGTTGAGTGTACAACCACAGAGGTTGATGCTGCCAGCGCCTGATGCATGAAGGCGCTGGCGCGAGCCAATCAGTAGAGCCTCTGTCTTGTTGACATTCAACTGTAGAAAGTTAGCTCTCATCCTGGACTTGATATCTGACAGACAGTCTGTTAAGACAGCGGTAGTCCTGGAGTCGAGGGTAGAGGCAGAGAGATAGAGTTGGGTGTCATCCGCGTATACATTGAAGTTAACCCCATGTCTGCGTATGATGCCTGTAAATGCTGGCGAAAAGTTGTTGCTGTAGCTTTGGAAGCCGTGTGTGAAGGTGTGGGGGGGGGGCGGGGGGAGGGGGGCGTTTGGCCTTTGTCAGAGGCACCAGCAACAGCAGTGAGAGGCAGGAGGTTTGTCGGTGGCAGGAATGCACTCGGGAGTCAGCCGTAATTCAATCCGTCTCCTCCGAGCCTTCCCCCGGCCTCTGAAGTGTGTTTTTTTTTGCTGAAAACGAGAAGGCGCTGGCTTTTGATGTGTCACGGAGGGAAAAGGTCAGCGAAAGTGGGAGCGAGAAAGCGACCCGTGTTGAGTTTGGAATTTTCTTATCTAGTTTCCGGATTCTGCTGCATCTGATTAGGGGGCCACAGCTGTCACAGTCTGTACAGTGCCTGGGTTTTAATCACAAGCCTCGCAGCTTAGGGAAGGTCAAACACACTCGTATGGTTTCCTCTCCAGGGACTTTCCCTCTGACTGTGAGAGTATGTTATGCATGTCTGGTCCTGGCTGTGGCCGCCTGCCGACTCCTCATTTGCATTTTCATCCCTCCCCCACCGCCCCCCATCTTCTTTCCTCTCCCAGGCCCCCCCCCCCCTCCCCCGCCCCCCCCCCCCCTCCCCCGCCCCCCCCCCCCCCCCCTCCCCCGCCCCCCCCCCCCCCCCCCCGCCACCCCTGCCCTGTAGCTCGGTGGTTAGAGCACCCGCAAGCGGGAGGACCTGTGTTCCATTCCCGGACAGGGTGAAACATTGGGCGACTTTCCTTCCTCCTGACACAAGCCTCAGTTCACCTAAGCAGTCAGTAGGAACCCTGTCGGTAGTCGATTGGCTGATCACTTTCCCGGGAGGTAATAATCTCTTGAAATGAATAATAATTTGGTCGCTCAACCCACGACTGTTTGTGGGACATGGCCGCGCGCAACTGGTTGCCGCGTTTTGCCCACAAAATACACGGCCAATTCACTTTGCGGAAAATCCTGCAAAGCGCAGAATTCTTGAAAGTCGTGATAAGGCGCAGTATCAAATGCAAGGATTATTATTATTCTACTGGACATGCCACTCACGCAGGGTAAGGTGCCTGAGTGATTCACGCTGAGCAGAGTCGAGCTCTCGCCTGCACTTAGTGTGAATTAGCAGCCTGACAGATCAGCTCGCTGGGAGGAACATCCCCTACATAAACAGCTGAATCACATGAAGGTCAGCAATTGTTCACTGGCTTCCCAGAAAAGCTGGCAGTAAGAGAACTGATTACAGTAATAGCAAACTTTTTTGAAGGTGGGGGGTGGGGGGAGATTTAGTTTTGCTCCCCCTTCTCTCCTGAGACCTGAAGTTGCACCTGGCCTTGTTATTGATGGCCTTTAGACCACAAATAATAATAAAAATCGGTCATTTTCAACCCACGACTGTTTGTGGGGGACGCCGCTGTGCGCGATTGGCTGCCGCCTTTTGCCCCACGAATATACAGTCAGTTCACTTTATATTCTGTGAAGCGCTTTGAGACGTCGATAAGATGTGAAAAGCGCTCTATCAAATGCAAGGATGATTACTATTATTAATTTTACGCTGAAGACGGAGAGAAATTGGTTTAATCCTTAAATTTGATGCGGCCACATCATTGAGACATCTCAAACCGCTTCGCAGATGAAAGTAAATGGATTGAATGTATATTTTATGGGCAAAATGTGGCATCAAATTGTGCACAGTGGTGTCCCACAAACAGTCGTGGATTGAGTGTCCAAATTATTACAATTTTTTGAAGCGATAAACTCCCAGAAAGCGATCTGACAGTCGACCAACGACTGGGTTCCTGCTTACTGCTCGGTAAACAGAGGCGTGTGGAGTAAGGAAACTTGCCTTATGTTTTCGCCCCGCCCCGTGAATCGAACCCAGGTCCTGTCACTTGTGAGGTGAGTGCTCTTACCAATATACCACGGAGCTCAGTTTACAAGAGCATTTTGTCTTAAAATCTTCAGAATCGTGTGAGCCAGGTGGCTGGCGCTTGTGAGAACCCATCAATAATTGCAGTTACACAGCGGCCCTCACTCAGAATAGCGTCCCGGAGACTTAATCCCCAGTTTGGAGTATCCTAACCAGGCTGAGAATTCCACATTTGTCCACCTCCTACACATGGAAATTTCCCTGTGCCTGGAATGGAATGAGTATTCTCTCTCTCTCCCTGGAGGAATGCTGTTTACACACACTCTGAGAAGCTACACTGTGTGGAAGGCGCAATATAAATGCTAGCTGTTGATATTGTACGTAATCCCAGAGAATATTAGGTGTAGGTTGGTGAGAGCCAAGACTTGGGGATCTATGAGTTTCGGTTGGGTAACTTGAAGACTATCGAGCTAAAACCACAGAAACGTAACATTGAGAGAAGTGTCTGGCAGGCTTTCCCACTGCCCGGGAACACGGCAGGCCCAGGGTGAAACCTACATTTGATTGGTGACAGAAACTCAGTTAAATTGAGGTTCCTGCCTCGAAACATTGAGATCGCTTAGCAAGGGATGTTTGTCCCTCCTGTTAGTCCCTTGTACCCTCCGTTCAACCATCAGTGGCTGTGTGTTCAGCCCCTATGCCCCGAAACTATGGAACTCTCTCCTTCAGTCTGTCTGTCTCCTACCTCCCCACTGCAAATCCTGTCTGAAGACCTTCCTTTTTGATCATGCTTCTGGTCTCCCACTGGCTCGTTGTCAGACTGCACCATTGCCAAGCGCTCAGGGCCTCTACCCTGCATGAAAGTCGGTATATATATCTATATATATATGTTTATGCCAGTTGTTATTGTTAATAACGAATAATAATAATAATCCTCGCATTTGATATAGCGCTTTTCACATCTTATCAACGTCTCAAAGCGCTTCACAGAATATACTGTAAAGTGTAGTGACTGTATATTTGTGGGCAAAACACGGCAGCCAATTGTGCACAGCAGCGTCCCCACAAACAGTCGTGGGTTGAAATGATCAATTTTTATTATTGTGCTTTTTTGGTGGGACGGATTATTATTAGACGTGTGTGTGTGTGTGTGTGTGTGTGTGTGGAGTAAGGAAACTTGCCCAAGGTTTCGCCCTGATCTGCCTGGATTCGAACACAGGTCTCACGCTTGTAAGACGAGCGCTCTAACCACTGACCTACAGTTGTCATTGTTGTTGTTGTGGATGAAAGGAATCTCTGGTACAACAATCACTAACTGCAATGGCTCCAATGCCAGGATCTGGCTTCCATTGCTGTCATCTGTTCATCCCATTTGTTCTGCCAACTGCAGGCCCCACCTAAAGCCCCCAATTCCAGCTGGTCTGGATTTGATGAGACCATGTTTCATCTTAAATTTGAAAATGGTGCAGAATTCTTGATTCAATCATCAAAAATATTAACAATAATAAATTTGGTCACTCAATCCACGACTGTTTGTGGGGACGCTGCTGTGCGCAATTGGCTGCCGCGTTTCGCCCACAAAATACACAATCAATTCATTTTACCGTATATTCTGTAAAGCGCTTTGAGACGTATGGAAGACGTGATAAGGCGCTATATCAAATGCTGGAATCATTATTATTATTATTATTATCATTGGGGAGTCACTCATTTCAAGGCCCAGCTTCCAAAGGAAGATCGATGTGTCTTTAAAGTCAAGGTGATTTTGTCTAGCACAGAGTCGGAAGAAAATCGAAGATCACGTCAGCATGTCTGAGCTGATGATTTTCTCTGTGAATCTGAATACTGTACCACCTAATCCAATTCCCTCTCCCCTGCTTGTTCCCACACCCTTCAATATTCCTCTGCATTTAAATCCCTTTTGAAAGGAATTGATGGGACACTTGCCTCGGCAATAATTTGTGATGGAACACTCCATTTCCTCTGCCCTCTCTTCGCATAAAAACAATTATTTGGATGTCCTCTTCAAATCTTTTCGGATTATCTGTTCCACTGTTGGCATCCTTGCCTTCAACCACTACACCCCGAAGTTCTGGAACTCCTTTCCTCACTCCCTTCGCCTCACCCCCTCTCTTCCTGTTTTCAGGTCATGGCTTTTCGACTGCCCTTTTGGTCACCTTTCCCTCCCACTCCCCTTGGCTCGGATCAGGGATCCGTTATTGTGAAGCGCTCTGAGACGCCATCCTGTCGTGGAGTGAGGACGCTATATGAATCCAAGTTGTTGTTGTTATTGTTGCCGTAAATTTCAAACACATAAACTGCACATAAATGGTCTGGTCACTCACTCCATGATGGTTTGTGGGACATTGCTATATGTAATTGGTTGACAAAATGCCCAGCCACTAAGCTTTACCGTACAGTATATCCTGTGCAGTGAGTCGATACGTCTCAAATTACGAGCATTATTACTATTAATATTACTTGTCCCACAGAGCATTTTCAGTCTGTTCTCCCGCAGTCGCCTCCCCACCACAATGTCCTCAGGTTGGGGTGGGGTTCCCACAGATTGTCGTAGACAGCTTCCTGTTTCTGGCAGGGACACTATTATTTGTGGCGTTGTTTACGGCTCCTGGCATCAATACACCATTAGTGATTTGCTTGGGAAAGTTATTGAAATTTTCTGGGGAACTTCTGAAATGCTAATAATCAAAACTAACCGGCCAAGCGTTGAAGGGACAGAAATAAACCTCCTCTGAGACCAAACTGTGTTCACTGCTATAACACAGTAATCATCCTTCCATTTGACATAGCGCCTTAACTATATCTTCAAGACATCTCCAAGAATTGAACAGAATATACTGCAAAGTGACTCGTCTGTTTATTTTGAGGTTGAAATGCAGCAGCCTATTGGCGAGGATTAAGTGACCAAATTATTATTGGGTTTCATTGTTTTTGAAGAGATTATTACTCAGGAAAAGCAGTCTGCCAATCGACTTAACAACCAGGTTGCTACTGACTGCTAGGTAAATAGAGGCATGTGGAGCAAGGAATTTTGGCTAACGTTTTGCTAGGCCGGGAATGAAACCCAGGTCCTCTCGCTTGAGAGGCGAGCGCTCTAACCAATATGCTAAGCATTCTGAGATGCTACCCTGGCGCGGAGGGCGCTATATAAGTGCACGTTCTTGTTGTTGTATGCTGCAGGACAACGGACCCACATGGCAGGCTGGAACTATGATTACAAATAGGCATTATGTTAGGGGTGAAAGTTTAGCAATCAGATGTATGGTCAAAGCAGGATCCAGATTAACTTTCTAGGAGGAACTTGATAAAAGTAATCTTATTGTTCGATATAGTGCCTTCATTTAAAGCCCTACATGGCCTCACCCCTCCCTACATCTGTGACCTTCTAACCCCCTACCAACCTGCCCACCACTTCCACTCAGCAGGCTCTGGTCTGCTCCATGACCCCCAACCCACCCGCCCTACCATTGGCGGTCCCATCGGCGACTCCTAATCTTTAACGTCCACCTGAATAGGCAGACGGGAGCTTGGTTTAATGTCTCATCTGAAGGGCGGATGGCACCTTCAACAATGCCGCACACCCCCGGCACTTCACTGGGGTATCCGGCGCGACTATATGAATTCCATGTCTCAATGTTGGGATTGGAACTCACAGGTGAGAGTGCTGACAATTGAGACAGATTAACACAAAGATAGGTAAGCAGGCAGGCAGGCGGGCAGGTAGATAGAAGCTCAATCATTTCAGATATTATTTAAGAAATCTGTTAAAAAAACACTGCAAGTTAGACTCCTATGTCTTTCAGTTCTTCTCTCTCCCAAGACACTCTTCCAGATGGCTGCTGAACTCATTGACTACTCAGTTGAAAACCTTCTGGCTAACTTCTTCTAACTTTTCGCTCATGTTTTCTGGCATTTAGTGAACAGATTCCCAAGATCAACCTCAAAGAACGTCCTTCAGCTACAATGAAGTATCCACACTATGGAATTGAATACAGTCGTGGTGCTTTTTAGCATATCCCTTTTAGTTGAACCCAAGGCTCCACTATAATAAAACCAACTTCACCATCGTTCAATGTTATTTCACAACATTGTAGTTGTAGCTGTTATTGTGTGTTGTTGAATGGTACGTTGCATGTTGCTAAGGAAATGAATTTACAATGATGTACTGTAAGTCACATCTCGATTAACAGTTGCGCAAATTATGGAAGGGGGGAAGATTTTAAGAGTTTAATTTTGACTGTACTCGGCCAAGATTCCTGCCTCCTTTGGGAGGTAGACCGGAGGGCACACGGCTGAAATTCCATTTAACCTTCGCTTGTAAAACCATTTCCTCTTAAAATGTAAGATTTATGCAGAATGATGGAAAATCGTTAGATTCAATGTTAATCTGGATAGTTTATCCATAGTTTTTAAAGAGAACGGTTTTCTAAAATGTAGACTTGAATTGAATTTTCAGATCACGTTCCCTTGTTTCTAATCCTTGTACCAGAGGGAAGAGTCATTCACTACCTAGCTAATCAGTTGCCTTTAACCATCTCTATCAGATCATTTCCTAACCACCTCAGCTCTCATAACCCAAGTCTACCTTTCCTCTCATCATATAGGAATCCTGTCATTTCAGTGTAGAGCTAGTGAAACATTGTTGGATGTCCTCCAAGGCTGGAATAACCACCCCCGTTTATGCATTTATGAAGTCCTTCAAAAAAATGTCACTCAGTCCGACTCTTTGTGGGACACTGGTGTGTGCAATCGGCTGCCGGATTTCACCCACAAAATCCACAAAATTCACTTTACAGTATAATTTGTGAAGAGCTTTGAGACATCTCAAAGGCATCTCTAAGCACTTCACGGATTTTTTTTGAAGGACTGTATAAACCAGTATGGCACCGTAGCAAATGCAAGGATTATTATTATTATTATTATTACTTCAAGCCTCCTCTGTGTGGTACTCGCCCTGTGACTGCCTGTGTGTTACCCAATGGGTGCGTACAGAGGTAAACAATTTATTTACTGGACTGTTCTGTTCTCAAATTCTCCAGAATTAGACTCCACCCTTCAGTTCGTAACAAGCCAAATTAGGAGGCGGGCAGGTTTCCTCTGATTGCCCTCTTTGTAATGTGTTCTGTATGTGCGTGTGCTTGCTCTGAGATCTGTATCCACCAGCCGGAGGGTGCCTTTTGAAAGAGCAGGGTGAGGAATTAAGAACCTGTTTTGCTTTGAAGAACTTCTATCTTTGAAAACCGCCCTGAATGTACAGCATTTGGGTTGCTAATTGTCCTTCATTACAGTGCAAACTCCTGCCTCAGGGGATGTGAATTGATCGCGTGTTTGGTAGTGTCAGCTCACTTCAATTTGGTGGCACCCGCTCGCACGACTCTGGATTAGGAGGTTGTGGGTTGTGGGTTCTGGTTCCCGTTTTTGAGATTTTGTATCAACAAAATAGACGGTCACTATTCTTTACAGTAAATTCTGTGAGGTATTTTGAGATGTTCTCCAGGATTGAAAGCCACTATATCAAATGCAATTATTTATTTATTAATAATAATCATCCTTGCATTTGATACAGCACCTTATTATGTCTTTGAAGCATCTCAAAGCGCTTCACAGAATATACTGTAAAGTGAATTGACTGTCTATTTTGTGGGCGAAAAGCAGCAACCAATTGCGCACAGCAGCGTCCCCCACAAACAGCCGTGGATCGAGTGGCCAATTTTTCTTTCAAGGAATTTTTCCTCCCGGAAACGTGATCTGCCAATCGACTAATATACGGGTTCCTACTTACTACTAGATAAACAGAAGCGTGTGGAGTAAGAAAACTTGCCCAATGTTTTGCCGTGCTGGGAATCAAACCCAAGTCCTCTTGTTTGCAAGGCGAATGCGCTCACCACAGAGCTACGGGACTTTGTAGCTCCTTGCAGGACTTATTGTCAGGCTTCAAGTTATTTCTACTCTTTAGGATCTTGAAAATTTCAATAACATATCTCCCCTGAGCTATATTGGGCAGTAGGTGTAACATGGGCAAGAGGTTATTAAGCAATGGAAGATCTACTGAAAATTCTGGTTAAAGCAGAATCCACGTAGCTTTTGAATGTGAAAGACAAATGTAAAACTGTTTCTGTTTCCATCCTTTGGAACTCCAGCCCACACTTGCTCGATTTGCCTCACTCCCTCCCTTGCCTCCTTCAATGCTGGTCTTAAGACCCTCCTCTCTGACCGCACCTTTGATCACCTTCCTACCTCCACCCTCCCTGCCCCACACCCTTCCTGATCCCAACCCCCAGCTTGGATCCAAATCCCTGACTGTCCAGCGACTTGAGACATAATAATAATCCTTGAATTTGATATAGTACTTTTCACATCTTACCAATGTCTCAAAGCGCTTCACAGAATATATTTTAACGTGAATTGACTGTATATTTGTGGGCGAAACGTGGCAGCCAATTGTGTACACCAGTGTCCCACAAACAGTCGGAGATTGAAATGACCAATTTTATTATTGTGTTTTTTTTTGGACAGATTATTATTAGGCGTGTGGGGTAAGGAAACTTGCCCAAGGTTTCGCCCTGACCTGCCTGGATTCGAACACATTGTACACATCTCATGCTTGTAAGGCGAGCGCTCTAACCACTGAGCTACAGGACATCCTCCTGACCTGAAAAGCGCTGTGTAAGTTGTTGTGGTTGTAGTTTGTGGAGAGGGAAGTGATTGAGACTAAAGTGGTTAGCGCTTACAGAGCAGGCATAGTGGGCTGAATGGTCTCTCTCTCTCTCTCCAATGTTAAACTGCCTGGGCTGAATCCTACGCCTGCTCTGAAATTCCTATGATATCAGTTTTTTTGTACACCAAGTGACTGAAAGTGGTTGGAAGTTTATTGGCCAGCCTGGCGCAGGAAAATCTGGCTGCAGTGAGCTGTGCTGTGAGCATCAGACAAGGCTGACACTAGCCTTGTCAGAGAGTTACTCCACAGGGGATCCACTGATCGCTACGCTGTCCAGTCCTCAGAGTGCGGATTGGGAAGCCATTCACCGAGCCCAGCCTCGTGTGGAAAATGACTAATCCACCAACAAGACTGCCATCTATCCCAGGTTTCCGAGACAACAATAGTCCTGGCGTTTGACATATCACCTCGTTGGAACGTCTCAAAGCGCTTCGCAGGATTTAATGCAAAGTGTGTATTTTGTATGCGTCCTCAGTTTTACCATCAAATAATAATAATAATAATCCTTGTATTTAATATTTGATATAGCACCAAATCACAGGATTGACATATCTCAGAGCGCTTCACAGAATATATTGAACATCATTGAAAGGTTTGACACCACCAACAGTGCTCCCGCCTAGCACTGCGCTCATACAATCGTAGAAACAGGAGGTGGCTATTCAGCCCCTTGAGCCAGTTCCACCATTCTGTAAGATCACAGCTGATCTGTACCTCAAGTCCAATTATCCGCCCTTACCCTTTATACCCTGACCTTACAAATAGCTACCGGCCTCTGTCTGGAAGATGTGAATGGATCCAGCCTAGACTGTGAGCTAGCCTGAAGACCCTTAAGTGGGACTCAACTTCACGATTTCCTGACTCGGAAGCGAGAGTGTTGCTGATTGAACCAGACACCAATACAGGACACCAGTGCAAAATATCCGTACAGGAAGCAAAGATTGCATTGAGCTGTTGGAGAGCGAGCTGGAGCACGCCAAAGTCATGCCTCATGAAATAAACACCATTAGAATCATCAAACATGTGGGATGTGTTGGTGAGTTTAATTATGAGCAGAATCTCATGATTTTTATCTTTCTTGAGCAAAATCCAGTTTGCCTCATTTTATTGAGCTATAAAACGCAACAAGTGCATTTCACACCTTTAATGCCTTTCCGATAATAATAATAATAATCCTTGCATTTGATACAGCGCCTCATCACGTCTTCCATACGTCTCAAAGCGCTTCACAGAATATACTGTAAAATGATTGACTGTATATTTTGTGGGACAAATGTGGTAGCCAATTGTGCCAACAGCGGTCTCCCATAAACAATCTTGGACTGATTGCCCAAAGTATTGTTGTTTTTTACCATGGTTTTCTTTTAGTACATGAGAGGCTTTGTGTTGGGGAGGAATGGCCGGGAGACAGAGGCATTGACTGATTGGGAAACTAACTCATTCAGGAACGACGGAGATGCCTTTTGCAGCTATTTTGGAAACAGATTCGCAAACGGAATTTGAACAGTGCCGTCCCCAGAAAAGAGGAGCAATGTTTCGCTAGTGAGTATTTGACGAATCAGCCGGAGGTTTGCCCGCATTCCCCAACATTGCAATAAAGCACAACTAATCAATCTCTGAACAGAAACACTTTTGAATCCACTGCGAAAATCTTCCACATAATTCTTCAAGGCCACACAGTATAAATTGATATTGGGTCTAAAACTGGAATTATTGGGTCAAAGTGATTCTAACTTTGGGGGAAATTAGAGTCTCTGTGGAAACCTTCCCCCAGGATATGCCCTGGCTTCTACCCCCCACTCCAACCAGATAGAGGTGCCAAATAAGACCTGACGGGTACTGTATTGAATATGTTGTCTAGTTAGCAAATTGAGAGGAAACTAGGTAGCCATTTGGTGAATAAAACAACATGGGGGTCTGTAAAGTGGAATCATATAGGCTTGTTTGCTTTAGGACCAGCGCGAGAGAGAGCCTTCTGTTAACCTGACTCTGTAATTATCCTTGCCTTTGATATAATGTCGGATCACGTCGTTGAGACACTTTGAAGCACTTCATAAAACAGAGTACTGTATATGGTAAAGTGAAATTACTGTATGCTTTGGAGGTGAAACGCGGCATCCAATTGTGCACAGCTGTGTCTCACAAACAGTTGTGGAGTCAGTGACCAAATCATCTTTTTTTCAATCCAGTGACCCTATAGAATGGTGACCCACATCCCTGTCAGCCAAATCCAATGGAATCAGCGCTAAATAAAACCAAATTGATAGACTCCTCCTGGGTAAAGGACATCACGTGATGGAAAGAGGAACAATAATAATCTTTACATTTGAATATATATACAATATACGTGGGAATTCCGCCCACAAAATATAGTCACTTGACTTTGCAGTGTATTCTGTGAAGTGCTTTGAGACATCTCGAAGATATGATAAGGCGCTATATCAAATGCAAGGATTATTATTATCAAAATACAACATGTTTCACTTTTAGAAGACAATCTCAAAGTGCTTCACTGGATTTACTGTTGTGTAATGACTGTGTGTTTTGTAGGAGAACGGGGCAGCCAATTTGGGAATAGTGACCAACCCGCAAACAGCCCCAAATTTACTGACCAATTTTATTTGTGGGGGGAGGGGGTTGATGGCCAGTGAGCGACACTGTGAGAGAGAAACTCCCATCACTTTTCTATTTGAGGAATTTTTTTCTGAACATTGAGTCGAATGGAGCTTCCACAGGGACAAGTTTGTAATAGCCCAAGGTTGTTGTAATGATGTTTGACTGTGCCAGAGAGGGCAGAACTCACATCTCAGGCCACACAGGGATCTGCTGTGATGATGGGGCACTGGGCCAAAAGCAGAAACACAATATCGACAGTGTTGATGCCTAAAACTAGAACTGCTTGTTGTTTTTTTTATAAGAAATCTGTCAGCGCATTGTCAAGATGCGATGTTAAAACCTATGGTGTTATCCTGTGGGGAGGGTGGGGAAGCAGAACAATTATGTTATATTAAAAAAAACAGAGCTGTTACTGAGATATGGAGAAGGTTGTAACAAAACAGTTCCTGCAGTGACAATGTTTTCGGAAGAATTTAACAGTAGGACTTGAGCAGGCAATGTCCAGGCCACTATGTGAAGGAGGTTCTTTACTGTTAATATCACATGGAGTCTGGGTGTTTCAGATCAGAAGAAGTGTGGGCTGATCTCTCCCCCATCTGGTGAGTTCTCAATGTCACTCACCAGTGGGAGGGTGTGGATGGATCCTTTAATGATGAGAATTATAATAATAATAATCCTTGCATTTGATATAGCACCTCATCGTGTCTTCTAGATGTCTCAAAGCGCTAGACGGTATACTGTATAGTATACTGTAAGGTGGATTGACTATATTTTATGGACAGTAAGGAGTAGCCGATTGTAGCTGAGATGCTACCCTGCGTGGAGAGTGCTATACAGATGCAAGTTGTTGTTGTTGTAATCTGAAGGACAGCTCCCCACACCCCACCATGATGTAGTGCTCCCCCCCCAGTTCTGTACTGGTGTAAACACCTAGACTACGAGCTTAAGTCCCAACATGGAGAAGGAGTTGTGAATCATAACTACAGTGTTAATAATCAATAATAATTAAGCTTTGCTTTTGAAACAGTGCCTACAATGTTTTGGTGTTGCAGGCACTCAATCAAACATGAAGGCTATTGTTATTAAGTATTGTTAGCAGGTTGCTAGGACATTCCTGCTAATGTCAAGATCTTGTCTCTTGTTACTGACAGGTTGACTGAATTTGTGACCATAAAAAGACATAGTATTACTTATTCTCCTCGATTCTGGCACCTAAGAGAGCCTTGTGTTCTAGACAAGCCCTGCGACAAAACACAGCAAGATTAGAACTGGATAACCATTGTGTGTGTTTTATAAGGCAAAAAACAAAGCTTTTAGTCACGCCGCAAGAGTCCTGGGTAGACTTCATCTGGAGCCATTGGTTCAATCCCCACTTTAGGATGAAGTGCAGTGCTATTGTGGATTAATAAAATACCTCAGCCACTGTGCCCCCGCTCTCTGGAATTCTCTCCCCAAATTCTTTCACCTTGTTCCTTCTCTGCTGCCTTAAAAATACATCTTTCTCTGTGCCTTTGATCAAACCTTCAATTCTCCTTATCGCCTCTCTGAAGCACATCCTATGTGAAAGGCCACACAATACAGTCATTACACTTTACAGTATATTCTGTGAAGCGCTTTGAGACGCCTCAATGACGTGATAATAATAATAATCTTTGCATTTGATATAACGCTTTTCACGTCTTCTAGAGTCTAGACGTCTCAAAGCGCTTCACAGAATAGACTGTAAAGTGAATTGACTGTGACAAGGCGCTATATCAATTGCAAGGATTATTAATGCAAGGCATTTTAAAGACACAAAGTAAAGCTGTTGTTTTAAGAGTGTTTGATAACCCCTTATTAACCTGTCCACTTCCTCCATTCAGCAGGCTCCGGCCTGCTCCTTGTCCCCCACCCAGCTCAGCCTATCTGCTCCCACCCTTTGGGAGCAGATAGGCTGGGCTGGGTGGGGGACAAGGACTATACATAATCCCTTTGCCTCGTTCCCTCCCTTGCCTCATTCAAAGCATGTATCATGACCCTCCACCCTCCCTGATCCCAACCCCTCCTCCCCCCCCACCCCGCCCCGATCCTAATCCCTGCCTTGGGATGGCCTCCCGGTGTGAAAGGGGCTTTACACATGTAATTTTGTATTGTATTCAGCGAATCAGTAAATAATGAATTCCCCTGTCTCTCAAGCCTCCTTGCCCACTCTTAAATTCCCTCACAAAGTGCAGCCACTACACTTGACGATATATCCTTTGAAGCACTTTGAGATGTGCTGCAGATGTGAATGACTCTAATTAAACAACAATTTAGATACTGCCTCTCGTGCAGGGTCCCACAGGCAGTGACAGAGCACAGCGTCAACTGGGAGAGTGGAGCGGTGACCTCAGGCACAGTCGAACAGGGCGACCTAAACATGGGGACGGAAAGGACCAGGCAGACGGATAGAGGAGGAAGTCCCAGAGTTTGGGGGCTTAGTAACAATACATCAAACACAAGGATTATTATTAGTAGTAACATGCCAGGCGAGCTCTACACAGATCACTTTCCAGTTATCCTCGGGCCTGAAAGGAAGAGGTTTCACATCACCCTCTGTCCTGTCAGCCCACGTCTGTGCTGTAAGTTTACGATGATTCACTTGGACATCGTCTCTCTGTATTTACAGGGTGCGATCAGGGTTCATGTCACAGTACTGCCTGGCTACAGGACAAGTGTCAACAGAGCTTGAAAATCAATCACAATTAGCCCCTGACATTGCCTGGAACCTCTGTTGAAACTCATTGCAACCTCTGTGAGTATTTGTCTTTCACACAGTATCATGTCTTCACCATTAAACTAACTCTGGGGTAAATTTGACGGGTTTCGGATTTGAACTGCTTGTTTTTCTGAAGTAGGATCGTCCAAAATGAAAAATGTAATGCTTCATAACAACAACAACAACCGCCACCACCACCACCACCACCACAACAACAACAGTGTCTCAGAACGCTTAAAAACATACAATTTTCACATCAAATCCTCTGTGATACATCACGCCACATGTTTTAAGGGGGCTAGTTTCTTCCCACTTCGAAACCCCCTTGAAAATTCCCTTCACTCCCTGGCACCTCCCTCCTCCACTCCCCGATTCACCACCTCTGCATTCAGCCCCTGCACCCCCACACTCTGGAGCACTCTTCCTCAATCCCCCCACCGCCCCCCCCCCCCCCCCCACCCCCACTCACCCACTTTTCAAGTCCTGCCTGAAAAGTTTCCTTTTCAACCGTGCTTACGGTCACCACCTCACACCCCCCTCCCCCCCCTCAGCCTCCTCCCCCCCCCCCCCCCCCCCCGGCTCAGAGTCGGGCTCCGCCACTCTTAAGCGCTCTGAGACGCTACTCGCCGTGGAAATGCCTTTGAAATACCTTTTTGGCGTTTCAAGACCCTACCCTTTGACCACGTCTTCAGTCATCTTCCTACCCCCCACCTTTCCTGCCCTCCATTCCTCCTGATCCCAAACCACAGCTTGGGTCCAAATCCCTCACTGTGCAGCGCTTGGGATGTTCTCCTGATGTGAGAGCGCTATACAAATGCAACTTGTTGTTGTTGTTTATTATGGGATGGTGTGACTGGCTTGCTGTCTGCTTGTAATATTCTTTTCTAATCAGTTTCATTTTGTAAAACTCTTCAAGGCTATTGTTACCCGACAGGCTATGTAACAAATAATAATCCTTCTATGTGATGCAGCCCCTTCACGTCCGGAGGACTGTTCAAACAGCGGCACAGGATTCACAGTAAAGTGTAGTGACTGTGTATTTCTGTAGACGAACGCGGCAGCCAATTTGCGCACAAGAGCATCCTACAAACAGCTGGGAATTGAGTCATCAATTTTATTTGGGGGATTGTCGGCCAGGACACCTCAACGCAACTTCCGAACACAGGAACAGGAATGGTCCAGTTAGCTCATCAAAACTGTTCCAATAGTTTATTAGATTTGTTTATTAAATCTTGGCAGTTTTTTTGCTTTCCAGTGGCCACCCTTTCGCCGTAGCTCTTAAGCCCTCCACTGTCCAAGTTGTTTTTGTTGTCAGCATTTTAACCTCCACCGTTCTTTCCTCCCTGTCCGGTCACCCCTGTTGTATCTGTGAAGCAGTGTGAAGTATGCATCCTATGTGAAAGACTCTGTAAGGGCAAGGTTGCTGTTTTCTGATGTACAGATGTGGCGTCGTGTAGCGAAGGGGCTGGAATACCTGCCTAACAAGCGTTTGATTCAACAACAACAACAAACAACAAATTACATTTATAGAGCGCCTTTCACGTCAGGAGGACGTCCCAAGGCGCTGATTCACAGGCAGGGCAAAATCTTAGGCAAGTTTCCTAACTCCGCACGCCTCTGTTTACCTAGCAGTGAGGAGAAATCCGGTTGTGAGTCGAATGGCAGATTGCTTTCCAGAGGTAATAATCCTGCCCCCACTCCCAAATTATTAACAATAATAACAGGTTTTAAACGCTTTGATTCATCTCGAACAAGTAAAAAACGCCACATCAAATGCAAGGATTATTATTATTATTTGGTCACTCAAGCCACGCGTGTTTGCGGGACTTTGTCTGCTGTCTGTGTGCGATCCCACAAAACAGTCAATTCACTTTACAGTACAGTCTGCGAAACAGCGTGAGAAGGTGCTGTATCAATCGCAAGCCGTATTATTATTATTATTATCATCTGACAGGGAATGATTTGATAGCTTGGATGACAAGGGTATTAAAAGCTGTGAGTGTGAATGACTGACCGTATGTGTGTGTGTTGCTGGTGTTTCACTCTTCCCCACAGCATTTCCCAGAGACTGATGTGTATCGCTGGTCACTGGTAATGAGATTAACACGGGTGGATGCATGCTTTCCCAGCAGTCACAAGACTTCCTACGTGCAGAGCTGTTTCCAGTTTCAAGGCTCCGTGTACAAATCACCTGTCACTTCTGATGCAACCTTCCAGCCCGGGCTGCAATCCTCTAAATAACAAGGACAAAGAACCCTAGCAAGTCTGCTGTCGTGGGGAGAGATGCGCACTTCTTGACAGAAGTGATTTTGTGTGCGTGTGTGTGGGGGGGGGGGGGGTGGGGGTTGGGGGGAGAAGGGCAGGGAAGTTAAATCTAGTGTGTCCAATCGTTTTTCAGATTTTTCTCCCTTCCTGGTACGGTACATGCTTCTCTGCTCTTTGGGACAGTCCTCCCTACGTGAAAGGCGCTATACAAATGTCATTTGTCTCTTGTTTTACTGAGGTGAGGTTCCACGGGCACTACTCTCGTATTTGCGTTCATAATCTCCAGGCTTGATTATACAAACTCCTTGCTTGTTGGCCTCCCCAACTCTTCCCTCCGCAGGCTGTGGATCACCCAGAACCCTGCAGCCCGTATCCTCTCTAGCACCGGGCTCTATGACCATATCACCCTCAACCCTTGCCTGACTCCACTGGCTTTAAAATCCTGTCCTTCACCTTCAAAGTCCGCCGTGACCTCGCTACCCCCGATCAGTGCAATCTCCTAACCCACTACCAACCTGCCCAGTCACTCCGCTCGGAGGACTCCAGCCTGCTTCGTGCCTTCCCCCTCCCCCAAACGTTGGCAGCGAGCCTTCAGCCACTCTGCCCCCACCGTCTGGAACTCCATCATGTAGTCCCTCCACCTTGCCCCATCCCTCTCCTCCTTCAAGAATCTCCTCAAGACCCTCCTCTTTGACTGGTCATTTGATCAACCTGCTTTCCCCCTGCCTTCCACCCTCCCCAACGCCAGCTCACGTCTGAAATACTGACTGTCCAGTGCCTTGTGATGTCCTCCCAATGTGAGAGGCGCTAACACAAACGTGATTTTGTTGTTGTTGTTGTTGTTGTTTGCCCTCCGGAACCCCAACCAAACGGCCGTTGTTTATTTGGGACACTTGTCACTGAGTGTTGACAGGTCTCTAGACTGTCGAGGGCATCACAGCCAGGACAGAGACCAGGAGTAGGAAACCTGGCTGATTCCGCCCTCCCTGACCCTGGAAACACCACTTCAGTAATGTAGCAGGGACTAGGATTCGAACCGGGGAGCTCCTGGTGTGTAAGCTCCAGCTTTACGATGAAGCTCACAACAACATCGGGTGGGGCTGTCTCTTTCATGGAATTGCTTATCAGATTTCTAGAAGATTGAGATAGCAACTGGTTGGAAACACTTCTCTTTCTCCCTCCTCTTTGACATTGGCACAAGATAGAGATTTTGCATCTCTGTCTTGGTTGCTCGCTTGTCTTGTTGCTGGTCCTAGAACACAAGAACATAGGAATTTGCGAAAGGAGTCCAAGGTCCATCTAGTTCACCATCCTGGCAGTCGCTTGACATGCCGTGTCCCAAACTGCAGGCCGACCAAAAAGTTGTGATTACCATTACAATGTCGAATACGTCCTAAAAGAAATGATGATATTTGTGTTCTGTGTTAGACAATAGGGTGGATATCATGACTGAAACACGGCAGCAAGTTGCGCACAGCAGAGTCCCACAAACGGTCGCGGACCGAGTGACCCAATTATTATTGTTGTTATTTTATTTTTTTTCATTCTTTTTAAACCGATCATTATCCCCCGAAAGCAACCTGCCAACCGCCTAACCGCGGGGTCAGCACATCGCATGCCTCTATCCATCCCAGCACCGCAGCGGAGAAAGAAGAAAAATCCTTTTTCTTTTGAAAGGAAAAAAATGGCAAACATTGACATTTCAAACGCGTCTCGTGCTGAGACTTGAACTTGGCCCCAACAGCCAACACTGCAGCATCCTGAGTGAAGCTTACAGATCGCGTTCCGGGAACTGCCTGTTCCCAACCTTTTCCAATGAGCTACGACACTCCTTTAACAAGCAAAGACTGGATACCACACATGTGTGCACACACCACGCCATACAATACCCTTGCACGTTTGGCTGGCTTTGATACAAAACAAACTCTGTGCCTGGAGGCCCCCCTTACCCCCACCTCTATTCATTATTACCTGATTATAACAAATTGAACCAGTAGTTCAGGTCTTTAATGGAGTGGGGAAAGTTTCATTTAATCTGTCTCGCTGATTGGTAACCTATCCCCAATGACAGTGTGCAGGTGTGAGGTTTCTTGGCAGTTAGTTCTGCACTGGAAGCTCGTCTAGTTTATCTCTTAATTTTTCTTTTGTTCCCCGAGGCTGTCGCACTTGATGGAATGGTTGCAAAGTGGGTTGTGGTTATGTCACGGGAGGAATCTAAACAGCTAAATCAGTGAAATGCGGAGTTTGCTCACACATGATAATAATAATAATCATCCTTGCATGTGATGTTGTTATTAATCAGGTTATCGAGACGTCTCAAAACACTTTAAAAAATATACTGCAAAATGAATTGACTATACTTTGTGGGTGAAACGCGGCAGCCAATTGCGCACCAAATGCAGTCACTATCCTTCGCTGGAAACTGCCGTGAAGCACTTTCAGATGCCTTGATATAAGATCTTGTGTCAAGTACAAGAACTATGAATAATAATCCTTGCATTTGATACAGCACCTTTTCAAGACATTGAGATGTTTCAAAGCACTTCACAGAATATACTCAATTGTAAAGGGTATTTTGGTGGGCGGGATGATTATTATTACTTATAAGACAGACCTATTACCTTGAAGCCTGCTCAGACAACGTGGAACTTTCCAAATTAAAATTGCGTTTAAGAATTTTTCAAATATTTCCCCAATCTTAAATTTGAAGACAACGATCCGCAGGCTAAGACTGTGATGAATTTCAAGTCTTCGGCGTGTACGGTTCAGTTTTGGCGCTTGGCTGTTACACATCAGTCCTTTGGGGGATTCTGATGTTTGGTGCTATCAAAGGCCAAAAGAAGAGGTTCTCAGATCATAAATGACAACCATAGTTAATCACAGTGATTGAGAGGGTAGGATCCATCTACAGCTGCACTTTACTTCCCATCAATGTGATTTATTTATGAAATGATGTAAAGCAAAATGCTTTATTAGCAGCTTGTGTAACCTTTATCTACCAGCAGATGCAATGGATGAAAACTCGGTTTGGAATCAAATGGGGAGTTACAATGGGTCTAACCTCCCAGAATAGACCCAACAACAACAACTTGCATTTATATAGCGCCTTTCACGAGGGGTAGCAATTCAGAGCGCTAACCTAAGAGAAAGAGTGTCAGTCTGTTCTGTAACCGTGACCTGGGAGTGTGGAGCTTCTGTAGCTCAGTGGTTAGAGCACTCGCCTTACAAGTGTGGGATCTATGTTCGAATCCAGGCAGATCAGGACGAAACCTTGGGCAAGTTTCCTTACTCCACACACAGGCTGGATAATAATCCCGCCCCCCAAAAACACAATACTGTAATAAAATTGGTCACGTCAACCCACGACTGTTTGCGGGGATGCTGCTGTGCGCAATTGGCTGCCGCGTTTCACCCACAAATATACAGTCAATTCACTTTATATTCATATTAGAAACATTCCAGGTTAAATACAATCTTTGTATTTAACCTGGAATGTTTCTCTAAGGAAAAGCAGCGCATCATTTGCTGTACTTTGTTTCCTCTGCCATTCTCTCCACTCCCGAAGGCGTTCCTTCCAATGGGATACAGGTTCCACAAGGTCTGGCTACTCTCAGGTATCTCGGTGGCTGATATACAGATATGAATGTGTGTGTCTACGTGTGTCATTCAAACCAGGGAAGTACAGGTTTACATACAGAGCATCTCAGTGACAGTGACTCGCTGTAGGCTGGGAGACATAGACTGTCCAATATCCATTACTTTAATAATAATAATACTACTAATAATAATAATCCTTGCATTTGATACAGTGCCCATCACGTTTTCAAGACGTCTCAAAGCTCTTCACAGAATATACTGTAAAGATTGTAAAGGCTGTATATTTGTGGGCGAAACACGGCAGCCAATTGCGCACAGCAGTGTCCCACAAACAGTCGTGGATTAAGTGACCAAATTACTCATCATTTTTTTTTAAAAGGGATTATTATTTTCAGATAGCGATCCGCCAATTGAGCAACAACCGGGATCCTACTTACTGCTCGGTAAACAGAGGAGTAAGGAAACATGTCTAACATGTCCCCCTGCCCAGGAATCTAACCCAGGTCCTCTTGTTTGTGAGGTGAGCTTGCTAACCAGTAAGCTACATATATCAAATGCAATTTATGTCCAGGTGTGTTTCCTGGAAAATGCTGATCATGTCCCGGACACCAAATGACTAATCTACATCTTACTGGAAGATTTAATAAAACACCTCATTCCCTCTGAACTGTTTGTACCAGTTCCCAATGAGATCAGACCAGTGATTACTGTCAGTGACTGAGTATTTACAGCAGTAGTTTGGGGATGTGAGAATAATTACCAGCATATACATGCTGATCGAACAACAGCATGATTTATACTGTACACAGAGATGTGTTTACCTCAAGTTCTGTATACATAATCCATGACCTGTTAAAATAACAATAATCCTTACATTGTCACGTTGACATCTCGAACCGCTTCACAGGATTTGCTGTAAAGTCTAGTGACTGTGTATTTTGTCGACCACAACAACTTGCACTTATATGGCGCCTGCCACACAGGGTGGTGTCTCAGAGTGATTAACAGTGGCGGAGCCTGACTCCGAGCTGGGCGGAGTGGCAAGGTGGCAGTAAACACGATCGAGGAAGAATGCGGCAGCCGATTTGCGCAGAACGAATGGGTTAGGAGAGAGTTTCCACACAGAGAGCTATCAGAACATGGGACACATGCTATGGCAGCTGAGACTGTAACAGCATTGAAGAGGGAACTGGATGCCAACGTGAAATGAAACAATAGATGGTTACCACTTTGCATTTTTCACCCCAATCTAAAAGCCGACTGGGAAAGAACAGGGTCTTAGAATTTAGTACATCAAGTCTCTAAAGGAGGAACCAGAACAAGGCGCAAGCAGCAGCACAAATGCTATGGAGTCCTGTAGCTGAGTGGTTAGAGCGCTCGCCTCGCAAGCGAGAGTACCTGGGTTCGATTCCTGGGCAGGGCAAAACGTTATGCGAGTTTCCTTACTCCACACTCCGTACCCTCTGTTTATCTAGCAGGAAGTAGGAATCCGGTTGTTAGGTGATTGACAGATCGCTTTTCAACGTGTAATAAACATGGGGGTAACAATTCGTACAAAAAAAATATCGGTCACTCAATCCACGACTGTTGTGGCTGCCACGTTTCGCCCACAAAAAATATACAGTAATTGCATTTTACAGTATATTCCGTGAAGAGCTTTGAGACGTCTAGAAGACATGAACAGTGCTATGTCAAATGCAAGGATTATTATTATTATAATAATTTCATGTAGTGCCTTATCAAATCTTCTAGGAGTCTTAAAGCACTTCACAGAATATACTGTAAAGTGAATTGACTGTATATTTGTGGGCAAAAAGTGGCAGCCATATGCGCACAGCAGAGTCCCACAAACAGTCGTGGATTGAAATGACCAATTTATTATTGTTTTTTTTAGGGATTATTATCAGGTGTGTGGAGTAAGGAAACTTGCCCAAGGTTTTTCCCTGCTGGGTATCGAACCCAGGTCTCTCCCTTGTCAGGAGAGCTCTAACCACTGAACTACAGGTGTATGAAACTTGTGTTGACAAGATTTGTAAGCAGAGGGCAATGGAGACTGAGCCTGTATCAACTGTGCGCTATACTATATCAAGCCATTTATTATTCTCCACATTTCTCAAGGACAAACAGGAGTTGGGAAAGCTGCCATCATTTACCATCAATCATAAGGTATCTACGGTAAAATTCTTTCACCTGGATTAATTTTTGATATAAAAAACGGACTAGGTTCCTGGCAGTGTCTGGACTGAAATGATACCATCTTGCGTTGTAAATTATGAGAGCTTGATCCTTGCCAATTTTGGAGTGCTGGGGGAGGGAGTACATTGTTCATATGCTGTAACTGGATTTAGACTGCCCTAAATAACAAGGAGCATGGGTCTAGCCAGGATTTCATCCCAGATATTTACAGTAAGAATCATATTGTATTCAAACATGCAATAACATGTTATTTATTACTTGGGATAAATTAACAGGAAAACTAATCTTGGGCAAGATAGATAGGCTTTGTTTGTTTAGTTAAGGATTTGGGACTATTTGGGGTTAGGTTCAAAGGTTGCCTTGGGGCTAAATCTGTGTCAATGACAGGAGGAGGAGCTATTAGGTGCATATTCATTCTGAAGTAATAATAATAATCCTTGCATTTGATGTAGAGTTTTTCACGTCTTCTAGATGTCTCAAAGCGCTTCACAGAATATACTGTAAAGTGAATTGGCTGTGGAAGAAAATGCAGCCAATTGCGCACAGAAGCGTCCCCACAAACAGTCGTGGATTGAAATGACCAATTTATTGTAGGTTTTTTTTTAAAGACTGATTATTATCAGGCATGTGTGTGTGTGTGGAGTAAAGAAACTCGCCCAAAGTTTCTCCCTGATCTGCCTGGATTTGAAACACAGGTCTCACGCTTGTAAGGCGAGTACTCTAACCACTGAGCTACAGGACTCCACACACTTCTGAGAAAGTGCCTGTAAATCATTAGCATAAAATGGGCAAAAGTCATTGGAATACAATGTCAAGTCGTCAATGAATGATCTGAACAGAATGGTATAATCTTTGTGGATGATAATGAGTAAAACTAATGATAATAATGCTTGGGTTTGATATAGCGCCTTATCATGGTTTCAAGATGTCTCAAAGCGTTTCATGGGACATACTTGTGTTCAAATCCCCCCTCACTCCCTGGCACCCTTCCTCTCTACCTCTCCGACCTCCTGACTCCCCAATCCACCCAACCCGGTCAACGCCTCCGCTCAACTGGTGCCGACCTCCTGCTCATCCTCGGCCCCACCATCGCAAGTCACGCTTTCAGTCACTACACCCTCAAACTCTGGAACCCTCTCCCTCAATCTCTCCGCCTTGCCCTCCTTCTCCCCGTTTTCGAGTCTCGCCTGAAAACCTTCCTCTTCGATCGTCTGTGCTCACAGCCACCCCCTCCCACCCACCCTGCTCCCCCCGCCGGCTTGGAGTCACTGTTAAGCACGCTGAGATGGCACCCGATGGGGAGGGTGCTATAAACATGCATGTTGTTGTTGTTGTTTGTTCTAAGGGTGCGTTTGTAAAAGATCTTTTACTTTGCGTACTGTTATTCTTTACCCGATAGCTGATCTAATACTCACTGTATTGAACTTGCCTGCAATTCTGACATAGAACTGCCAAAGCATTTGTTTGTTATCCCGTTCTGAAGGCCACATGTGACTATCGAATATCACAATAGCCTTTCCTGGTCGGTAATCCATGTAACCCTAGCTCTGCTTTTGGAGGTCATTAGCATTGTTTTCACATTATTGCGGCTATCGAGAGTATAACAAAAAAATAAAAGTCACCATAAGGTTGTAAGATCTGACTCTGACTTTATTGTCATGTCTCATGATATCATCTGTGCCCCTTGAGTAAATTACAACTGAATTACTCACTCCCAATCATCCTAAATTAACCATGCGTAGAGTCCATGTTTTTTTCCCATTTATCATAGTTACTGTATTAAACTTTGTGGGATCCTGTAGCCCAGTGGTTAGGGAGCGCTTGCCTCACCAGCAAGAAACCTGGGTTTGATTCCCGGCAGAGTGAAACTCTGGGCAAGTTTCCTTACTCCACACGCCTCTGTTCACCTAGCGGGAAGTAGAAACCCGGTCGCTAGTTGCTTTTCCGGGGATAATCCCTCAACAAACAAAATTATAATTTGGTTGCTCAAGATGCTGCTGCCGTGTTTTGCCAACAAGTATACATTCAATTCGCTTTACAGTATATTCTGTGAGGTGCTTTGAGACGTCTAGAAGACATGAAAAGCACTACATCAAATGCAATGATTATTATTATTGTGCTAACTGTTTTAAGGAATTTCCTAAAAACATTTTGTTAACATGCCTTTGTTAAAACTGTTGAAATTGAGTAATAATATGAAATGTCAATGAAAGACTGCTCTTTGTATTTGACAAATATCAGATGAGTAATTAAGGCTCTTGTGAACTTAAACTCAGTGGATGACATGTCTTTTGGTAAGTGAAAAGCAGATGTGTTTGCCTATAATTTGACACTGCATGTGGGTGTGGATATGAGAGAGAGAGTCTGGAGTAAAAGTATTGTTAGTGAACTGCTGTCCTAGAATTCTGTTAATACTCTCTGTTCTTTAACCCCTTCACCTATCTACTCTCATTGTTATTTTTTAAAGTTGTTATTCCGGTTCTTAGCCTAGACAAGTTTCCAAAGATGCTTCGGTAAAGTTAAGCAATTGCTTTCGCTAGGAGATATGCTAGTTCAACCAGCTAATAACCCAATTGTAGCTTTTAGGATGAGCAGGAATTGTGGTTCTGTACTCCCAAACATACTCTGCTCCTGTTTATCTTCAAAGTTAATGAACAGAATATTGTTTGGAACACAAGGGATCTGTCTTTCGCCTCACACTTGCTTTGAAGCTATTTAGTTTTGATGTACAACCGTACTCTATTAAGATATTGTATTTACCTGGTGCCCATTGTGTCGGATGGCGTATCAGAGCGCTTGACCCACTGGTGACTGTGAACTGAGGGATTTGGGACGTCCTCCTGATGTGAAAGGCGCTCTCCAAATGTCATTTTGTTGTTGTAGTTTCTGAGATGGTAGGTGCAATCGAAGAGATGGAGAGGTGGATAAATACAGGCTGGCGTTCCAGAGCTTACTGGCTGATGACTGGACACAAATGGTGGTGTAGAGTGGTAGGGAATGTGTAGTATAGGGAGGGTGGGGGAAAGAGAAGGCAATCCTCAAAAAGGATTGCTCCTTTACAGAGGCTGCTTCTGTGCTCTAAATGTCTAGTTTTTGATCTGATTATGCAATTTTTGGTTGATCGCTGGAAAAGAGGCCATGGTATTGTTGTCCCAATGTATGGAGTCCAGTAACTCAGTGGTTAGAGCACTCACCTCGCAATTAAGACGATCTGGGTTCAATTCCTAGGCAGGGCGAAACTGCGTGTGGAGTAAGGGAACTTGCCTAATCTTTCGCCTTGACCTGCCTGGATTCGAACACAGATTGTAAAGGCGAGTGCTCTAACCACTGAGCTACAGGAGCTCCACAATTGACCGAGATACAATCGACAGAGATTTCCAGCAGTTTTGCTCATCTTGCAGTGGAACGTGTGGAGAATTGGAAATGTGCTGCTATTCAGTGTGGTTGATGCGTTAATAGGCGTGTACTAGCTTCAAGAACAAAATAATTATTTGGAGTTCTCCCAATTAAAACAAGGGAACGGGCGAAGGAATTACATTTGCAAACCACATTAGTGGTCACTCTCACTTTCACAGCTCCCAGTGGGGAAAATGGATGAACGCTGATGTCATTTCACATCTCAAATAAAACAGAAGCGCAAAAGATGGTTGTGGTTAACTGAGGACCTGGGTTAGATTCTCGCTCTGGACAAAACCTTAGGTAACTTTCCTTACTCCACATGCCTCTGTTTACCTGGCAGTCAGCAGGAACCTGATGGTGAGTGGATCGCTTTCTGGAAGCAACAATATATATTTTTAAAATGCGGTCACTGAATCCACGACTGTTTGTAGGACACTGCTGGGCGCAGTTGGCTGCCGTGTTTTGCTTGTAAAACACAGTCAATTCACTTTACAAAAGCGATGGTCGTATCACTGATTCTCTGAACTTCATACTGAGGGAATGTAGCTAATCCCCACCGAACTTTTGTCTCCTGAGATGTGTAAGTATATCCCTCATGTTAGTTCCATCAATGGGCTGCCTTCCTCATCCTCATAGTAAAGAGTTTTCGGGAAATTCTAGGGAAGTAGAGGTACAAGGGAATATTAACTGAAATATAATTGTAGTAAATTTGCGTTTTGGCCAGTCACAAAAACATAAATATCACTCCAACCAAGTGCTAGTAAATAACTTTAAAATAACATCTCAAGCACACAAAAGAACCACAATACCAGCCCTCCTCCCCCTTTGAGATAACCCGCTCTCTTTGTTCAGTGCGGGTGGCATTTTTATGGCAATGTTGTGAGCTTTTCAGAGATTAAGATCTAAAAGTTTTCTTTGGAAGGCTGCTTGCCGAGACACCTTACCTCTCTGCCCTCCCCACTGCCTCCGCACCAAACAATAAATCTCTTTTAATGTCGCTCTTACACTGCAGCTCAGGGGCTCAACATATGGTGGCCAACAGCAGGCCCTGCCTGGGGTATTATGACATTATATTAGTAGCTCAATGGTTAGAGGACTTGCCTCGCAATTGAGAGGACACGGATTTCAGTCCTGGGCAGAGCAAAACCTAAGGCAGTGCTCACAGCAGCGCACCTCAAACAGTCGTGGAATTTATTGACCAATTTTTTAAATTTCTTTAGGAACTTGATTGTTAGTACATTGGGGGAATCGCTTTCCCCCGGTAATAATCCCTTCAAAAATATTGTGGGGGAAAAAAATATTCTGGCAGCTACTTGATGGAATATTTTTTTCCCCAACAATCAATGCTGGAATTATTATCCATCCACGACCGCTGTGCACAGTTGGCTGCCACGTCTCGCCCACAAAGTACAGTCAATTGACTTTACAATGTGTCCCGTGAAGCGCTTTGCGATGTTTCAATGATGTGATTGTATCAAATGCGAGGATGATTAGAACCTCTGGACTTCCAACGCGAGCCTGTGGCAAAGCGGCATTCTGTGTACATAAGCATACGGCCGTGTGTGGGAACCCCCGGATCTCTGCAGGCGTGGGGACTGGGGATTCCACCAGCCAGCCGTTACACACCGCTGGTTACCAGACTGTGAGCCACCCACTGTATCAGTGAATCCTGCTGTGTACCCCCCAGCCCCCGCCCCCACCCCACCTCCCCATGTTAATTTGAAACGAATCCTTTGGAATCGAGAAAGTGTATAAATAAAGCAGATGATCAGCAAGCTCTGGCATGTCAGCAATGCCAGCAATCTCCGTATAAACACAACATAAATCATTCCTGGGTCCCAGCTCAGTAGAATCAGGATGTGTTTATTATTCCTGCCGAGTTACCTGAGAGGGAGTGTTTATTATTATTAAATTTCCGTTTTTTTTTCAGGGTGTTTGTTTTTGTCAATGTTTATTTTGACTTTTTCTTCCCAAATTATACTACATTGTTTTTTCAATGAATTCCCTTTTTTCTTTTCATTTAAGGAGGTCAATATTGGCCCACTCTCTGTCCATCATTTTCACCCACCCTCCCTCTCTCTCTCTCTGCTTTTAATGTATCTATTCTACACGCCTCTTCCGGGGGCAATAAGCCCTTCCAGAAAAAAATGTGGTCACTCAATGCATGACTGTTTGTGGGACACTGCTATGCAAAATTAATTGGCTGCAGTGTTTCGCCCACAAAATATACAGTCAATTCATTTTTACAGTACAGGTATCCCCCCCCCAACCGCGGCCTCGTAACTGCGAAACTCACGCATCCATGGTTAGCTAAATGCGACAACCCTTGCTAACCACACAATGGTTATTGCTTAACCCTTGCTTATCCACGGGTTTTAACACTAACACTATCGTTTGATGCTCGGACCCAGTTGCAATGTCGCAATCAACCAACTCTCTTAATCCTAAGAGAGTTGCTTCTCTCTTAGGATTAAGGTAAATCTCCGTTGATTTCTCTCTCTCTCCCTCTCTCTCTGTGTCTGTGTCTCTCTGTGTCTGCAGATTCTGGCAGCCAATGCTCCCAAACTTATTCCCCCTATCAGCATGTCACCCACCACACCACCTTCTGTACCCCACCCCCCCTCACTCCGTGTCACCCACCACACCATCTTTTGCACCCCCCCCCACCCCCCTCCATGTCACCCACACTCCCCCCACCCTCCAGGTCACCCACCACTTCACCTTCTGCACAACCCCCCACCACCCCATCATATGATTGAGGAGCAGCTAAACAATATTCTACTGAAACTGTAACCTTTATTCGGAACAAAGCAACTCCAGGCAGCCGTATTAGTCACTGACTGATGACTGGTGCTAGAAGGAGGCAACACAGTAATTTACCCTTTTATCTTCCCTGCGTATAGATTGGAAACCAAACTCCGAGCTGTTAAGACGCTTGCCTTTTAATCCTGCAGTGAGCACCTAGGGAGCCTAGGGTTTTGAATTGGTTGGAGTCAGTGATTCCTACTCAGTTGACGTCAAGTCTGAGTTGAGTCAGCAAACAGCTGGAGTGAGAGAACAGAGGATTGCTGTTCTCTGAACATAGTGCTGGTAGTATGAGATGCTGTCTTGAAGTCTGTTACAACTGGGAGGCGCATAGTGGACATAAATCTCACCCGTTTATTAAATTGTCAAAAGTAAGCAGAATAAACGCTGATTTGAACAGCGAGAATCAATAATCCTTGCATTTAATACAGGTGCCTCTAATGTCAAAATTTCTCTGAATGCTTTACAGGTAACTGCTGTCAAGTGCAGTGGTTTCATAGTTTAATGGAGTCCTGTATCTCAGTGGTTAGAGCACCCGCCTTGCAAGCAAGAGACCTGGGTTTGATTCCCGGCAGGGTGAAAACTTGGGCAAGTTTCCTTACTCCACACACCTGATAATAATCCCTGAAGAAAAAAAACCCAATAATCATTTGGTCACTTCAAACCACGACTGTTCATGGGACACTGTTGTGCGCAATTGGCTGACGTGTTTCACCTACAAAAATATACAATCAGTTCATTTCGTATTATATTCTGTGAAGCGTTTGAGACGGGGAAAGCGCTACATCAATGCAAGAATTATTATTATTAATAATGATAGAAAACATCCTTCATAAAATTGATTTACAGGTACCTGTATATTGAAAACATCATGAACTTAACTTTTTTTAAACAAGAAACTTTTTTCTCACTTCCAGGACAAAATGTTTTGCAATAAACCTATATCTTTGGTTTGAATAGCTCTTCTCTCTTCGTGGGTTTAAGAGTTCTATTTACATGAAGTGAACAATTTCAACTCCATTTTTGCTGAGTGTGGGTCGGCAACATAGAACTGCTCACAATTGGGAGACATTTCCCCCCTGTCACAGTTCACAAACAACACTATAACTCATTAAGTAATGTGGGTTGGGCTAAAATACAGGTTGGGCGAATAGCCCATGGGCTAACTATGTTGAAAAGCAACAGGGTGCTCTTAATTACATAATTAACCATCAATGAAAAGGTTTGCTGATGATTCAGTAGTTGGATTTATTAACTAATTTTATAATTAAAATTACCTCTGTGGCGAGCCCACGGGCTAATAACCCAACCTACATGTTAGTCACCCCAATATGTGTTCAGTTTCTTTAACAGAGTAGTCTGATTTCCAAAGGATAGGGGGATTAAAGGATATGAGGATAGGGTGCGTAAATGGAATTAGGTTAGAAGATCAGCCATGATCTTATTAAATGGCAGGGCAGGCTTGAGATTCTCATCCTATTTCTTATGTGGGGGGAAAAAAATATTGTCAAATTGGACACCACTGTGCGCAATTGGCTGCCGTGCTTCACCCACAAAATACACAGTCAATTCAATATATTGAGTGAAGCGCTTTAGATATCTCGAATGACATGATAAGGCGCTATATCAGATACAAAGAATACTATTATTGTAACAATTTCCAAATTATACACATTTTGTGTTGCATCCTCCACAACTCTTCGACCGAGCATTTGGCCACCACCCTAACCCTCCCTGCCCTGATCCCAACCCCTTGCTCGGGTCCAAAATCCCTGACCGTTCAGCTCACAGGGACGTCCTCCTGACGTGAAAGGCTCTATACGAATGTCATTGTTTTTGTTGAAGATTACAAAAGTAAATTTGATAAAGTTACAGTATAAGGCATAGAAATGCTCAAATATTCTTCCGCACATGCTGTTATCTGAAGATTTCCTACTGCAGAATAAAGGTGGTGGTGGTGGTGGGAGGGAGGGTGGGGGGAGAGGCAGAGTGGTCAACTCCCAAAGGACTAAGAGACATGACAGATGAATGAGTCTTACAAGAGTTGCATTACCAGCAGTTGCACACACCTGCTTTACAGGACGAGGATAATGCATAAATGTCTGGAATATTAAATAAAAGCTGTCTGGCAGCCGAGGTGAGGCAATTAAGATCCATCTTGTGGAAATACCGTGTGAACCGTGAGCCACACAGATTTCCCAGTTTGTTTTCCATTGGGAATTTCTTCGAACGCAAAGTTGTTGGGGGGTAATTACGGTTGAGAGGAGTAACTGGCTTCCATTACTGTAACTGTTTCACTTTAACACATTCACTCGGCAGGTGGAACCCTAAACAAATATCAAGGTGTAACCGTGATTTTAGAGGATGGAATAATCATAATCCTTGCATTTGATTTAATGCCTCATCACATCTTCCAGATGTCTCAAAGTGCTTCAAGGGACCAACAGTAAATAAACAGAATTGACAGTATCTTGTGAGCGAAACGCAGTAGCCAATTCCGCACAGCAGTGTCCTACAGTCGAGGATTGAGTGACCGATTAAAACATTTTTTTTCATAGCACGGGCCATTATTTCTAATAATCCTTGTATTTGATCCAGCCCTGTATCACAACATCAAGAGGCAGAGTGGTCAAGCTCTGGTCAAAATGATAATTTGGCTGCCACGTTTTGCCCACAAAATATACAGTCAATTTACTTTACAGTATATTCCGTGAAGCGCTTTGAGACGTCTCAACAACATGATCAGGCCCTGCCTGATAAATAAGATTATTATTATATGTGTACGTGTAAGCAGCGTGGAGGACTTGTATAAGTCAGAGTGAGAGTGGTCCAAGGAGGGTCCTGTCACCTCCACTCTGTCGAAGTTTTGTATCTGTGTACTTCAGTTTCCTGCTATTACTAATGTAATGCACTAATGTAATGCATTTGGGATTTCAGATGCCTATAATAAAACTGCCAAAGTCTGCATTACTTGTCCTTTAAGGGAAAAAAAAATCTTTATTCAGCAGATTAACCTTTTGTAGATCGAGGTAGTATTTCTGCGCGGAAGTGAAAAATATAACAAGATTAAGAGTTTTTACATTTTAAAAGCACTGGAGGGGGTGACAGAGAACATAAAACAAATGTATCCTGCCTGAAGGAATGGCATCGTGACATAACTCAGTCTGGGCAAAAGTTCAAGTGAATGCGCAGAATACTGAGAGTTTAATGTAGGGCATTTTATCAATTCTGAGAAAATTGTCACTATTTCCTGGATCACTTTAATTACCTCACTGTTGCAATAAAAGTCAACTGCAATAAAAGTACATCGGATTTCCAGATTTCCACAAGTGGCCTTTTTTTTTAAGGTTAAATTACTTACATACCGGTACTTGATTTAAAAAAATATATAATCCCTCTATTGATTTTTACCTACCCGCCTCCCTGCAGTTTTCACCTCTCCTCCTCCAAACTCCTGGCTCGTTTCCATGAGTGTCCCTTAGTGTGTCCCTAAAGTGTCCTTCCTTCACGTTATAATAGAATAATCCTTGCATTAGATACTTATCATGTTGTAGAGACGTCTCAAAGCGCTTTGCCGTATCTACTATAAAATGAGCCGACTGTACATTTTGTGCGCAAAACGCGACTGCCAATTGCGCACGGCAGCGTCCCACAAACAGTCGTGGTTTGAGTGGCCAAATTGTTATTATTTCTTTTTTCAGTGATTATTATCTGGGGAAAAGTGATCCTTCGATGCGAGCGACAAACCACGGTGAGCCTAATTTTTCCTCTCCCAAAGTCCACGAACATCCGCTTTCCAGGAAGGGTTAGTGGATCGCTTTTCTGGGGGTGATAATCCCTTAAATAAAAATGTGGTCACCCAGGCGACGACTGTTTGTGGGACACTGTTGTGCGCAGTTGACTGTCGCGTTTCACCACAAAATATAATCAATTCACTTTCCGTTACATTCTGTGAAGCGCTTTGAGACGTCTTGAAGGCAAATGGAAGGAATATTATTCTTATTATTACAGGCAGAGGAGAGTGAGCCGGTATTGCTTTGTATTTCCAGAAATCTGCAAAAACACGAATTTGATGTTTTTAAAGTGCATCCAACGATAACCAAGTGAATTTTGTTTTGTTGCTATCCTTATGTTGCTAGCCTGGGTTCAGATAGCGCCACAGTTAAGTGCTCTGAGACACAGCCCTGAGTGAGGTGTGCTATATAAATGCAAGTCGTTGTTATGTTCTAGACTTTTACATTGTAGAGGCAACACACAGCCTCTCGTATCTGCCATCTGTTATCAACATGGCAAAAGTATTGTGAAATTAACGAAGCATCAATCCAATGTTCTGGTGATTGCACAGTTAGATGTGATATTGTAACATAATACAGACTCAAGCCAAAAACAACTCAACTTTATCACAAAATATTTGAACTGTGGGAAAAGTATAGCAATTAAATTGGAGGTGGACTGGAGCAAGCAGAGTAGTTTCTTTGTAAAGAAAAGCCACTCACAGTGGTGTAAATAAGTTGCACGTGCTTATGGAAGACAGAAAAAATAATGGGAGATACTTGCAGTTTTGCACGACCTATAATAATAATCCTTGCATTTGATGTAGCACCTTATCACGTCGTTGAGACATCTCAAAGCGCTTCACAGGATATACTGTGTAAAGTGGACCGGCTGTGTTCTTTGTGGGTGAAACATGGCAGCCAATTGTGCACAGCGGTATCTCACAACCAGTCGTGGATTGGATGACCACATTATTTTGCTTTTTGAAGGGTTTATTCTGCTGGAAAGCGATCCGCCAATCGACTAACCAGCAATGTTGAATGTTCTTCATTGAAAACACTGTCATATGCAATGCCTCTTTTTGTAGCCAAATGTTTTGCACATAGCTTTGTCCTACAAACAGCATTGGGACAGTTGACCAATTAAGCTGGTGGGCAGCCGGGAAAGCCAGGGGAAATTTCATTTTCTTTTTAATAATGCCACGAGATTGCTAAATCTGGCTTCAAGGTCTCATTCCAAAGGACAGCACCTCTGACAATGCAACGCTCTACCAGCACAGTGCTGGTATCAGGCTGGACTGCGGGCTCAGTCTTTAGAATACAAAGACAGTGTCCACAAAAGGTGCATGAAAAGGATTTCTTTTAAAAAAATCAACCTAAAAGGTCTAATTTATTTTAAAATTCAAAGTACTGAGTTGTGGAAACCTAGGTCATGCAAAAGTTAGTTGCAGATAATGACAATTAGTGTTGGAAGTGTAGAATGGCAGATCAGACAGATCACCAGAGTGCTTTTAGCTGTGAGAAAACTAGATTGAGTGTTGAAGACGAGATAGGTCATTACGGTTTCATCCATTTTACGAGATGAGGCGAGTCGAAATGTTACAGAAGAGCAGCGAATGGCAAATGCGTTAAATGAACTCTTCACGTTAGTGTTTACAAATGAATAATGTGCACTAATTCCAGATGAAGTGAAATTGGTTTGGGAATTTCTAACATTTGTAGAGATCAGAAACCTTCCGATGGGTCACTGGGTAAATGCAAACTGTCTTGGTTCAACGCTGATCCCATCTGGAGCCTAAGTCATGGCTGGAACAGGCTACCTTGCCTCCTTAAAGCCCTCCTCTTCGCCATGCTTCCGATCAACCACTTTATCCCGCCCCCGCCCTCCACCCTTCCCGATTCCTACTCCCAGTTTGGGCCCAAAATACTGTCTGTTCATCGTCTTGGGACGTCCTCCTGACTTGAAAGGTGCAATACAAATGTAATTTTGTTGTGGTTGTGACTGACTCTCATAAGTACAGTAAAAGCCCGTTTATCCGGCACCCGATCAACCGTAACTTCCGTATAACCGGCATCGCCAAAAAAAGGTCAGAGGACGAGGCTGAGCCAGGGAGGGGTGACTGTCGGCACGGTTGAATAGAAAGGTCTTCAGGTGCAACCTGAAGATGGGGAAGGAAGGGAGGGGCAAGGCGGAGGGGACGGAGGAAGAGTGTACCAGATTTTCAGGTGCGGTGGCTGAAATCACAGCCACAAATGGTGGAATGCAGGGCATGAGGGACATGCAGGAGGCCAGAGCCAGTCAAGTGGAGGCAGCAGGTTGCGGATCATGTACACACTCATTGTGAGGATTCACACATGGTGACGAGCAGAAAGCACCAGCGAATGTGGAACTGTGCCCAGCATGACCTAACACCTAACACCTTCAAGAGCCTGGTACTGTACGCACAAAGTACCACGAGTAGATGGTGGGGGAAGAGGTTACTGACTAGCACAACCACAAATTTCTGACATGCAAATATGGAAAGATGCAGTGCGCTTGAGGGAAAAATCCAAATAGCATTGACTAAGGCTGCACAGTCTGTTCCAGGAAATGCACAGACTCCTCCACCACTCCCCACCCCCATGCCACATCCCCCCTGGGTGAAAGCTGCGTGAAATGCTTTGAGGCGTCCTCCCAAATGTGCAAGTTGCTATACGAATGTAACTCGTTCTTGAATCGCTATACAAGTGTAGTTTTGTTGTTGTTGTTGAATCCACATGGATGTACAGTCACCTTGGCTGGGCCGCCATAGGAAGACACTGAATCTAAAAGTGAGACATCTCCACCAAGGATCAAAGAAGTTGGAACAAGCTGAGGCTAAATTGATCCTGCTTCAGTTATCACAATGTTGCAAGTAAGATATTTACAACACATTGTATTTATATACAGTTGCGCCTTTCATGTAGCAAGGACGTCCCAAGACGCTGGGCAGTCAAGGGTTTTTACCCAAGCCGGGGGTTGGATTCTGGAGATGTGGGGATGGGAAAATGACTGAAAGCGCATTCAAAGTGGAAGGTCTTGATTTTTTTGTTGGCCTGTAATAGCTGTAAAATATTTCTCTGAGTTCCCCATCTGTTTGCCTTGTGTGGAATTTACATGGGGGTGGTGGTGGGGGGGGGGAATAGTAATAAATCTTGCATTCTGATATGTCCCCTTATCACATCTTCAAGACGCCGTAAAGCGCTTCAGAGGATATACTGTAAAGTGAACCGACTGTATATTTTGTGGGCAAAAATACAAATGTGAAACCTAGGATTGCCCGTTGAAAGTTCCGGTTTGATTATTTTTCCTAATCTATAATGGTTTTGCACTGGACCATTTAATATCACATTAGTTTACCCAACTTGCAACAAAGATCCTGACTCATTTCAACAACAACTTGCATTTATATATCGCCCACCCTTCCCGTGGGTAGGGTGATGGAGTGTTGATTCATTGTAGAAGGGTTACAGGTGGATCTCTAATGCTTCTCATTGGCATTTATTACATAATCAAGGACACCTATATTTCCTTCTGTACTCGCATTTACAAACAATGTGTAGAACTCGAAAATTGGACCCCAATGTTGCAAGGTCAATGCAATGCAGAGGTGCTTCTCACGTTAATTACACAAGTGAGGATCCATTGAATTTGTTACGATCGAAAGGGGACAAGATCCAGGTTGTTAAAAAGTTGAGAGGCCTAAATGATAAGCAGGTAAGGATTCTGAGAACAGGAGTTCAGTATTAGAGGGCAGAGACTCACAAGCCTCAAACATGGTGGTGAGTAATAATTAAGATTTCCCGCAAATGAGCTGTTGACTTATTCTTTTAATAAAAAGTCCTCTAAGGAGTACGGAGCAATACTCTATGAGCATGTTTAGAGTAAGACCATAAATTCCTATATAGCCATCCCTGATGCTGATAGGGGAACCTTAAAACAACTGAGGCTACAGCTTCCACACTGAGTTGCTTTTAACTGCTGTAATTCAAGATCACGGTTCACTGCACTACCAACCTGATAACTTTGTCCCTTTTGTTGGTTTTCAGCCAAGCTCCATTTGAGGGAAAGTGGAGTGGTATATTACTGTAGAAACCCGATCTACTGGTCTGGTTTAGTGCTTACCATAGTGCCCCCTGCTGGTTGACTGACAAAGCCACAACGACAACAGCAACACAATTACACTTGTATAATGCCTTTCACATCAGGACGTTAGACCGTTGGGGGAACGGTTAGATAATTTTGCCCTCGTTTCCATTTTCACGAGGGTTGATGTGACAGGCGGTGCTGATGTGGAAATCCACATTACACAGAATAATGATAACGCCACCTGTAGAATGCCTAATGCAATGTACACGTTTGGCTTGGCTTGGCACACAGTATCCAGTACCGGCGTTGGGTAGAGCCTTCGCTCCAGGTTCGATGCAAATTATGGTTTCAAGGAAAGGCAGGCAGAAGGGTGGAATTTTTTTTTACACATATTAAAATTGAAACCTCTGCAATACTCTGCAGGGATCTGGTATGCGTGTACTTGAGGAAGACTTGGGAGAGTAATCTGATCGTGTAGCAGCAAAAAAATAATTGAGCCCTACAAGAAATGTAGATGGTTCCCAGCAGCGCTCTCTCGGGTTTAGTGTTCTGAGCTGACTGAAAGGTAGAGAGGCACTGTGCTTCGTATTCTCTCTCCTAATTTTTGTCCTGCTCTGTCCAATGTTGTATTTCAAAGTAAAATACATTACAATTTCTATTTACAGAGTCCGAACGACCTTGCTGTTTGCTCAATGTGGTCAAAGCTATTTCTTTAATGCTGACTGAGATGTACAAATCAATTAACAATAACAGTTTGCATTTATATAGCGCCCTTCACACAGTGTAGTGTGCCAGAGCGCTTAATTAAAGAAAAAAGGAGATTAAAAAATGGGTAACAATCCAATTAGAATTTTTTCAACAGAGGAAAAATTTATTCCAAATAATAATCCTTGGATTTTACATAGCACCTTATCAAATCATTGATATGCCTGAAAGCGCTTCACAGGATATATTGTAAAGTGCAGGGACAAACATATTCAAATGACCCCTAGACAACCGATTGTCCATCAGATTTATTGGGGAAGAATTCTTTATTGATCTGCAAGTTGTTCAAGATGATCACTGATGGAATGATACACAGACTGGTCTGGGCATGCAACAGTTGTATAGTCCTTCTGGACCTTCGCTGAACTTGCAAAGCAAATTAGGTGGCCCCCAAAAAAAGACAAGTCACTTGACAATTACTGTCTAGCACATTGGGATGTTTCAAATGTGGAAAAAAAAAGTCCAGTTAAAAACAAATCTCTTGTATATTGTGTTGGAAGTGGTGTCTGCGCTGTTCTCACCTAGACACTGTTTAGGATTCCTCATATTCCCCACATTATGCCAGTGAATCACTGAAAGTTACAGCACAGATCTGGCCTACTACGTATGCTTTGAAAGAGCTCTCCCATTTAATCTCGGTCAAGACTTGGGCCCACTGGAGTGCACGCTCGCTCCCCTATTCGGCTCTATTTTTGCCAACTTCAATCGTGTAGCAAGCGAAGGCCAGTTGTCCTTCCCCGGAGAGACAGAAATAAACTTGGAAGTCTGGCAGTTTCCTTGGCTCCTCTTGCACACATCCTGGCAGCCAGCCTCAGGAGCAGCCACAGAGAGAGCCCTTGGCAGCGGTTGATCAACTACCCTTTCGGTCGCAACTCAAGCATGTTGTGGTGACACAAGAGGAAGCACAAAATACAGTGTATACTGACCCAGTTATAGAAAAAAAAGACAGGCACTCCACGTTTCCCATCCTCCTCCCCATGAGTCAGGGCTAAGTTTCAGGCTGCCTGCCTGCCTGCCTTCTCACAAGGTTAATTCGAGACACTTTTTCCCCAGCTTGTACAAATTCTTCCAAATATATTTTTTAGTTTTTTTTGAAAAACAATCTTTCTTGGCAAGTTCAGTCCATGCCACCTGGCAAATGGCAAATGGTGTAGAGATTGCAGCAACAACCTATATTTAAATCGACATTTAATTTAATAGTAATAATCCTTGCATTTGATATAGCGCCTTCTCACAAAGTGCTCCATGGAATATACTGCAAAGCAGGTTGTGTATATGTGTGCGGTGAAACATTAGATGCATAGCAATCGATTTTTAATATTTGAGGTGCACTTGGAGAATACTGTATAGGATGGGGAAGACCCTCCAATTTTCTTTGAAATAGCAGTGTGTGTGCAAGTGTGTGTGACTGTGTGTGAGCAGGAGAGGGCATTTGAGGGCGGGGGAAAGTTTACTTAAAATCCACTAGCTTCATAAGGCACCTAAACTGACACACAAATATTCCATTTAACGCTGAAGCTGTTTTCGCAAATGTTATTCAAATGTTATTTTATTGAGTGAACACAGATTATTTTGGTGGTTGAAAATGCACTGTCAACGTCCTGTTGCAAGTCATACTGGATGCATCAACATGTTACGCAATAGGAGTAATCACAGGAGCAAGTGTGTGCCTCTGTGATTACAGGTCCTGATTACAGGACTGCAATGGGGGGAGAGGGGGGGGAGCAAAGCAGGAGGAAATAGCTGCTTCCTCATAGAGAAGGGGGATCCTTCCTGTGTTGGCACACATATTTAACATTCAGTCACCAAACCAAACCGGCAGAAAGTACACTTGACATGTACTGACAACATGACTAACTGGAACCATCACAATCTACCTCTTGGCAATTTAGTAAAAAGTCTTGCATCGTAAAGTGATCATTTTATGTGTTGTTAATCTTGTCCTGGGGAACATTTTAAGGGACTCTAAATAAATTCAGTGACTGTTTATTGGTGTGCGTGTTATATGCGCTGAAATAACTGTATTGTATTCTGTGAAGCGCTTTGAGATGCCCCCGAAGGCATGATAAGGCACTATATCAAATTCAAGAATTATTTTTATCTTTAGTGATTAATTTTTAAAAAGCCACATGGAATCTTAAAGAAATGAACTAGGACTTTAGATCCAAATGGCAATTTAAATAACAACACATTGTATTTACAGTCGTGAGGTTGTCCCAAGGTGCTGGACAGCCAGAGACTTGGCCCCAAGCTGGAGCCTGGGATCAAGAGGGGTGGAGGACAGGGAGGCTAAGGGGTATAGTAGGGTTAAAAAAATGTTCTTATCCACTATTTATCGAAAAAAACCTCAAGACTGGAAGCACCGTCCAGCTTTTAAACTCTTTCTTCTCTTAGGGTAGGGTGGCCATATTGGTGTAAACCAAATCTGGGGACACTCGTAAATAAAATTGAGCTCACCGCAATTCCTGACGCTGGCAGTTACTGGATGAAGCTTGCTGGATTAATGGCTGTGTTTCTCTGATGAGTGGACTATGTCTGCTTTAGACTGTTATTGTTCTTGCAGTTTGTGCTGAACTCAAGACATGGTAAATTGAAGATTGTTTTGACAATGAGAATGGGTTTCATGGTGGATTTTTCTAGCTGTCCACAGGTCATTCATAACAAAAAACACCCTATCGACTAAAGCATTATTTAGATAGTCACAGGTTCAGTTCCGCCAGTTTTTTTAAAGATATAATTTGGATTTATACAGCACGGGGTAGTGTCTCGGAGCTCTTAAGTGGTGAGCCTGAGGCCGAGCCAGGTGGAGAGAGGTGACTGTAAGCATGGTAGAATATTTACAACCGTGTATTAATTTGTTTTGCAGTAACTGACGCACTGCCTGTGCAATCTCTGACCTTGAAGGAGCCCTCCCACCGCCCCCAAACCCTCTCCTAGTTCTTTAAGTAGTTTTCTCACTAAAACAGGCACAAAGTCTTTTTCATATCTTGTAGTCGTTATTTTGAGATCGTTTAAGATACAAACCGGACTCTTCTGCTCAGCAATCTTCTCTCTCAAGCGATCTGAATGACATGAAAAAACGTTACGTTTGCATCAGCATAAAGAGAGCTAGAGTTCAGTACATGGGTCTTCAAATATTTTCCAAAGAATTACGAAGCTCTTTTGCCTTTGACAAAATTAAGGACTTCATTGGCTCACAGAGTTGAGGGATCCTCTGTAAAGCATTGACATGACGATATTCCATTATTTTCCGACATTCTTGTCCCATGTATTCACAAAACCATTTCAACATTTCACACATGCATGTTTATAAAATAAAAATACACTTTATTTACAAATCTCAATACATTATTCTCAATGGCTACAGTGAACTGTGTCTACTGTAGTTCATGTCTACCAGTACGATGTGAGATGTGGTATTCAAACCCTATTTTTAAGCTTGTCTTAACTTGGGGGTGGGGACAATTTCTCTTCCTTGCCTGTTGTTGTTGTTTAGGCCACCAAAGTTCATATTATCTGACTGAGATACCATAACTTTATTTTTGATGTTCTACTTACTTATTTCAGCGCCTTGGGACGTCCTCCCCGATGTGAAAGGTGCTATAGAAATGTAATTTTGTTGTTGTTAATGACATTTATTATCTCAGCTGCATAAAGTTCTGCTGCCTCCATTAAATTCATCAAATTCAAGAGTTGTGCCTGCTAGCATAAGCCTTAAAATAGTGAGGAAGACAGGAAGCAATTTTACATGTCTGTGATTCAATGCATCAACTGACAGCTACACATATTCAACCTCTTTCAGATCATCAATTAATTCATCATTTGCCCATGGAGCCGAAACATTTCTAATTATTGCA
>CM068749.1:2384586-2838746 GCA_035084275.1 Hydrolagus colliei | reverse complement strand
TCTCTCCCCCCTACACTCCCCTCCCTCTGTCTCCCCCCCCCCCCACACACTCCCCTCCCTCTGTCTCTCCCCCCCCCCACACTCCCCTCCCCCTGTCCCCCCCCCCACACTCCCCTCCCCCTGTCCCCCCCCCACACACTCCCTCCCCCTGTCCCCCCCCTGCCCCTGTCCCCCCCCCCCCACACACTCCCCTCCCCCTGTCGTCCCCCCCCCCACACACTCCCCTCCCCCTGTCCCCCCCCCCCCCACACACTCCCCTCCCCCTGTCCCCCCCCCACACACTCCCCTCCCCCTGTCTCCCCCCCCCCCCTGACATGCTGTGGCTGGTGATCAGCTGACCTGACGGTGCGCAGCCGCAGAGCGCAGTGGAGGCCTGGCTGGCGGCGGGGGTATGTGCCTGGGGCGGGAACCTTCCGCCTTTTGTCGTGTCGCTCCGCTTCCAGGGCAGAGCGCTTACCCTTCCTCCCCCCCACCCTCCTTCGCTCCCTCCCCGCACAATCCCGTTAGCTCCTGACGCCCAGGGCCTGGGGTCAGCCATTGCTCGGTAACTACGGCGACGACAACGGAGGAGGCGGCTCGCGGTGCATCCTGGGAGTTGTAGTCTGTTTGGTGCGCAGGCGCAGCTCGGGTGGGTTGTCGGTAGTGGTGGTGGTGAACTACAAATACCAGAGGCCACCGCGGCCTCGGGGGGAAGGGAGTGGCTGTCAATCATTCACAATGTAGACACAACAACAAACAACAATAATCCTTGCATTGGATATCACATCTTATTGACGTCTCAAAGCGCTTCACAGAATATACTGTAAAGTGAAGTGACTGTATATTTGTGGGCGAATCGCGGCAGCCAATTGCGCACAGCAGCGTCCCCACAAACAGCCGCGGGTTGAAATGACCGATTTGTTATAGGTTTTTTCTATTGGACAGATTAATTGGGACAGAATATACAGTAAAGTGGAGTAACTGTGTGTTTTGCGGGTGAAACGCCCAATTGCGCCCACAGACAAAAATGGATTGAAGCAACCAATTTATTATTGTCGTTTTGTTTGAGGGATTATTATCAGGTGTGTGGAGTAAGGAAATTTGCCCAACGTTTCGCCCATAAGGAGAACAATTGCAAAGAATTGTTATATAAATTTTCCACCCACAACATTATGCAGTCACTGCACTTTACAGTAAGTATATTCTGCGAAACGCTTTGAGATGCCCTGAAGACGTGATAAGGCGCTATTATCAAATGCAAGGATTATTATTATTAATACAAGTACAGTTTGATCTTATTTATCTAGGAAAGGAATGGTGGGGCGGTGTGGGAAGTGAAACCACAATATCCTGAATGAGTTGTCCCTGAGTTAGATGTTTGTGGATTCAAGCCCCACATAGGGTCTTTCAACTCACAGTCGAGGTTAACATTTCAGTTCAGTGCTGGGACAATTGGAGATACAGTGCTATCTTTCAGAAGAGAGATTAAACACCAACTATGCTATTAAATGTTAAAAGAGGCTATTTGAAAAGAGAAGGGAGTTTCTTGCATCCTAACCAACAATCCACCAGAAGAAAGAAAATAGTAATTTTTTCACTTCATAGCTGTTTATAGGATATTGCGATGTGCTAATCGGGTGCTGTGCTCACTTATTTCCCCCCAAATTTGCCTTAAGACCGTCTCATTGTTTCAAGAGCTATATCAAATGCAAGGGTTATTTTGAAGAGTATTAGTGATTGTAATGAAGCAGGTCGGCACCGGGAGCAAACAAATATGTACCAGGCATGTGATGAATAGAGCCCACAAATCAGGGGTGACTATTCCAGTGGCTAGAATACTGGTACTTGAAATTGGCTGGTTCTAGAATGAAGAGAGAAGGGTATTATATGTCGAGTGTGTGACAGGTGAAGGGTTTCTACAAATGGTAGGCTGAAGTGAAATTAAAGCCACCTGGATTTTAAAAGTAGATCCGACAAATATTTAACAACAGAATGAGGATTTTAATGAGGTTGGAGAGGAAGAGTCAGGAAACAGTAAGAAAGTTGCAAGGAAACGATAGGTTTTATAAAAAGGGAATATAATGTAAATAGGATGAAATAACATTTTTACCCTGAAACTACCAGCAGGTTCTGTTTGTAAAGCCAATTAATGTTGCAGTGCTTAAGCTGGTGAAACATGAGGAATAGTTTTATTACTGTAATATTAAAGCCGAATCAATGCTTAAACTACAAACGTGACCTTACACATGGATATTTAATTGCATGTTTAAAAATTGCAGGACATTTATTTATAACTGCGCTGGGATATAACTGGCTAAACTTAACCAAAACCACTAGATGAGAATGCACAGAACAGTATGTAACAAGCAGAGATAACAGTTTCAGACAGGAATAGACTATTGGTACATCCAGCCTAGGCAGCCCAACTTCCCTAAAGTTTTCTTTGACACATTTGACTTATCATCTATAATATCCTGAGCTGTATTTCATTCCCAGAACCTTTTTGAGACCCTTTATGTAGCATTTCCTTGTTCTATTGACCTGATATTGTAGTTCGTTCTGGCACCTTTTATCAACTTTGAACCCCAAAAATTATTTAGCGAGCACTTTTTATTCTCTTCCTGTCTTGATTGTGGTGCCATTATAGTACGAATAATCCTTGCATTTGATAAAGCGCATTATCATATCTTCCAGATGTCTCAAAGTACTTCACAGAGTATACCATAAAGTGAATTAACTATATTTTGTGGGCTATGACTCCTTGTTATGAAGAATGGACTTTAAAAAAAATTGAGTTGTTGTTCTCTGTCTTGCGTGCAATCATGGTACACTGTCTTCTAAGATGTTCCTTTTCTTTAAAATAACAACCTGGGTGTTATTTTGGGAACATCTGGAGCTAAGTTTTTAACCCTTGTAACATTATGACACATCAGCTAACCATCCGAAATACTACTCGACCCTAAGTTTGGCTGGTTTAAAATTAGCACTGTAGCTATAATAATGAATACTTTTTAAAAGTAAGTGCTTCAAAAGCGTATCCGGGGTAAACACAAAACAAGAGCTAAATAGTCCAGAAGGAAGATGAGAAATAAATGAGGGTCAGGCACAAAACAACAACAAAAATACACTTAATGACATTAATTGCTATCCTGTATTGTGGGTGGAGATTGCCCACAGATCAGGCAGCCCAACTTTAATAGTCGGTTTTCAAACTGCAGCCGAATACAGCAATACGCAAGGTATTGCTAGCTTAAATACGTCCCAAGGTATACCTTGGGACGTATTTAAGCTAGGACATGCTTGACAACAACTTTACGCTTGTATCGCACCTTTCACATTGGGAGGACATCAGGTCAGGTCACAGAGCCAGCTGGAAGCCTGAGCTGGGGGAAAGGTCACTGGAAGTCACGGTCGAAAATAACGATCATAAAGTACTTAGGCTTAAAAGTGCCCTTTGATGGTGCATGTGATGAAATACAGGAAGCCCATTTTCACCAAGGGGCGATGAGACATTCACAAGATCATGAGAGGTCTGTTTGGAAATCTCGCCCTTTAAGGAAACAACACAATACAAAATGACATTTGTAAAGTGCCTTTTGGGAGGACGTCCCAAGGCGCTGAACAGTCAGGGATTAGGACCTGAGCGGCAAGGACGGTTGGCATCGGGGACGGTGAGGGCAGAGAGGGTAGGAGGATGGCCAAAGGCATGGTCGAAGAAGACGGTCTTGAGGTGTGCCTTGAAGTAGGCGAGGGAGGGAGGGAGCGAGGTGAAGTGAATGCGGGTTGGAGTTCAAGCGGCAGAAGAGGTTGAAGGCCAAACCGCCAATCATGTAGAGGACATGGAGCATGCCGTAAACCTGCTGAGCGGAGGGAGTGGACAGGTTGATAGGAGGGTTTAGCAGGTCGGGGAGACAGGAAGGGGCAATAACAAACCCATTACAGCTTCATGCTCATTCATAGTAAATAGAATGGAACATAACAGAACTGTTATTTTCTGTGTGAAACTATGGGCTAATGCCCCCAAACTTTTGCTATGTATATAAAATTTGTAATAATTCTTGCAATTGACATAGTGCCTTATCACGACTTTGAGATGTCTCAAAGCTCTCCACACAGTATACTGTAACGTGTTATTTGGTGGACGATACAACAACAACAGCGATTTATATAGCGCCCTCCACGCCGGATGGCGTCTCAGAGCGCTTAATGATGCACATTATTGTTTCATACACATTTAGTGAAAGTTTGGGTCGTCCCAATATACAGATAGATCACTTTCAAGGTCATTCACGGCCTTGACCTCCCCCACCTCTCTGACCTTCCGTCCCCCGACCGAACCTCCCTGCAAACTCCATTCAGTGGGCTTCTGGCCTGCTCCGTGTCCCCCGCCCGACCTACCCTACCAACGGTGGCCAGGTTTCAGCCTTTCTATCCCCACGTTCTGGAACTCCACCCCACAGTCCCTGCGCCTCGCTCCCTCCCTCCCACGCCTCCTTCAAGGCCGGTCTCAAGAGCCTCCTCTTCGACCATGCCTTCTGCTGCCCTCCCTAACTCTCTTCCTTCCCTCCTAACTCTCCCCAACCCCCCCACCCTGCCCTTCTCCCTTGGTCGAGACCCAACCTGACTGTTCAGTGCCTTGGGAAGTCCTCCCAGTGTGAAAGGCGCTCCATAAATGTAATTTTGTTGTTGTTATTGCTGATTAAAAGGCTGCTCACTTTCCATCCAGTAAGCTGCCTTTGGTGAGTAAGGGGGAAAGTTTACTCAGGAGTTTTGTTTCTCAAGTGTGGGCGAAGTAACAAATAAAATCCCCAGCATAGGATCAATGGGACCAATGGCTTTGTTCTGCATTGTAATTTCACTACTAGCGAATGCTAGAAATCAAATATTGAAGTTCAAATCGTTTGCTAACGACAAGGAGTGTCAAAATCTAATTCTTTTTAATGATGTGCTTTACTTGAAGTGAGTAAGGCTTGGTATCGAGCTCCAGGGGCTTTCTCACCCGATGATTTACAACCTGGGGGAATGACAAGAAATATTGGCTGTTGCATTTACCACCAAAAACCAAGTTACTCCATGCCTGAGCTCTCCCACAGCGCAAGGCCACAGCCTGAACTGTGGTCTGGCACCCGTCCACTTCTCTTAGTGCTTGTTCTCAATTTTGATGTAGAGCAGTCACGTGAGAAACTGGCGGAAAATGCACCCACGGCGAGAGTGATTCCAGTCCAACTCGGTCTCCGTCAAGTGCTCACAGAGACCGGACGTGAATGAAGGGTTGCCCTATACAAAGGCAAATTGTTGTCGTTATCAACCTATTTTCTTCCGATTAGTGGAAAATCGATTATTTCTTGTCTCACAGTAGATCTGAATTGATTCCCCATGATCCAAGGAGAAACTGTGCGTGTGGAACTCCAGTGAAAGGCCTATGTATGAATGTGCCAGGAACTGTGCATTCAGGTTAGGGTAGGGCACACTGGTCTTAACTTGAGGCTGGGGATGTAACCTGCTCACTGGTTTTTATTACCCTTATTAGTACATGTGGGTGGGTGTGATCCACCCAGCCGCTTACTCGGTAACACCCTGTCGCCCTTGGCTTGTGCGCGCAGAACAGATTTTCATCCTCATTCCAAGTTCTCCGTTCAGTTGCTAACTGGTTTGCTCGGAATGGAGCAAACCCACGGGATCATTCTTTTCAAGTTATTTCAAGAGTTGCAAACCCTGGACAGTCCAAGAGCTTGGGCTATCCTTTCGTGAAAGGCGCGAGTCTAAGTGCAATTTGTTGCTGTTGAGGTCACTTACTGTGAACGAGTGGCTGGGGTGGATCACACTTACTCACATGTACTAATAAGAGTAATAAGAAGAAAAGCAGTGCTGCCCTGCCATCTATGGGTAGAGAGTTTGGTCCAAAGTGTCTCTGAACGCGCTTGATCAATAATCCTGACTCGATGGAACTGAAATATCAATGTTGTAGGATTTGCTTTGGTCAATTTTCTCCTATTCATCCTTCCTTTCCTGAAGCTGCCGATTGTTTACTGAGGTACAGGAGGTGCTTTGTTAAGACTTTTGACGTGCTCCAATTAACTGCCCTACAAATACAGTCACTACAGTTTATATGCTGTGAAACGCCTTGAGATGTCCTCCTGACATGAAAGGTGTTATGTGAAATGTAAAGGTTATTGTTAGTCATTTTCAACAGGCAATTGTACTGAGCGAGGAAGGTGTTTGTTGGTTTCTAGCTCTTTGCGCCGAGAAATTGCTGGGAGCCTGTGGTTCATGGCCAGGTGATGGTCGGCCCCAGGGTTCCAAGTCAAATATTTATTTACACGGCTGTGCTGCTTCAAACTGTGGAAACCTGGAATCACTGCAAAGAGCTTTTGTTTGTAGGTATCCACGTTGCGTGAGGACCCTGTTGACTGATTTTCTCTTGGGGTTTGTAGGATTACCAAACACACGTGGCACTCTACCGGTGGTCGGGAAGGAAGTAGGCGGTTGAAGGTAAAAAGAGGAATGTTCATTTCTCTGCAATAAAGCTCCCTAGCCCCACTCCTCCCCCCCACCCCCTACCCCACCTCTCCCCAAACCCACTAACCTCAAGATAGATTCATGCCCCTGCCTCACTGTGCCACTGTAGCCCTGTACCAGCCCCACTCTGCTGCCCATTCCCCAGCTACACATCACTATTGGTGACTAAACTTTTCAGCCATTTTACACCTGTTCTCTGAAATTCTCTGCCCTAAATCTTGTTCTCTCATAGAAACATGTGTAGGCTATTCCTCGAGCCTGTGCCACTATTTTATGAGATCGTGGCTGATCTGTAAACTCAAATCCAGTTACCCACCATTGTCGAATATATCCCTTAATACCCTGACCTAACAAATATTGTTCCCTCCCTCTCTGCCTCTCTCTCTCTCCCTCCCTCACCGTCACTCCCTCCCTCTCACTCTCCATCCCTCTCTCTAACCCTCTCTCTAACTCTCGCTCCCTCCCTCCAACTCTCCCCTCTCTCCCTCCTCCTCCATAAGCCATATCAAAACTTACTTATTTGATTGTGGCCTTAGGCATTTCTCTCTTATTCCCTTCCCATGTTTTTTCACACCATCACTGTAAACTAATTCCTGATGTTATCCTACATTTAAGTGAAATACTAATAATAATCCTTGCATTTGATACAGCACTTATCACTATTTCTAGACGTCTCAAAGCATCACTTTACAGTGACTTTACAAAATATACTGTAAAGTGAATTGACTATAAATAAAGGGCAAAACGCGGCAGCCAATTGTGCACAGCAGCGTCCCCACAAACAGTCATAGATTGAAATGACCAATTTTGTTACGGGAGTTTTTTTGAGGGATTATTTTCAGGCATGTGAAGTAAGGAAACTTGCCCAAGGTTTTAACCTACCTGGAATTGAACCCAGGTCTGTTGTTTGTAAGGCGAGTGCTCTAACCACTGCAACGACAATAAAATTACACTTGTATAGCGCCTTTCAGGTCAGGAGGACGTCCCAAGGTGCTGAACCACTGAGCTACAGGACTCCCAAATTGTTAGAACATAAGAATTAGGAGCAGGAGTAGGCCATTCGGCCCCTCGAGCCTGCTCCGCCATTCAATAAGATCATGGCTGATCTTCTCACCTAACTCTGATTACCTGCCCTATCCCCATATCCCCTAATCCCTCTATTTTTAAAAAATCTATCAGTCTTATCAATCTATCATTTTCAGCCTTGAAAATGTTCAAGGACTGAGCATCTACGGCCTTCTGGGGGAGTGAATTCCACAAATTCACTACCCTCTGAGTGAAAAAATGTTTCCTCAACTCTGTTCTAAAAGGCTGACCCTTAATTTTAAGACTGTGATCCCTGGTTATAGATTCTCCTTCCAGGGGAAACAGTCCCTCAGTCCCTACTTTATCTAGTCCTTTAAGAATGTTATATGTTCCAATAACATCCCCCCTAATTCTTCTGTACTCTAGAGAATACAGCCCTAGTTTATTCAACCTATCCTCATTGGTCAGTCCCCTCATCCCAGGAACTAACCCAGTGAATCTACGCTGCACCCCCTCTAAGGCAAGTATGTCCTTTATTAAATAAGGAGACCAAACCTGCACACAATACTCTAGGTGCGGTCTCACCAGGGCCCTATACAGTTGCAGAAAGACTTCCCTACTCTTATACTCTAAACCTTTTGAAATGAACGCTAGCATGCCGTTCGCCTTCTTAGTTGCTTGCTGCACCTGCAAACTAACGTTTTGGGACTGGTGTACAAGGACACCCAAATCCCTTTGAATACTAACACTATCTAACTTCTCCCCCTCTAGAAAATAATCTATTCTTTTATTCTTGCTACCTAGGTGAATAATTTCACACTTACTAACATTGAATTCCATCTGACACCTACTTGCCCACTCCCCTAGCCTATCTATATCTTGTTGCAAACTTTTTGCATCATCCTCAGAGCTCACTTGTTGATGTTAGTGCTGTTTGTCTCTGGCTTTGGCACTGCATTTTCCTCATCATAAAAAACATAATTTTTTACGGAAATAACATTTTAAATATATAATATTGTGGTCTTGTTATTGGGTGTAGGCTAAAACATCACAGTCGCTGGATCGGTCAGTGTTTCAACTCGCTCTGTGTCTTTGGAGATTGCAGCCATTCCTCTATGAGTCAGAGAACATTGATCCATTAAAGCAAGGTCCTGCCCTTTTAAGAACCTTCATCAGAGTCAGAAAAATTATATAAATTTACATTTACATTTAAATAATATGTTAACGTTGTTCATGAATTGCCCGGCATTCTTCACATTTACACGGGTCCAATTGAGTTTGCTCTATTTCATGAAAATTCCATTTGAACCAAATAAGTTACTGCTTCACAAGCCTCTGTTTACGCAGCAGTAAGTAGGGACCTGGTTGTTAGTTGATTAATGGATCATATTCTGGGGGTAATCTTTTTTTTAAGAAAAATAATAATTTCAATCCACGACTGTTTGTGGGGACGCTGCTGTGCACAATTGGCTGCCACGTTTCGTCCACAAATATACAGTCAATTCACTTTACAGTATATTCTGTGAAGCGCTTTGAGACATCAGGGTATCAAGGGATACAGGGCTAGGGCGGGTAATTGTAGTTGAGGTACAGATCAGCCATGAACTTATAGAATGGCAGAGGAACGGCCTGTTCCTGTTTCTATGTCTCAACAAGGCGTGATCAGACACTGCGTGAAATGTAAGGATTATTATTCTGACTGATCTCTGCCTGTGATAGATGGAGGGGAACGTGGCACAGGGTGAGGAGCCGGGGCGATGGTGCTACGTGGGGCTGGACGTGGGGACGGCCAGTGTCAGGGCGGCTCTCGTGACCCAGGATGGGTCAGTGCTGGCGCAGGCCGAGGAGCCCATCCACATCTGGGAACCTCACCCCGAACACTACGAGCAGTCCTCGGCGGATATTTGGGCGGCCTGCTGCACCGTCTCGAAGGTATGATTAACGGTTATTGCTCTGCGGCTTACGTGAAAGCAATCGGCTGCCGCGTTTCGTCCACAAATATACAGTCAATTGACTTCACAGTATATTCTGTGAAGAGCTTTGAGACGTCTAGAAGACGTGAATATCGCTGCATCAAATGCAAGGATTATTATTATTATTAGTGACTAAAACACCCATGGCGTGCCAGACGTGCCAAGCACAAAGGCTGTGCTTGCATCACCCTTCATTGAACAATAACAGTTTGGATTTACCCAGTGCCCCTCACATAGGGTAGCGTCCCAGAACCCTCAACTGATCTGCCACTCATATTTCTTCCGTGCGGAAGCTTTCTGACGATTCTGTGTAATAAGTTTTGTTGCTTTACCCCCTATCCCTGTTTTCAATCCAGTGAATGTTGAATATAAAAAAAAAACTGGAAAATCAGTCTTGATCCCATGAGCTTTTCTTGTGCATAAGAATATAGCAGTTTGCTCGGCAGAAGAAGGCCAACAACAACAAAATTACATTTGTATATCGCCTTTCAGGGTCCATTTAATAATAATCCTTGCATTTGATACAGCGCTTTTCACGTTTTCGAGTCATCTCAAAGCCCTTCACAGATTATACTGTAAAGTGAATTGACTGTACATTTGTGGGTGAAACATGACAGCCGATTGTGCACAGCAGCGTCCCCACAAACAGTCATGGATTGAAGTGACCAATTTCTAATTTTTTTCCTGAGTTTTTATTATCAGGCTTTTCACCATGACAGGAATCAAACGCAGGTTTCGCTTGCCAGACGAGTACTCTAACCACTGAGCTACAGTTCACTCCCTCCACCATCCTGGCAGCGGCTTGACATGTCGTATCCTATGCTATATCTTGAGATATTATTTACCGGCAGAAACCTGATTTGTTCTTGAAACAAACAACACTCTGCTTCCACCGTCTGTCTCCCTAATATAATAATAATAAATCCTTGCATTTGATACAGCGCTTTTCACATATTATTAACATCTCAAAGCGCTTCACAGAATATACTATAAAGTGAATTGACTGTACATTTGTGGGCGAAACATGGCAGGCAATTGCGCACAGCAGCGTCCCCACAAACAGTCATGGATTGAAAATGACCAATTTTTATTATTGTGTTTTTTTGGGGATGGATTATTACCCTATTAGGTGTGTGTGTGTGTGGAGTAAGGAAACTTGCCCACGGTTTCACCCTGACCTGCCTGGATTCGAACACAGGTCTCACGCTTGTACGGCGAGTGCTCTAACCACTGAGCTACAGGAGCTAATGCTTAGTAACTACTGTATCTGGCATACGTTCTCGTCCCACACCCACTTACCAAAGCCAAAGCTTCCTGATATGAGAGCTCTCTTTCAGGCTACAATGACCTTTGTTCTGAATCAACTGGATGATAAGGCAACTGGCAGACAACTTGGTTGCGGTCAAGAGAAAAGGAGAAACAACAGTGAACAAATAGTCATTTAGATGAGAAGATTGCTGGAACCGCCTCCGTCTTTTCCTGTCCTGCACGTTTACATTATACTTAAGTCTTATTTTTGACAGCCAGAAATAGTCCCTGCGGCCAAGAGTAAGCAGGCTGTTTACCCTGTAAAATGGCTCCCGCTCTATGGCAATGCCAACGCCAACGCCAAGATTGGTGACCAATGCTTCTCATGCAGTAAAGCAGAACGGATCGCTCGATTGTACATCTGTCTTTTAACGAGGTTGCTGATTTATGCTCGGCTAAAGCGTATCTGTGTTTCGTCTTTCCCCTTCAACACTGTTTCTAACACAAATGTAGCAAGAAATAGATATTTTGCCAACATTTATGAGTCATTTTGGTTGCTGGTTACACTGTGATTTAGAGATTTAAACCAAGATTTTTATTGACTCTGGGTAACGTATCTTTACTAGCTCTGGTTATGTGCGATTTAGAAGCCACTGCTTTGTAATAACAATAATAATCCTTGTATTTGGATTGGCATATTTCGTGTCTGGAGGATATCCCAAAGTACTTCAAAGGATATACTGTGAAGTGCAGTAACTGTGTTTTTTGTGGGGGAATGGGAATAGGGAATACAGTATTCTAAGCTTGGTTAGATGTTCAAGAAGAACTTCGTAACACAATAACATAGGAATAGGCGGAAAGGCATTGAGACTGTTCCACAATTTTCCTAGATAATGGCAGATATTTTAATCCCATTTCTCCGCCACATCTCCACATCCCTTTTTACCCATAATTCCCAAGCACCCATCGATCATGGATCGAGCTACCTCCATGTCAAACATCTCAGTCCATTTTGTATCTTCAGTCTTCTCATACAGTATCTTTTGCACTCTCACAATGAGATCCTCGTCTCACACATCCTAGTCATTAAAGGAAGAGGCAATCTCAATCCCGTTCAGCAGTTGTTAGGGATCTGGGAGCGGGTGATTTGTTCATCTTTTAAATTTGAGTGTGTGGGTGGAGAGGAGGACATTTCTACTGATTCCAGAGCCACAACTGGGGCAATAAATAGAGTCGAGGAGCCTACCCCTACAGTAAAATGAAACGCTTCATCAATTTGAATGGGAATTACGATAGAGTAGTTACAGAGAAACTATTTCCTCTGATGGGGGAATCCAGAACAAAGGGGGCATTATCTTAAAGTTGGAGCTAGACCATTTAGGAGTGGAAACAGGAAGCATTTTTTCACACAAAGAGAAGTGGAAATCTGGAACTCTCTCCCCTAAAAGGCTGTGGATGCTGGATCCATTGAAAATTTTTTCAAGACTGAGGTAGGAAGATTTTTATTAGATCAGGGTATTAAGGGATATGGGGCAAAGGCATGGAATTGAAATACAGATCAGCCATGATCTAATAGAATGGTGGAACAGACTTGAGAGACTCAATGGCCTAATCCTGTTCTTATGGAACAATGCAGTTTCCCATCCCTTTTTGCATCCTAGGGGTCACTTTTACAGGATTAATCAGATTTCCTAAGTAAGAACTGGCAAATGGAGTCATCGGGATACATAAACCCACACATCATTTCCTTTGTCTTGCAGAAAATAGTTGAAAATGTCGATGTAAATTCTATCCATGGACTTGGTTTTGATGCCACCTGTTCGCTTGTTGCCCTGGATGATCACTTTGAGCCTCTAGCAGTGAATGATGAAGGTACGGCTATTAATACTCCCTGGCCAACAATCCCCAATGTCTTTCATTTCATGGCTGTTCGTGGGACGTCTGCAGAATGTAGAGTCGGTACACTTCATATCCTGTAAATCCGTAATTCCTGTGAAGCGCTTTAAGATGTCCTCTAACTATAAAAGACACAGGGCCACAGAGTTCTGATCTGCAGCCTATGGAGGGAGGAATTTGGAAGGCTGACAAGCAGGGGGTTGGCGTAGTCAAGCCTGGATGTGATGAAGGCATGAATGAGCTATTCAGCGGCTTGAGGGGTGAGGTAGTGGTGGAGTCGGGCAATGCTGCGGAGGGGAGGGAAGACAGAGGGGGTCATGGCTTGGATGTGGGGGAGGAAAGACAGTTGGGAATCGAACAAGATACCTAGGTTCTTCCTCACTGGCTTGGTGAGGTGGAGTGTGCAACCTTGGAGGTTGATGCTGCCAGTGTCTGAGGTGTGAAGGTGCTGGCAAGGCTGAATTAGTAATGCCTCAGTCTTGTTGACATTCAACTATAGAAAGTTAGCTCTCATCCAGGATTTGATCTCTGACAGGCAGTCTGTCAGAACAGCAGTGGTCCTGGAATCAAGAGTGGAGGCAGAGAGATAGAATGGGATGTCAAACAGGTACATGTGGAAGTTGACTCCATGTCTGCAGATTATGTCAACAAGGGGGAGCATATAGATGTTGAAAAGTAGAGGGCCAAGGACAGAACCCTGGGGGACGCCACAGGTGACAGTACGGGGGCCGGAGGAGAAGCCATTGGAGGTGACAAAGTGGAGACAGTGAGAGAGGTAATAGTTGAACCAGGGGAGGGCAGGTCCATGAAGATTGAGCTGGGAGGAAAGGTGGTGGAGGAGTGGTGGAATGGTCGACAGTGTCAAAGGCAGCAGGGAGGTCAAGGAGGACAAGGAGGAAGAGAGAGCCCTGATCACAGATGTTTAGAATGTCGTTAGAGACTTTGGGCAGCACGGAAACCGGATAAATAATAAATAATCCTTGCATTTGATTTAGTGATTTTTCACATCTTATCGACGTCTCAAAGCGCCTCACAGAATAAAATACAATACTGTGACGTGAATTGACTGTATATTTGTGGGTGTAACACAGCAGCCAATTGTACACAGCAGCATCCCACAAACAGCCGTGGATTGAAATGATCAATTTTATTATTGTGGGTTTTTTGGATGGATTATTATTAGACGCTGGAATAAAGAAACTTGCCCAAGGTTTTTTGCCCTGATGTGCTTGGATTCGAACACAGCTTGTAAGGCGAGTACTCTAACCAATGAGCTACAGAAGCTCCACAAACATTGTAGGGGTTCAAAGCGGGAGGGGGCGAGAGATTAAAGCAATGAAGCTGGAACGATGACAGCTGTTTTTAGAGAGGTGGGAAGAGCGACGGTGGATAGAGAGAGGTTGATGATGTCAGTTAGGAGTAGGGGTGGGGGTGGGCTAGGAGATGAGGAGGGAGGTGAGGATGGGGTCAATGGAGCAGGTGGTGGGATTTATTTCTCAGGTGGGTGCAGAGAGGGCGGAGGGAGAGATAAGATGAAAGGTGTTTAGTGGGGTTTGGTTGGTGGGTGGGGGGTGGATCCTGGGGGAGAGGTAATGGGGACGTACGCTAGACGGGGCAGAGGTGGCTGAACGGATCCCCTCGATCTTAGATTCTAGGAAGTCCAGCATCTCCTCGCAGTTGGAGTTGATGGGTGAGGCGTGGGATAGGTGGACGGGGGAGACGGTTAGTGGTGGAGAAGAGGAGTCTGAGGTTATCCTTGGCCTCCAAAATTAACTTGGTGTAGAAGGAGGACATGGCGGAGGCAAGGGCGGAACGGAAGGTCATAGTGTGATCCAACCAAATCTGCCGATGGACCATTGGTTTGGATTTGGTCCAGGTGCGTTCAGCGGCTCGCACTTGTGCCTTGAGGCAAATGCGATGAAGTTGCAAGTTGTTGTTGTTGTAGCCCCAGACTCAGAAACGTGTCCCTTACGGAAACATTGTGAAGAATTCCATTTCCCCATATTAAATGCCCCCCTTCTCCATAAAGGTTAATAATAATAATACCAATCCTTGCATGTTTTATATATATATATATATATATATATATACACACAAATATATAGCACCGTATCACATTGTTAAAATCTCAAAGCGCTTCACTGGATTTTACTGTAAAATACCGTATATTTTGGGGGTGAGACAGCCATGAAGTGAATGAGCAATTTTCATCTGGGCGATTGTTGGCTAGGACACTGGGAGAAAACTCCCTCTTGCCAATTTGTGCTGGATTATTAACAATAATCCTTGCATTTGATATAGAGCTTTTCACGTCTTCTAAACGACTCAAAGCGCTTCATAGAACATACTGTAAAGTGAATTGACTGTATATTTGTGGGCGAAACGCGGCAGCCAATTGAGCACAGCAGCGTCTCCCCAAACAGTCGTGGATTGAAATGACCAATTTTATTATCGTGTGTTTTTTTTGAGGGATTATTATGAGGTGTGTGTGTGTTGAGTAAGGAAATTTGCCCAAATAGTTATAACTAGAATAATATAAATAATTCTTGCATTTGATGTTGCCTCACCATGTTGTTGAGATGCCGCAAAGCACTTCACAGGATAAATTTTTATTGGATTGACTGTGTATGTTGTATGCGAATATTGCCAGCAGAATATACTGTAAAGTGAATTGACTGTATATTTGTGGGCGAAACTCGGCAGCCAATTGAGCACAGCAGCGTCTCCACAAACAGCCGTGGATTGAAATGTTGTATATTGTAATTAATGGTAGCTGATTGCTATCCAGCAGACCCTCTGGTAAGCAAGCCCAAACTCATTTTCTGTAGCAATGTCACAGTCAGCAGTAAGAGGAGACGCTCATCCAATTACTCTGGGTGGGATTTGAACCTACGCCTCAAGGCAAACCCAGGCACCACCCAGACTTATATTGGGAAACGAAAAGGCTAAGTGTCCTAACAGAAATAATTCAATTTTAATTGTAACACAAATGAAGTAAGACGCTATATTACGTGTGTGATTATGAGCATCAAATGAATCGTCTTGCATTCACAGCAGTTTTTCCTGACGGATTCTCCCATTGCCGTGTGTCTCCAGCTCGATTCTGCACAAAAAAACATTCAACACAAAAAAAGCTCTCGCTTTGCTCCGAGATTCTTGCCAGGCCGTTACAAAAACTTCTGCTTCTGTTTATTTTAGGAATATGAAACTCATATACATGTAGTTTAAGTGAATCCCAGCCATCCCAGATGGATGTAAAATGTTAGCCAATAAAACAGACAGGTTTATTACTTTAAATGACTTAATTTGGGATTATGGTTTAATACTGGTCCCACCCATCAACCCAGCTAAACCTGGTCAGAACATAGAATATTGTGAACACATCATCTATTTGACTCCCGAACATACAGTGAGGGGAAAAGAAACTTACAGTTTATGTATCATCATTTCTTAATAATAATAATCATCCTTGCATATGATATAGCGCCTTATCGTATTGTCGAGACATCTCAAAGCGCTTCACAGAATACACTGTAAAGTGAATTGACTGTGTATTTTGTGGGCAAATTGGGGCCGCCAATTGCACACAGCAGCGTCCCCACAAACAGTCGCAGATTAAAAAGGCAAATTGCACACTATTTTGCCTGTTTAAACACTTTTGGAATACCAACTAAAAGCACTGTGTTTACTGCGAAGGATAAAGATTTGCTTCCCCCATCAGGTTTAGGTTCCAGGTGAGGTGGCGAGTTTGTTTTTCTTAAAGCAGTGGATAAAGTGATTTTCAGATAAAACATTGCTTGATCACATAATAATAATATTAATAACAATCCTTGCATTTGATATAGCGCTTTTCACATCTTATCGACGTCTCAAAGCACTTCACAGTTGATACTGTAAAGTGAATTGACTGTATATTTGTGGGCGAAACGCGGCAGCCAATTGCGCACAGCAGCGTCCCGACAAACAGTTGTAGATTGAAATTACCAATTTTTTTAAATTATGGTTTCTTCTGAGGGATTATTATTAGGTGTGTGTCCACACACCTTGGCAAGTAAGGAAACGTGCCAAGGTTTCACCCTGACCTGCCTGGATTCGAACCTAGGTCTCACGCTTGTAAGGCGAGTGCTCTAACCACTGAGCTACAGTAGCTCCCTCGTGTGTTGAAACGCAACTCCTATTCCTCAAATTATTTTTGTTAGGAATGACTTTACTGAAGGATGTGGGGGGGTGTTGGATAAAATGATCATTGTGGCTATGGATTTGATGCCTTTTTTTTGTGTCCCTTTGACGTAGGAGTGAACAGCAGGAACATCATCATGTGGATGGACCACAGAGCAGTTGACCAAGTTGGCCGAATAAATCAAGTAAATCACCATGTGCTGAAATACGTGGGCGGAGTGATGTCCCCAGAAATGCAGCCACCCAAACTCATGTGGTTGAAAGAAGTAAGCCGTTTCTTTGCTATCTTCCCCCTGAAATCATAACAGACTAGTCGCGTCCGAAAGTGTTTCCAAGGTTGTTTATTATTATAATAATTATTATTATTATTAATGTTGTCAAGACATCTCAAAGAACTGTAAAATGTAATTTGTGGGTAAAACACATTAGCCAGTCTGTGAAAAGTGTTTTACAGGTACAGTAAAAGCCCGTTTATCCGGCATCCTCGGGAACCTGGCCAATGCCGGTTAAACGGCATGCCGGATATTCGGGCGGCCAGCTGCCAAAACCCCAACACAAAAAAAATTAACTTATTATTTAAACATACCATATTAATAATAGACTGAATATTGTATAAATGCTTACCAATAAAGCAATAGATATTGCTTACAGTCTATAAACACAGCTCACAATCACAAAGCAAACTTCTACAATGGCAGACGCTAGTGGCTTAAAGCGGTAGAGTCAGTTTTTCCTCTTTTTTTTCTTTCTTTCTCTCCCTACTTCCCTCACTCTCTCTTTCACACACACACTCAAGTCAGTCTGGCATCTCAATGGCTCCAAACCCACTCCTCTCATTTTCCATCTAAATTAATCAACTCACCCCCTCTCTCTCTCTCTCTCTCACTCTTTCTCGCCTCCTCTCCCCCACCTCTCTCTCTCCCTCTCACTCTCTCTTTCTTCCCCTACTCTTTCCCTTTGTTTCCCCCCACACCCTCTCTCTCCCTCCTCTCTTTCCTTCTTCCACCCCACCCCCCCCCACCAAAACAGTGTATAAACCCACGGTACAGTCAGGCTGCACAAGCAGTACGTAGAATCCGTCAGAGAGAGAGGGAAAAAAAGAAAAGGGAAGAGATAGAAAGAGAGAGGGAGAGATAGAGAGGAAGGAAGGAGAGGGAGAGAGAAAAAGAAAAAGAGACAGAGAGAGAAAAAGGAGAGAGGGAGAGGAAAAAAAGTGCCGCTTTAAGAGGAAGAAACGGAAGTGCCACTACCGGCAGCATTTAGAACTAATCGTACAGTAATCTCGTGCGACAATCGACTCATTAAATGCGCCACCGCGATTGTGCTGGATAAGATCCGGTTATTCAAATGGGGACCTTTTTTTGAGGTGCCGGTTATACGGAAATTCCGGTTGATTGGGTCACGGATAAACAGGTGTGACCACAACGTATTGATGTTGTGGCTGTGACTGTGTATTTGTAGGTGAATGCAGCAGCCAATTTGTGAGCAGGAGTGTCCTACCAATAGCTGTAAAGTGAATGTTCAGTTTATATGGGTAGATTTTCGCCCAGGCACCGGGAGAAACTCCCTTTTCTTTTCAAATCTAAATAGGTTTTTACTCTTTCTCCCTTACAACTTTCAGACTTTACCCTAACTAACAGGCGCTATCTGAGTACAAGTTCCTGTTGTTGCAAAGTATAACGGGAACCTGTGATATACAGATATTATACCTGTAATATCCAGGTGAAATCATAGAATGTTACAGTACGGAATCAAGCAATCTGGCCCACAAGTCATTTTGCCCCATTCGGAACATGCCATATTTCCCGATGGCAGTTTGTGTCAGTCGTCGCATTTCACTCCGATTCCCATTCATTATTGAGACCCACAATGACTGAAACAACGCTTTTGTTCTCCAAATGTGTCCATGATTGTAATGATAACTATTAGTTTTGTTTCAATGCACCAGTAGGCTAAGAAAACTGTGGTGGGAAACCATAGCAAAGTGTAATAATTAGAAAATGTAATGGCATGTTTACATTTATTCTGCGGAGCTAATTGCTGCCGCACCACAAATGATATATTATGTCTATTGAGCTGACATATGGCGTGTAAATGTTTGTCAGATGCATGCTTGGAATTGGGATTTTGTTTTGTTCCTTGGTGCTCTCTAATCTTTGCTTTCATTCATCTGTTACTAATGATACCAGACGAAGCAATCAGCGCACAGAAGGAATCAACTACCAACGTTGTGTGCCAAATTTGTAAAATGTTTCCTATCTGGTTTGTACAGCTTGAGCTTCCGGACCTTACAAACATAAAACGAGGCACAGAGTTAGCGTTGGCAAGTCAATTAAGTTTAAGGGATCGAAGCACGTGGAAAATGTTTCATGTTAATAACATTTTGCCTAAAAAATAGACAGTCCTTTCACTTTACAGTGTGTTCTGTGAAGCGCTTTGAGACGTCTCGACAACATGGTCATGCAATACAACACAAAAATTACATTTGTATAGCGCTTTTCACGTCAGAAGGCATTTGTGGGATAAGACGCTATATGAAATGCAAGGGTCATTATTATATATATTTCAGATGTGTTTTTAACTGTGGATGGACTGGGTGTGAACAGTGCTTGGCTGGTTTGTGTTTAGGATGGCTAAAACAAGTTGGGGCAGGAGAGTGAGATTGAAAGTACAGCTTGTTCTGAGAGCCAGTGCAGATTTGACGGAGTTTATGGATGAATATCCTGCAAAGCTGTTCACCTGAGTTCATTTTAAAATCAGAGGAGGTGAAAAACAACAACAACAACTTGGATTTATATCGCGCCCTCCATGCCGGACGGCGTCTCAGAGCGCTTCACGATAGCGGAGCCCGGGGCCGAGCCAGGGGGAGTGGGGAGGTGACCGTAGGTGCGGTCAAACAGAAAGGTCTTCAGGCGTGACCTGGAAATGGAAAAGGAGAGGGTGAGGCGGAGGGATTGAGGGAGTTCCAGGGTTTTGGTGCGTAATGACTGAAAGCACGGCCTCTGAGCGGAGGATTCAGGGGACAAGGAGGAGGCCAGACCCGGTAAAAAAATGTTTTATTATGTGCTGATTATGCAACAATCATGTCAGGTGAGATGTTAACACTGAGGTCCTGTTCAGGCAGATGCTGAAGATAATGTGGTACTATTGGAAAAGAGAAGAAAGTTTCTCCCAGATTCCTGGCTAACAGTCCCCCGGTTATATTAGTTACCCAATTCATGACTGTTTGTGGGACAAGATTATGAGTATCTGCTGATGAATATTTATTTGCTGAACTTGTCAGCGATTCCCTGGGAAGGGCTTTGAAACATTTCAGTTTTATATTATTGATAATAATACTAATAGTGATCCTTGCATTTGATATAGCGCCTTATAGATAATAGGTGTGGATAACAGATAAAAGGATAATAATTCCTTTTTAAAAAAAAATGTGGTCACTCAATCCATGACAGTTTGTGGGACACTACTGTGCCCAATTGGCTGCCGTATTTCACCCACAAAATATACAGTCCGTTCGTGCACAACCATTTTCCCACAAACAACCATGGAGTCAATGTTATATTATATATCAAATCCAGGGATCGTTATTATGTCTGAGTGAGCCTTTTTTTTAACGAATAAGTTATTTTACTTTTCTTCAGTATCGTATTTGATAATTAAATCAACTTTTAGAGGAGTGAAGTTGCCGTGGCTCACAAGGGGATTTTAGTCAGCGATCAAATTGACACAGAGCAGAAAGCGGGCTGTTCATTATAGCCGTGAATCGAGTGACACATTTTCTTACTGCTGGAATTTATTTACTTTTTATGTGAAATAATAATCTACAGTTAAAACCTTGAAACTCCATTTCCTTTGGACTTGGGAGAAAAGAGACAAGTTAACATCTCTCTAAATGTGAATAGGAATAGGGGGCTAAGCGTCCAGCCCATGTTACCTTGTATACCATAATACTAATGTAATAATAATAAATCTTGCATTTGATATAGTACCTTATCACGTCATTGAGATGCCCCAGAGAGCTTCACAGAATATATTGTAAAGTGGATTGATTGTGTATTTTATGTGTATAATGCGGAGGAAGGGAATGAATTTCTACAACAACAACTTGCATTTATTCAATACCCTTCATGCCGGTCGGTGTCTAGGAGCGCTTAACAGTGGCGGAGCCCAATGCTGAGCCAGTGGGAGGCGTGGGGTGGAAGGTGACCGAAGGCACATTTGAAGAGGAAGGGTCTTCAAGCGCGACCTGAAAATTGGGAGAGAGGTTGGCAAGGTGAGGGGAGGGGAGAGAGTTCCATAGGTTTGGGGCTGTGGCTGGAAGCAAGGCGGCCAATGGTAGGGCAGAGGGTCCAGGTGACAACATAAGAAAATAAGGATTAGGAGCAGGAGTAGGCTGCTCGAGCCTGCCCCGCCATTCAATTAGATTATGATTGATCTTCTAATCTAACTCCACCTACCCGCCTTATCCCCATATCCCATAACCCCTTTATCCACAAGAAATCTATCAATCTCAGGAGGAGACCAGAGCCAGTCGAGCGGAGGCAGTGGTTAGTAGGTATGAAAGGATCTAAATACAAGAGTGAGTTGATCCACTCTATGACAGGGAGTCAATGGTGTTTGATGAGGACTGGGGCAATGGAGGTACGGAGTTTAGTCTGGGTGAGAATGCGGTTGGCGGAGATGGAATTAGTTGAAATTTGTGAATACTGGCGCAGTGGTTTGGAGTCTTAGCCAGAGATCGGATAGGGTGAGGAAGGACTGAAATGCAGGAGAGAAGATGTTGATGGGAGCCAGCGAGTGGCTTCAGTCTTGTCCATGTTCAGTTGCAGGAAGTTTATGCTCATCTAGGCCTTGACAGAATTTCGGCGGACTGGGGCAGGGGGTCGCAGCTGGAGGAGGAGAAGTAGATTTGTGTGTCATCTGCCTACATGTGACTGCGGAAGACATCGCCGAGAGGGAACATGTAGATACAACAACAACAACTTGGATTTATATAGCGCCCTCCACGCTGGACAGTGTATCAGAGCGCTTCCCAATAACGGAGCCCGGGACCGAGCCAGTGGGAGGGGGAAGAAGGTGACCGAGGGCGTGGTCGAAAAGAAACGTTTTTAGCCAAGACTTGAAAGTAGGAAGAGACGGGGCGAGGCAATGGGAGTGAAGAAGGGAGTTCCAGAGCCTTGGGACGTAGTGGCTGAAGGCACGGCTGCCGATGGTGGAGCAGAGGATTCGGGGGACAAGGAGGAGGCCAGACCCGGTAGAGCGAAGGCAACGGATGCTGTTGTGAGGAGAGAAGAGGTCAGAGAGGTAGGGGGGGTTTACAGAGGAGTGGAGAGATTTGAAAACAAGAGTTGGGAACTTGAAATCGATCCTCTCCGTGACAGGGAGCCAGTGCAGTCTGGCAAGGACTGGGGTAATCAGGGAGCGAAGTTTGGTACTGGTAAGAAAGCGGGCGGCAGAATTCTGGAAAACCTGAATTTTATGAATGGTAGCAGAGCGGAGACCGGCGAGGAGGGCATTTGATTAGTCCAGCCGAGAGGTGACAAAGGCATGGACTAGGGTTTCGGTGGCTTTTGGGGTGAGATTGGGTGGGTGTTGGTGGGTGGGGTGGGGCAAAGGATGAAACCTTGGGATACCCTGCAGGTGACTGGGCGAGAGCGAGAGGAAAAAACATTGGCTGAGATGTAGTGCTGGCATTTTTTAAGGTAGGGCTCGAACCATGTAAATGTGGACCCCTAACGTGGATGAGGGAGGAGATGCGGTGGAGGAGCAGCAGAGAAGTCCAGGAGGATGAGAAGGCAGAAGGAGCCCTGGTCACACAAAGAGAGAGGATATCAGTAAATACTGTACAGTAACTCTGCTCTTACAATCTGCCATTTTGCCTTCGTGACACCCTACGTCGCCTGTGCAACACTCCGACACCTTATCCTACATGAAGGGTCAGAAGGTGGCAGGTTTATATCCCATAGGTTTTGATTAGCCAGCCAGGGATCTGACACATGAAGCACAAAAACCTAACTGAGTTTGAATAGTCTTTAAGTGTGGTGATGGGATTGAAACCCCTGGTGAGACTTTGACCTGGTAGTCAGTCCAGTGCTCGGTAATACAGCATGCATTGTTGGTGGTGATGTCTTTGAGTTGAATCCTTGATTAAGTCGACGATTTGTCTGCCTGTTCGGGTGCTCTTTAAAAATCCCATTCACAATACGATTAAAAGATCATTTGCACTGATCACAACTGATCATCGTGGCATCTTTTTGCAATTTGGCTGCTATGTTTGACACATCCACTGCAACATTTGCCAAGATGTCCATCGCTTGAAAGTTTGAGATGTTTTGACATAATAATAGTAATAATCCTTGCATTTGATAAAGCGCATTTCACGTCTTCTAACCGTCTCAAAGCGCTTCACAAAATATATTGTAAAGTGAATTGACTGTATATACGTGGGCGAAATGCGGCAGCCAATTACGCACAGCAGTGTTCCACAAACAGTTGTGGATTGAAATGACCAATTTTATTCTCTGTTTTTGTGGATGGATTATTATTGGGCGTATGGAGTAAGGAATCTTGACCAAGGTTTTGCCCTGACCTGCCTGGATTCGAAATACAGGTCTCACGCTTGTAAAGCGAGTGCTCTAACCACTGAGCTGCAGGACTCCACGATGATAGATTATACCAAACAAATAGATTTTTTATCACTAATAATAGTAATAAATGATACCCCAATAATAAAGTATTATTGTTTATGCATAATAGTAATTCTAAAAAATATAATTTTTTTAAATTTATAAATTCTAAATGGTTTATAATAATAAATTACAGTATTATTAATAATAAAGTACTCAGGAATCTGATATAAGCCCATTTCCTTAAGTGTCCGATTAATCTCGAGCACTATGAGTCACGAAAAGGAGTCAAACCCATTTAGGATTTGTAAAGCTGAGGAACCACTTAAGAGATATGGAATTCTTTCTGTGTTTTTGCACCTTTGCTACGAGTCTATTGTCTTGGTGTTTTCCAAGAAAAATAAAGTTATTACTAGACTCCTGGTTTAGATCAAGGTCATTTTTCTCCTGACCTCCAGCATAATCTTCCTGCCACACAGTACAGTAATTACCTAAAGTAAAGTGATTGATACAGCTCTTTATTTTAGCCTTAAGGAACACTCTGCAGGTATCAACAGTATTGGGTTGCATCTAGTCTTTCACCCATAACCAGGTGCAGGTCCGTAGTGTTAGTTTGACAGTCATTATCATTGCATTATCTCAGGGCTTCATTTCATTTTCACAGGAGACAACTAGAGACCTACACTCACTCCCGACATCTGACATTGAACCTGAGGTCTCTTGCATTTATTTGCATTCAGCGCTATCGAGACGTCTCAAAGTGCTTCACATGATTGACGGAACTAAAATAAACGAGAAATGTCCCGGCTGCCTGTTCCAGTGGTTGTGGTGAACAGTAGCCATCTTGCCACTATTCCCAATAAGGGCAGCGAGTGTCTCTATCCCTGTGAGACCTGTGTTTCGAATCCAGGCAGATCAGGAGACCTTGGGCAAGTCTTCTTACTCCACACGCCTAATAATAATCGGTCTAAAAAAAACCACAATAATACATTATTGAAAATACATTGAAAATCGCTATGTGGAATGCAAGGGGTACTCATGTTTATCACATCCCTCGCCCTATCAGTCTCACCGCCAGCAGGCAAGCTTTCAGCCATTTTGCACCCACTGTCTCGAACTTCCTCCCGACTTTCAAAGCCTGCCTCAAAACTGCCCTGTTTGACAATGTGTTTAGCCATCTTTCCGCAACCCCCCACCCCACCCCCACCACCCACTCCGAAACAAATGTAAGAATTCTTCACAAAAATGGCACAATCGAAACATTTTGAAACAAAACGGTCCAAGTGGAGTTTCGGTCCTTTGGTGAAAACAGCACAGCGGGAACTGGACATTATTGGCTGTAACCCTCAAATCCGTGGTGCTCCGCAGCCTGTTAGTACGGTTGGAACAGATACAAGGCTTTGTCTGTTGTTGGCTATTCTCACGTCCTGGGCGAGATGCAGGATTAATCGCAGTGCACAGCAAGTCTGTGGCATCAATCTCACCAGCCGGTCCGTCCACTCACTTGTCGGCAGGCTACTTGTCTGCTCAGGAATGCAGACACAATACTCCCATTCATACCCCAGTAATTCACGGCAGACTATTGCACTGATACTGTACTCCATCACCACCCATTAATCTGGGAGGATCGGGTGCCCGCAATTCATCACAATCTCAGCATTAAAATCCGCGACTTCAAGTTTAAAAGACTGGGCGAGAATCTAGCAAAAATGATTGAATTCGGTCTTAAGATGGAAGGCGCTTTTTCCCACATGGCTCTTCTATAAAGACCTGCGCAAACCTATTTGCAAAATTATGATTGAATTAAACAATTTCCCCCAAATTGCCACATGAGATTTTAAGGGAATTGTCCTCAAGGCAAAGACTGCGAGGAATTTCAGGGTCTCTGGACTTAAGAAAACAAGACTTTCACACCTCGAGTTCCGCAGGGTATTTTAATTGACTCTGGTGCACGAAAAATTGCAGATTTTCCAAAACGCTGCGGATTTCATCGGCACTTCAAAGGGCTCACTCGGACAGTGGGGAACACTGCACGAGACGCATTCAAAGGCAAATGTGTGGCAGTTCGAACTGCTTGATTCCAACAATTGTCGTCAAATTGAAAAGAATCGCCCCATACTCCACCCCCCCCTCCCCACCCCAATTCCCACTTCACTTCTGTAACCTAAAGTGGTTTTGCTCAATAAAAAGTTTCCAGACCAGGATACCCCACATTCTGGCTTGTCATCGCCTGTGAGAGCCTGTCATCGCTATTTTGTCTGAACATTTTAAGAGAATTCTGGAAAATTGTTCAATTCACTCTTGATTTAGAAGTTGCCTCTTTGCAATAAATACTACAAATTGCATTTGATGTTGATATAGCACGTCTTTGAGACGTCTCAAAGTGCTTGACTAGATAAACTTGAAACTGTTTATATTGTGGAATAAACACGGCAGACAATTACGCACAGCAGTGTCCCACAAACTGTCGAATATTGATTGATCTAATTATTATCTTTTTAAAATTATGTTGGAAAACAGCTTCCAACTTAAGACAGATTTCTGACAGTTCTGTGCTAAACGTATTTTCGCACACGATAGCCTTATAAGGCCAAGACCAGCTGAAATTTAGACCTTCTGATATTCTTTTTCCGCCTTCGTGGTATGACTTCATGGAACTCCTATAGCTCAGTGGTTAGAGCACTCGCCTTACAAGCGTGAGACCTGTGTTCAAATCCAGGCAGAACCTTGGCCAAGTTTCCTTACTCCATACGCCTAATAATAATCCCTCCCAAAAAAAAACACAATAATAAAATTGGTCATTTCAATCCACGGCTGTTTGTGGGGACGCTGCTGTGCGCAATTGGCTGCCGCATTTTGCTCACAAATATACAGTCACTTCACTTTACAGTATATTCTATGAAGCGCTTTGAGATGTCTAGAAGACATGAAAAGCGCTACATCAAAATGCAAGGATTACTATTATTATTATTACTACCCCTCAAGCCACGAGGGTTAAATCTGAAGAGCAATGGGTTTAATGTGAAGCCTGGAGAGTGTTGACTCTACAAGGTGGCTCCCATGATATGTTTGGCTGAGTTTATCCAGTGATTAGCTGAGCTAAGGGCCGAAACATCTCATCTTGACTGGTTTTGGAAACAAATTGCAACCACCATTTCTTCCATCAAGGTCACACAAACAGCTACAAAGCGAATGACTAATTTATCTCGAGGATTGTTGGCCAGGACACTGGGAGAAATTCTTCCATTTTCACAAGATCACAAGAGAGGTTCAGATGAAGAATACTCTTCGGCCGGTTTGATTTCATTCTTGTAGATTAACTATCCTGTTTTGTACTACATCATCGATCTTGAATGTTTCTTGAATGGTTCCAGTAACCTGGCCTCAACCATCCTTCCTAGTAACTCGTTCCTCTCTGCAAAGAAATACTTCCTGGTGTCTGTCCTGAAATTGCCTGTTGCACATAGGTGATTTGCGAGAGATCAGGATTGCAATTTCAAAATATATTAGCCTTGTTTTTACTTTCTCACTTAAATTCGAATCTTGTTACAGAATTGTTAAATGTGCAATTGAAAACGGGTTCTCAGCAAACATCCAAAGGAGACAAAGTTTAACAATGCAGCAGCCCCCCCCCCCCCCCCCCCCCCACAAACACAAACACACACAACACTGCAGTGTCAGCCTGGATTGTGACCCCAAGTTCTAATGGTTGAGGGATGGAGGGATTAAACCCACAACCTCTGTGCCAGGCCGACACCCAGGTTGTGGCCGAGCACTGCACATTGTGGAGTAACTAAACTGTCGATTTCCTTTGAGTTTCTTCAACGTGAATTCTTCATTGGTTTGGGATAGGGTGGTGCAATCTTTTGGCTGCTTGAGGGCCAGGTTTGAGAAATGTCACAGAAGCCAGATTTTATCCTGATTGACCAGTCCCGTGGCCAGACGGAGCCTCAGACCCCGAGTGCCCGTCTCCTGATTGGCTCGGGGCCTCCATTTGCTCGAGTAACAGTGAGGTTTGAAATAGTTCCCAGATTAAATCAACCCTCGGGCCGGATGTGGCCCGCGGGCCGCCGGTTGGGCCACCGTGATTTAGGATATAAACTGTGGAATTCCAAATATTGAATTTTTAAACACGGTAAAGGTATATCATAAAAATGTAAATTGCAGCTCAGCTAGACATACGTGAAGGAGAAATCTTGGTTAATGTTTCAAGTGTGACTCTTCATCAGAACTGGTTAGCCAGAGAGCCCTCTGTCGTAGAGCAGAGAAGAAGACTGGAATGGTGGGCGGTGGGGGTGGGTGGGGGAGAGAGAAAGACATTAAGAAGAAGTTAAAAAAATTATTACTCCTAACTGGAGGCAGCTAATGCTCCATTCTGAACGTGAAACACTGCTAATTGAGAGGGTTCGGGCAAAATGATAGCTTTGGATAGGTACTAACATGTGCTACATATTATACATATTACACGGTTGAGGATTGAAAAGGGAATTAGGTAAATTCCTTTTGAATGTTTTGCGGAACGGCAATTGGAAATGAAGTGGACCAGGCAACGTGTTAAAATAACACGCAAAAGTGACCTTCACCTTCACCAGTGTTTGGGAAAAGTCACTAGTAACTGGGCGTCTTGTCTCTTTTCTACTTGCCAGAAGCTGCAAGATATTTGCTGGAAGAGAGCAGCCCATTTCTTTGATCTCCCCGATTTTCTGTCTTGGAAAGCCACAGGTGCAACTGCAAGGTATGTGTTTACATAAAGTCTGGCATTGCTGCAATAAAGGCTGCTTATTACTTGGGGATAGGGGTGTGGGGGAGGGGGAGGGGGTGGGGGCGAGGGGGTCAGGGGAGTCCTGTGGGAAAAAGGCAAGCGTGGTTGGAGGGGGAGGTTCCAGATGTAGTTTTGGCTGCGTTCCAGTCAGACTTTCTGATGCTGAGCCAAGAGATGAAGTCATCTGGAGCTTGAGGGGACAATGCGCCTTAATTTGACAAAGTAAAGAGCGGCTGATAAGATATTGTCTGAGAAACTCTCTCATGTGGGTGAGGAGGAGGGGAAGAGGGAGGCTGCAGGTGATACTATGGGTGGGATTCCGGTTATGAAAGAGTGCCGTTGTTCTCTTGTGTGACATTTGCTAGCTCACTCCACCCCCACTCCCATCCCTCTCCACACCACCCCCCCCCACACACACACACACACACACACTCCGACTGGCTTGACTCAGTAGGTCTGTCTCTCTCGCTCTCTCTCTCACTCTCTCTCGTTCTGTTTCTCAGTAAAGTAACGGCTTGACTTGAAATATGAGAGGCCTGGGCAGTTTTCTATTTCAAGGGAATGATCTCAGGAAATTAATTGTTTTGTGCACAGACTGGGATTGAAGGATCAGGGGAGGGAGAGGCGCAAATAAGTGTTTATCCCTGTTGTTAAATAACATTACCTCCCGAGAAGAGAAACTGATCGCCAGCTCGACACAACATTGCAATCTCTCGCAAAATAAGATGGCTTTTATTTCGAAACAATAATAATTTGCTCAGAGCTGCTCCACAGGCTTTGAAAGTATCTGGAGTCCTGTAGCTCAGTGGTTAGAGCACTCACCTTACGAGCATGAGATTTGTGTTCAAATGGTTAAACACGCCTAATAATAATCCCTCAAAAAAAAAAACAATAATAAAAATTGGTCATTTCAACCCACGACTGTTTGTGGGGACGCTGCTGTGTGCAATTGGCTGTTGCGTTTCACCCACAAATATACAGTTAATTAACTTTACAGTATATTCTGTGAAGCGCTTTGAGACGTCTAGAAGACGTGAAAAGTGCTATATCAGATTCAAGGATTATTATCATTATTTCACAGAAGCTGTAGTGTGGTTAGTCTGAGATGGGGTAATTTAGGAGATATTACAACAACAACAACTTGTATTGATATAGGATCCTTCACTTGGAATACAATCTTGGGACACGTTCACACTGGCAGGATTATATGAATAAGAATATGTATGATTTTTTTTCTAGTTGAAAAATTTGAGTATTTAAATGAGTTTTTTTTATTACATGATAACTTTGAGATGCCCACCTGATGTGGAAGATGATATCTGAAACATAAGGATTTTTATTATTATTGAATGCATCCAAACGACTAGCAAAACACTCTAATTGATGTAAAAACAGAGTACAAGCCCACCCCCCCCAACCACATAAAAAACATTTTCATTTACACAACTTCCTGAACACTTGCAACTTCAGCTGAAACTTGCTTTCTTATGTACAGTAATACAACAACAAAAAAAAAATTGCACATATATAGCGCCTTTCATGTTAGGAGGACGTCCCAAAGCGCAATACTGTGTATTGCAAAGTCATTCTCCTGAATCAACAGTACTTGAAATTATGGGGCAAATAATAAAAATAAGCAGTATCACAAGCCTCAAAATAGCTCAAAATACAGATTGGAGATTTTCCTATTCAACCTTGCTTAGGTTTTGCAACTCCTAAACCTCACCTTCCCTCCCCCACCCCACCCAGCTCGGATCTGAAGCAATGTCTGTCCAGCGTTTGGGGATGTCCTTCTGACTTGAAAGGCACTATACAAGTGTAATTTTTGTTGTTGTTGTTGTTCTCATATCGGTTAATAAATTGAACCCCCAACCTTCCTTCCACCCCATTTCTCACTGGTTTAGATGCCAGTTTGTCAAACAAATGAAGAAACCAATAAGATCTTGCTTGAGATAAAATAAGACGAGCAGCTGGGATTGTCCCCTTGAGATCAGAGAAGGTTGAGGGGAGGTTTAACAGAGGAGTTCAAAACGGTGAGGGGTTTTGATAGAGTAGAGATGGAGAAACTGTTTCCACTGGCGGGTGGAGACTGATTCAATAACAACTTTTAAAAGCGAACCAGAACTTGAAAAGGAAAAATTTGCATGGCCATGGGGAAAGAGTGGGGGAATGGAACTGATTGGGTGGCTCTGCCAAAGAGTTAGTGCAGACATGATGGGCCGAACGGCCTCCTTCTGTGCTGTAATATTCTATGATTCTAACAGGGTACCATAGCTATAATGCTGTGCATGATTATATACTGCGACCAGGACTCAAAAATTCCACCTCATCTCAGCCTGGGAGGAGACTTGATATAGAATGTAAGACATGCAGGATTGTGAAAAGTTCTTCAGCCGCTTAAAACGCAAAGCGGGTTTTCTGTAGTTCTCAAACAGAACGGGCTTCAAACTAAATTGAGACTAAGTTTGGGAATTTTCCACTGCTCTGTGGAAGACAAAGGCGATCTCGAAGGCTAAGGGAATTTGGGCGCCTCCCATGTCGAGGCAGTGGTGGGAGTTATTCAACTCTGTTCCCTAAAAGTCTGAACGTAAATAACTCGTTTACATGCTCTATTCCCCATTCTGCGAACTCAGCCTCTGTGAAATTTTCTCTGTGCATTGATAAGTACAGTACCTGGAATGAAAATTACCGTGCCATTTTATTTATAATTTAAACTGCTGCTGCTGCTGCTGTGAGTTGCCAGAGGAAGGAGAGAGGGCCATTCAGTCTATTGTGCCATTTTATTTTCATTAATAATAATCCTTGCATTCGATGTAGTGTCTTATCGCGTCATCAAAACATTTCAAAGTGCTTTGCAGAATACACTGTCAAAGTGTACAGTGTGGGCAAAACGCAGCAGCCAAACTCTCACAGCATTAGACGATGGCAGATCTCTTTATCCCATTTCATTACGTTTTCTGAAAAAGCATTCACGTCCAAAACACACAGTCACTACACTTCATTCACTTTTTTAAAACGACTCGTTATAGCGTGAGTGTGCCTGTAGTGCAGGTGGGGTGTGCACATAATATAATAATATTGAATTAGTCACTCCAATCCACTGTACGGTATATTCTGTGAAGCGCTCGAGGCGTCTCAAAGACGTGATAAGATGCTATGCCAAATGCAAGCATTATTATATGTAATGTTATTATGGCCTGTACTTCTGGCTTCTGGTGCTGACTGATCAGAGTTCCTGTACAATGCACAGCCAGTCAGCTGTGATCACACTCGCCAGAATCGTTTTTTAGGGGGACACTTTTGGAAACCCATTACCATGACTAACTGTGTCCAAACCAAACAGTTCCGTGCATCTCGCCTATGATGCGAATTCCTACGTATGGAAGCGAAACGCTCGCTCCATCCCTGGAGAGCTGCATCCTATTTTCCTCATCCCGGAGAGTGTCAGGCAGCGCAGGTTGGCAAGAAATGTTCTGTAAACGCTCGTGAGAACGGATGGGAAGACAGGAAGCCAGCCAGTCAGCACAGGAAGTGATACCAATGATGATCCAGAAGCGGATTCAGTGGCCATTTTTATTTTGTGCACTATTGTGGAGTTCCTGTACCTCAGTGGTTAGAGCTCTCACTTGCCTTACAAGCGAGAGACCTGGGTTCAATTCCAGGCAGGGCAAAACTTTGGGCAACTTTTCGTACTCCACACATCTGATAATAATCATTCAAAAAAATAATAAATTGGTCATTTCAATCGACGTCTGTTTGTGGGACGCTGCTGTGCGCAATTAGCTGCCGCGTTCCGCCCAGAAATATACAGTCATTTCACTTTACTGTATATTCCATGAAGCGCTTTGAGGCATCTAGAAGACGTGCACAGTGCTATATAAATGCAAGGCTTATTATTACATTATTCACACCTAACAATTAGGTCAGGGTTGTCAGGAGGTGGGAAGGAGCAGATAGGGTTGAGGTTTGTTAGTCCTGTGTGTGAGGCACATTCCATTCACTGCCAAAGGAGTGTTTGGGTTCAGTAGTGTCAGACAGGGTGGGGTGGACACTGGGTTTGCTAGATGCAGTGTAACCTATTAACATGCTAACAGCAGACATCACGGAAAGAACCTGGAGGGGAATTACAGCATCTGACACTGCTTATTATTAGATAATTTGCTAATTTTTTCCCCCTCCTTTAAAACTGTAAAAAGGGGATGTTGTTGCAAATGATTTTTTAGAGAGTTTTTGAAGTGGAGAAGGAGGGTGTGTGGATGCGTAGGAGTTCAGAGCGAGAGTTTCAGAGGAAGGGAGACAAAGTGGCTAAAGCTACAACCACCAACGACGGGTTGGTGTGGACGGGGGAGGGGGCGGTGGGGCGGGAGTATGTTGAGCAGGTCAGAGTTGGGGATCAGAGAGGGATGGAGGCATTTAAAAGTTGGCTGATTTACTTGGGTGGCAGAAGGAATGCTGAAGTGAGATCTTAATTCGGGAGGAACGATCACCTAGAATTTCTCACTCCCGATCACCATCCACTGCCTCCACCATCATTACTGCAAAGGCAGATAGTGTGAGTGAGTGAGTGAGTGATGAGTGTCTGTGTTAGATTGTGTGTATGTGTGTGTGTGCCCAAGCAAAGTCTCAGGCTTGTTGCCATCCCCCCACAGTCGAATAGACACTCACAATCTAAGATAAGATAAGACGTGATAAGGCCCTATCTCAAATGCAAGGATTAGTATTATTATTATCTATCTAAATTCACATGAAGAACATTCATTTAGTTCAAGTGCTGGAAGCCAGCCAGCCAGCCGATACACATGCAACTGTACCCTCGCATGAATCTGTGGCTTAAGGGAAGGGGGAGAGAGGGATGACATAAATAATAGATAGCTCATGTTTTTAGGACCTAACACAGCAAATTTTTCATATCACTCAGTAACTTCCAAGACCGATCCTGTCCTCGGGACACAATTAGCCAGGCTGTGCTCTCAGTAATTACTATTTTTACAAAATGTCACGCTAATTTTATGTCTTTCTACTCTTTTGTTTGCATGGTGAATCCTCACTCAGGGTCTGTTAGTTCAAAGGAAACTAGCCAGAGGGGATACAGAGAAAGAGAGGGGGGGAAAAAAAGATCAGATGAAGTTTTACTGTCTGGAAAAGGCAGAAAAAAAATCCAATCATGATCTCAGAGCGCTGGCGTTTTTCAACGCGCTTAATCATCAGTCTGGGTCATTCACGCTTTCTGCGTCACTCAACAACAACAACAACAAAATTACATTTACAGAGCGCCTTTCATGTTGGGAGGACGTCCCAAGGCGCTGGACATTCAGGGGTCAGGACCTGAGCAGGGGGGCGCGGGGGGAGGGTTGGGATGAGGGAGGACGGCGACTGAAGGCACGGTCGAAGAGCAGGGTCTTGAGACTGGACTTGAAGGAGGCTGGGGAGGAAGCAAGGTGAAAGGATTGGGGTGGGGTGGGTGGGGGGATGGTTGGGTTGGGGGGGTGGTGGGATGGGGTGGGTGGGGGGGGTTGGGATGCATGGGGGAGTGGGTAGGGGGTGGATGGGGGAGAGGTGCATATTTTGTTATTGTTGTTTGCTCTCCTGACACCCACCCGTCAGCACCTTATGGTCTTAGACTAATGATAAATGATAATTTTTACGTTTTGTATAACGTAGGAAGGACGTGTTCTTCATAGAATAGATACACTGCTTAGTGTAGTGACTGTGTAATAATAAGAATCATCCTTGCATTTAATACCGTGCTTTATGGTGTTGTTGAGACGTCTCAAAGCGCTTCACAGACTATATTGGAGAGTGAATTGACTATTTTGTGGGAGAAATGTGGCAGCTGATTGTGCACAGCGGTGGTCCCACAAACAGTCATAGATTGAATGACCAATTTCTTTTGGAGGAATTATGACCACCACAAAGGGAGCCACCCATCGACTAACAACCTTACAGCTGGGGAAACAGAGGTGCTTTGCAGGTGAAGATCATCGACTTATCCTTGCCTTTCGCCCACAAAATATACAGTCAATTCGCTTTACAGTACATTCTGTGAAGCGCTTTGAGACATCTTGAAGATGTGAAAAGCACTATATCAAATGCAAGGATTATTATTTTTATTATTATTAATAAATTTGGTCCCGAGTCTGAAGCGAGTCAAAAACTGTGGAAAACCAACCAACTTGCGACCAGATGTCACAATTTTCTAAAATTCTGCCAGCGCTGGACTGTTAAGATAATGGACAGTGCAGCTCAGACCATAAGAAAATGTGGGTTCCAGGAGTGGAAATCACTGAGGATTTTCGGGGGACACGGGGTCCATCTGGTCAGGCCGAGCTCAATTAATGTGGCACAGATCCCTGCCATTTGTTGGCGTCTTTCATGCCTGCAAACGCCGTTCGCCCCTAAAAAAAATCACCCAGTCTCAACCCGTGAGACCATTTTGCCTTCAAGTTTCATAACTGCGGGAAATTGGCTTCCCAGATTAAGGCTGGATTTAACAACTTTCCACAGTCATGATCGATCTTGGCAACTGCAAAATAGCGGAACTAACAGCTCAGTCGCTCTAAGCCTTTGAAGCTCTTTCCTTGTCATTGTCAGCAACTTTGTTTGTTTCTAAAAGGTCTCTCTCTCCCTCTCTCCAAGTTTTCAGATCCCTCTTGTTGCATTGTGAAATGGTAACATGAAACAAGAAACGCGGTGCGTGTACGCGGCACCCAAACCACATAAGGGCAATGTTTCAGTCGTTGTTGCGAAGGGATTCTCTCTGCTCTAGATTTTAAAGAGGAGGATAGTCTCCAGCAAAGCAGTGTTCCCCTCCAGTCGTGCAGCACAGCGCCAATGTGAGCTCAAAGTCCCGGCATAGAGCTTGAAACACAATCTTCTGACCCAGAAGCAATTGTGCTACCAACTGAGCCAAGCTGATAATAAATAGTGCACTATTGGGCACTGGAGTAGGCCAAGTCACATCCAGGCTTGACTGTGATAATAATAATAATAATTAATAATAATAATCCCTGTATTTAAGTGGGGGTTTAAGGTACTCCAGACCGAAATTTTGCGTTTTTCCAGTTTCTTTTTGTTTAAAATGATATACGAAATAAATCTAAACAACTCATTTCAAAGAGATCTATGTGTGGATGATAATGTGTGAAAATGAGAGTGAAATCTCTGTCCAGTTCCTGATGCGAGTGAGAAACGAGTTGATTTTCACATAATAAGAATAAAAGGAAAACTGTTTCTCATTCGCATCAGGAACTGGAAAAAGCTTTCACTCTCATTTTCACACATTATCATCCACACGTAGGTCTCTTTGAAATTAGTTGTTTAGATTATTTCTGATATCATTTTAAACAAGAAAACTGGAAAAGGGCAAAATTTCGGTCTGGAGTACCTTAAACCCCCCCCCTTAGTATAGCACCTTATCAGATTGTTGATACATCTCAAAACTCTTCACAGAATATACTTGAAAGTGATTGTGTTTTGTGGGTGGAACGCAGCAGACAATTGGCAACCTCGCTGACTCCCTGCTTGTTGGCCTTCCCATGTCTTCCCTCCACAGGCGTCAGATCGTTCAGAACTTTGCAGTTTGTGTCCTCTCCCTCAGCAGTCTCTGTGACCCTACCCCCACAGTCTTATTTCACAACACCCTCTCTTTTGTGAAACTAAGTGTTTTCGATAATATTTCATAGAAAAACAGGAACACAAGGAGATCACTCAGCCAATCAAGCTGTTCCACCAGTTTATTTGATTTGGGCAGAGCTTTTCATTCCAATACCTTGGCCCTTTTGTTATGTATTTTAGTATCTCCACTACCCAAGCCTCTGCCTATCTCTTCTTTCCACTCTCCCTATTGTTTCAGTTTTCTGGGCAACCGGTTCACTGTGTGAAGAAGTGGAGTGCTGTAGTGTATATGGTTAAAGCAGGACCCAGGATCGAAACCTGAGGCAAATTTCCTTACTCCACGTACCTTTGTTTTACTTATCAGTAAAGGAACCCAATTGTTAGTCTATCCGTGGATTGCTTTTTGGGGGTAATAATTCCTTTCAAGGCAAAGAATAATAATTTGGTCACTCAATCCATGACTGTTTGTGGGGACGCTGCTGTGCGCAATTGGCTGCCACGTTTTTCCCACAAACTATACAGTCAATTCACTTTACGGTATATTTTGTGAAGCGCTTTGGGACATGATACGGCGCTACATCTAATGCAAGGATTATTACTATTATAAATGCTTCCTCAGCTCAGTTCTGAATCAGTCCTGGTTCTGATTTTCATGAAATGTATTTCATGCTGTCAGCCCTGCAGCACCATAATAAACAATAATACTTGCGTGACCTCCCATCTTCACATCATGTTGACTCTCATCACTGGTGCTGGGCTGAAGTTAGCCTATTGTCAGTCATTATCTGTTGTTGTGGCACATGAAGTCATGTGCCTGTTTTTTTTTGCTCGGGTGAAAAAAAATTGATAGCCGCATTTGAGAGATTAGCGAGAAAGCCTGATATGAAGAGTGCATTGCACATTCATTATTTATGCAGCCAAATTTAATAAAATAAGTCTTTACTTGCCTAATGGATATTAGTAGCAGATCCCTTGAAAACAAAGCTGATCTTGGCTGTGAGCCAGGGAACCTGTGTTCCCTTTTCCAGTGCTAGACGGACTCTCTAGACAGATTGAGTTTTAAAACTGTCAATAATTAAACCTACCCACTCTGCTCTTTGATGTATAACATCTTTATGTTTTGTCCTTCACTGATACCAACCTTCACAAACAGTAATCTCCTTGGATCAGCCAGACCTAATTATGTGTTTGTATTGCTGGCTGTCCAGCAAAGGCTTGGAGAGTAAATCAAATTTTACATCTGAGCGGAATTCAATTCAACCCCTAACTGGGCTGCAAAGGACTCCAGTCCACACATGATATTTCTGCTCTCAATTACAATCCTCCCCAATTACCAAAGCTGCTCTCGGGATCCAAGCATCTTTTGTGTTGTAAGGAACGCTTTGGTGACTAGCCAATAACATACTCGAAAATGTCATGCAAAAACACTGCACACGAGAGTTGCACCAATAAATGTAAAAGAAATGCGGAAAAGTATTTCTTAACGTGTTTCGTAAAACACTGTGTGTGTGTGGTTTCTGATAAGATCCTAAATTCCAAATAAAGCAATACATTATTAGCCGATGGGATCATTTTGTCTCGAAATTTATAATTGCGTGGAATTACATTGGGGAAGTTCTTAAATCCAGTCTTGATCTGGAAGTCACTTTCCTGTCATTTATAAATCAGCTTCCAGACTAAGATGGAATGAAAACATTTTTTTTTTTACCGCGTTTTGCGATCTTACCTTTTAAGTTGAAATGGACTTACAAACCAAGACTGGTTGGAACATGGCTCCCACACATTTGTTAAGAAACATCAGCATTTATAGTTGATAATTATTTTTTGACCAGTTTTGGCTGTAAATACAGATTGAATTGACAGTAGGGTCTACTGCACACACGTCTGGGTCCATTATAGTACTGGCTCGGTTGGCAGCAGGCTTGCCTTCAAGTCAGAAGGTTGTGGGATCAAGCCGCACGTTGAACTCACAGAATAGGCTGTTATCCCATTCAGTGCTGGGGTGAGTGGGGGGTGAGGGGGAGAGAGTGGGGGTGTATACTGCCCTGTCAGAAGTGATGGCCTTTGGATGTGATGTTAAACTGAGGTCCTGTCTGCCTGTTCATCTAGACTTTACAGATCCTGTAGCACGATTGTGAAAGAGAAGGGAGTTTCTCTCTGTTTCCTGGCCAAAAATCCCCCAGATAATAAAACTGGCAATTTACTTCACAGCTGTTTGTGGGACGTTGCAGTGCTCAAATCGGCTGCTGAAATTCACAGTCTGCGAACGCACAGTCACCACATTTCACAATAAATCCTCCGAGGAGCTTTGTGACATCTCGATGACATGAAAGACTCCGTATCAAACGCAAACATCAAATCAGTATTTGATGTGTGAAATGCCGAACGGAGCGCGAGGTGGAGTTCGATTCTGATCTGTTGTGTGAAATGGCTGGTAATTAATCAATAATAAAGTGCTCCCGCGGTTAAAGTTGATTTATTCCCATAAAGTGACATCTCCAAAATGCACACAGCTTCTCCCCTCCTGCTCTGGGAAGTGGAATGTCTTGTCAAGCTGTGTGCAAGCGATGTCTTTTGCCAGGTTACAACTGCAGCATTTTGCAAGCCAAGAAATTCGGAGCCTGTAATTTACCAAAACCGCATAAGAAAATGAAGAAAAGCCGTGTACTGCACTCGTTAGCAACAAATTGTGCCGATTGCAGCATAACCTTTCGGGTCCTTTGATATGAAAAACATATCACATGCTGCAACTTATCCGGAATGCTCGCTCGCTCGCTCACTCACTCACTCACTCACTCACTCACTCACTCACTCACTCACTCACTCACTCACTCACTCACTCACTCACTCACTCACTCACTCACTCACTCACTCACTCACTCACTCACTCACTCACTCACTCACTCACTCACTCACTCACTCACTCACTCACTCACTCACTCACTCACTCACTCACTCACTCACTCACTCACTCACTCACTCACTCACGCACGCACGCACGCACGCAAAGATGTTCTACAATGCAGATTCAACACTCATCATGCGAGAGGCTTGAAAATCATCCTAGGCTTTGCTTGGGACACTGACTGATGTGCGAAAATGGGCTGCCACATTTGCCCACTAATGTACAGTTTAACTTTACAGTGAAACCCTGTGAAGTGCTTTGAGACGTCCTCCTGGTGTGAAAAGCGCATGACCAAACAATAATACTGGTAATAATCCTGGCTTTGGTATAGCACCTTATCACATCATTGAGATGCCTCAAAGCACTGCGCAGAATATACTGTAAAGTGAATTGTCTCTGTGTGTTTTGTGGGTGAAACACGGCAGCAGTGTCCCACAAACAGTAGTGGATGGAGTGACCATCAATTTTGTTTTGTTGGAGGGAGTATTACCCCTGCACAGTGGGTATCGACTAACAACTACGTTCCTACTTACTGCTGGGTAAGGAGGCCTATTGTTAATATTAATAAAATGTTCTTAAAAAATTTCAGACGGCACTGGATTGTGGTCAAATCTTCACATTCTTAATTGGGTAACTGGTTTTCCACTGCTTCAGTTAGAAGAGCTCCCAGATTAAGGCAGATTAAGTTTGAAATGAATTTTCAACCATTTCTGCACCGTGTTAAATTTTGATGACAAAATGCTTCAGGAGGCAAAGAACGGATGGAATTTCAGGTCTCAGCTGGGTGAATATCACGTTGGTGAGGTTTGAGTTTCCGCTGTGAGGTACAGTCACACACAACACAGAAATAATTAAAGGTTGTTTAACTATTAAGACTCATCCATCCTTGTTCATCTCAGGTTGTGCGCCATATTCATGCAGCCTTAAATAGAGACAACCTTTAGTAAACTATAATAATTTTCAGTGCTATTGCTGTAGAAAAAGCCAGTAAGAAACGGGATCATTAAAAAAAATCCTGTGTTAAAGTCTTATTCTCAAACTCCCCGCCCTCCCCCAAACATGGGTGGATTATTTTTTGTAATCCATTGATGGGACACACTGTCTTTTATACTTAGAGCAGTTTATCTGATGAGAGTGTTCATATCGCAAGTGTGATGGGGGTCGTGGGGGGTGAGGGAGGGGAGTGAAGGGCATGACACCATACTGTGTGATACGCGCTGGGAACTCGCCCTGTGGTCAAATAAACACACTGTTCCTATAAAGAAGCACAGTCCCAGAAATTAAAACTCATCGCTTTGTTGCAGTAACAAAATTCATGGCAGTGTGTGTGTGTGTGTGTGTGTGTGAGAGGTGATTTCATGGGTGGTCTCTTCCCACAAAAGCTTAACCTTAAAGAGTGATGTTGCTTCCACCTCCGGCATTGTCCATGGGAAGATCGTCTGTATCTCTCCAAATCAGGAGGATATCATGAACTTGTGGAAGCAGCAGAGAACAATGAAGCAGGGAGAAAATAGGGAAAATTGGTGGATTTCTCTGAAATAATAAAAATAATCCTTGCATTTGATATAGTGCTTTTTAACATCATATCGACGTATCAAAATTACCCCATCTCAGACTAACCACACTACAGCTTCTGTGAAATAATGATAATAATCCTTGAATCTGATATAGCGCTTTTCATGTCTTCTAGACACCTCAAAGCGCTTCACAGAATATACTGTAAAGTGAATTGACTGTATATTTGTGGGCGAAACGCGGCAGCCGTGGATTGAAATGACAAATTTTTATTATTTAGGTTTTTTTGGGACGGATTATTATTAGGTGTGTGTGTGTGTGTGTGTGTGTGTGTGGAGTAAGGAAACTTGCCCAAGGTTTCGCCCTGACCTAACTGGATTCGAACACAGGTCTCATGCTTGTAACGTGAGCGCTCTAACCACTGAGCTACAGGACTCCACAAGAACAACACCAAAATGACATTTGTAGAGCGCTTTTCAATGGAGGACGTCCTAAGGCACTGAGCAGGACGAATCAAGACATGATATAGCGCCTTATCACGTCGTTGAGACGTCTCAAAGCCCTTCACAGAATGTATAGTGAATTGACTGTATATTTCGTGGGCGGAAGGCGGCAGCCGATTGCGCACAGCAGTGTCCCCACAAACAGCCGTGGATCGAGTGACCACATTTTTTTTCGGAGCGATTTTCACCCCCTGAAAGTGATCCCCCAAACGACTAATAACTGGGTTCCTACTTACTGCTGGGTAAACAGAGCCGTGTGGAGTAAGAAGACTTCCACAATGTTTTGCCTCCGTGGCATGTGCCTCTGTTGCTGGTCCCCAGGCTCTTCTTTCTTGTTGGGGTCCAGTATCACAGGCACTTATTTCTCTCCAGGATCCCCCCCCCCCCAACCGCTCCCCGCCGCCCCCCCCCCCTCGCCCAAGTGGCCATTACTCTCCCTGGAAGTGCTGTTGGCCACTGCAGTGGACATCAAGGCCAAGACTCACCTCACCTCTCCTCTCCTCACCTCGAGACGTCTCAGAGTGCTTCACAGATTATACTGTAAAAGCACAATGACTGAGTATTCCCTGGGCGAAGCGCGGCAACCAATCTGTAAACCACAAACAGTCATGGACCGAATGACCAAATCACTACCAGGCAACGCAGCATGGGAAAGTTCTCAAAACAAAGTTGTTTCTTTTTTATGTGAGAGCAAAAGCAAAGGTTTGCCAGGGATTTTACTCAGTACTGTTGCAGCTAAAGATTATTACATTCCAGCATTGTGTGGCACTCTCCCCAGCCCCCACCCCACAACAACACAGGGCTATTTCTGCTCAGTGAGGTGGAAGTTCTCAATATACATCAGGAACACAGATTCGCTGGAATGTTAGATAATTCTAGTTGCTGATATACTGTCGGGGGAGGACTGGGGGGGATGGGCGGTGGGGTGGGAGGGCGCGGGCAATATTCCACAAAGCATTTTGCATTCATGTGTCTCGTCAGTTTCACGTCAACGCATTCCACTCTGTGCAGTGGGACTATTATACTGGTGGTGGCCAGATACTCGCCCGACTGGCAGGGACGACACGGAGGAAAGATGCTTCCCGAAGGACCATCTTGTCTTCAAAGTTGAAGAATTGTGAAGAATGCTACCAGGGACGAGGGATTTTAGTTGGTGTAGAGAGATTAGACTAGCCGGGATTGTTCTTTTTACAGCAGACAAGGGGAGACTGGATAGAGCTTTTGATAGAGCTGATAGAGAGAAACTGTTTCCACTGGCAGGTGGCTCAGTGACCAGGGCACGTAGATTCATAAAATCACCCACACATTATGATAGAATACCCAATGATATGTAATTTCACCCACAAATATACAGTCAATTCACTTTACAGTATATTGTGTGAAGCGCTTTGAGGTGTCTAGAAGACGTGAAAAGCGCTATATCAAATGCAAGGATTATTATTGTTATTATTGTCTTTTGACTGTTTCCAGTGGTTGTCAGGAAGCCATTGAGGCCAGAGACCTTACCCACATGTGAGCCATGTACAGGAAGCCAGTCAGTCAGTGCCACAAACTTACTGTAATAACAGCACACTGCAAGTCCATGATACGCACAGCTTTCAGCTACACATGGACAAGACGGAAGCCATCCTCCTCGGCTCCTATCAGTGTCTTCTCATCCCCGGCTCTGACCCTGTCACCCTCCTGACCTCTCTCTCAAACAGACCAATCAGAACTCCCTGTCTCAATGACTGCCTCAACCTCTCCCCCTTTTGAATCCCACCTGAATAGTTGTCTTCAACATCTCCTGTGGTCACCTCCTCCTCAACTTCCCCATGTCTTCTCCCGCACTAAGCTCTGTGACTACATCACTCCCACCCTCGCCCGGCTCCATTGGCTCCCCATCCCCCAGAGGATCGAATTGAAGATCCTCGCTCTCACTTTCAAGGCCATTTGTGGCCTTGCCCCCTCCTATCTCTTCGACCTGCTGTCTCCCTATGAATTTGCCCACTGCCTCCTTTCAGCGGGCTCCGGCCTGCTCCGTGTCCTCCGCCCGACCCGCCCTATCATTGGTGGACGGGCTTTTAGCCTCTCTTCCCCCACACTCTGAAATTACGTCCCACGGTCCTTTTGCCTCACTTTCTCCCTTGCCTCCTTCAAGGTCGCCCTGAAGACCCTCCTCTTCTGTGGCCCTCCCAACTCTCTCCCTCCCCTCCTAACTCTCTCCCTCCACTGCCCACTACCTTGTCCCTCCCCCTTGCTCGGGTCCTGACCTGACTGTTCAGCGCCTTGGGATATCCTCCTAAGTGGAGGATGCGGTAAGTGCGGTTGAAGAAACTCCACCACCCTGTAGCGCTCTGAGACGTTATCCTACGTGCAGGATGCTATGCAAATGCAAATCGTTACTATGTACGGGCTACAAAATACCAAAGCTGGATTCAATGAGGTCCAACTATGCATGTAACAAACTCCAGAATATTGTGAAATATATTGATTGAATCCAAAGTTACTTTGGAGGTATTGTAATTGTTTTTTTTTGGATATCTTGCTTTGCAGATCTCTTTGCACTTTGGTTTGCAAGTGGACTTACTCTGCGGACAAGGGATGGGATGATTGCTTCTGGAAGAAAATTGGCCTGGAGGATTTAACACTCGACAACTATGCCAAAATAGGTACTGTACTGGAACAATTGCTTCTCTTTGTGTTTATTTGGAGTGTTTTTGGAAATATTTGTGCTTGCGTGCTGCTAATGCCGATTTGTGGCTTGGTGCTCCAACTATATTTAGCTTGGACAATGAAACTGAATTTTCTGTCTGGCATCTAGCGGACAGGCAGTTAGCTTTCATGTTTGCTCCCTCGGGGCTCTTTCAGATCAGCCTCCCAACTGCGTGACCCTCGCAGAAGCTGCCTTGTTGTGGTTGGAAAGGCCATCAGGTAGTGGTGTCTTGGCCTCAGTACCTGCCCAAATGTCCAAGGGTGGTCGAGCCAGTAAAGTAAATGAAAATTTACTGCCACGGAGCAATATTAGATTACTTGGTGGTTACAATGCAGCGGCGTGATAGGCAGGAACCTATGGAGGATTAGCTAGGTTGCCTCCAAGCCATTGCGTTTTAAATTGAAAACATACTCCACAGAATTCTAAACAGAGTAATGTGGAGCCCGCGATGCTTATCTCAGTTTAACCCCATGAGAAGCTGCTTTGAACAAGTGGCAGCAAAACACACGGAAAATGGAGGCAATGTTGCGGCTTTCCTAAGCACATTCCCCTGTAAGGAATTTGGAATTTGAGTCAGGCAGAAGTAGGGTGGGGGAGCGGTGGTGGGGTTGGGGGACTCCTTAAGGCACCCAGACTAGAGATCAACTGATGCCCATAGACTAAGAGAGAACTCTACTCAATACAGTCAACTGCTTGAGTTCCCACTAGCTGACCAAGATTCCAACAAAACTCCTCATTGCAGATGACACAAAGCTGGGAATAGTTGTAAACAGTGAGGAGGATAGTAGCCGACTACAAAAGGACATAGACACTGGTAAAATGGGCAGACACGTGGCGGATGAAGTTTAATGTGGATAAATGCAAAGTGCTGCATTTTGGAAGGAAGAATGAGGAGAGAAAATATAAACTAGATGATAGAATCCTTAAGGGGATGAAGGAACAGAGAGACCTGGGTGGGAGGTCATATAAACAAAATCTTTGAAGGTGGCAAGACAGGTAGATAAAACTATTTAAAAAAAAGCATCCAGGATATTTGGCTTTGTAAATAGGGGCATAGAATATAAAAGTCAGGAAGTTATGATGAACCTTTATATAAAAAGGTTAGGCCTCAGCTGGAGACTGTGTTTAGTTCTGGGCACCAAACTTTATGAAGGATGTCAAGGCATTGGGGAGAATACGAATGAGATTTGCCAGGATGGTACCAGAAATGAGAGACTTGAGTTCCCAGGTGAGGCTAGAGAAGCTAGGATTTTTCTCCATGGATAGAAGGTTAACAAAAACAACAACAACAACAACAACAATATTACATATGTATAAGCACCTTTAATGTCATGAGCTCACATCCCAATGTGCTGAACAGTCAGTGTTTCAGGCCCGAGCTGGGGTCAGGATGGGGGAGGGTGGAAGGAAGAGGGGGGTGACCAATGGACCAGTCAAAGAGGAGGGTCTTGAGGTGGGATTTGATGGAGGCCAGGGAGTGGGAGAGGCAGAGGGATTGTGAGATGGAATTCCAAAGGTTGGGGTCAGAGTGGCTGAAAACTCGCCTGCCATGGTGGGGCAGGTGGGGCCGGGGAAAAGGAGCAGGCTGGAGGCCACTGAGCGGAGGGAGCGGATAGGTTGGTCAGGGGTAAGGAGGTCTCAGAGGTAGGGTGAGGCAATGCCACAGAAGGCTTTAAAGGTTTAGGAGAAGACTTAATAGAAGTTTTCCAAATTATTCGGGGATTCGATAGGGTGAACAAAGATAATCTATTTCCTCTGGCGAGGGAGGTCGGTAACCTGAGGACACCGATTTAAAATAGTTGTTAAAAGAAACAGGTGGGGAAAAGTTTTTTCATGCAGTACATTGTTGGGATCTGGAATGCGTTGCCTGAAAGGATGGTGGAAGCCGATTCGATAACAACTTTTAAGAGAGAAGTAGATAATTATTTGGAGAGGACAGGTTTGCAGGGCTATGGGGAGAGAGAGAGAGAGAGAGCGGTGGAGTGGAATTGGTTGGACATCTCTTTTCAAAGAGCCGACACAGACACGATGGGCCGAATGGCCTCCTTCTGTGTTGTATAATTCTATGATTCCATGAAATTAGTAATGAAATATTACATGTTGTTGGAACAGAATGTGTAAATCATTCTTCATGGCAGAATGTGTCACCGAAATTATATAACTTCTCACCTGGTTCCAGGTTTTGTGCATTTGAGATGCATATTTGCTGCTGTTGTTCAGCACAGAATCAAGAACACAGCTACTGATACGATGAGGGGAAAGTTTCCAGAATTTCTAAACGATTTTGATGTGAAGGAATCTGTTATGAAACGTCCCCTTGTTATTCCATTCAATCGTGAGAATGGGTGTGAAAATGAACACCTCCCCACTTTCTCACCACCCACCAGCCTGCCATCCACACATCAATTTTCTCCTATTCACTCAGCGAGTTGAAAAATATTCATTGCCTTCTTGTTCTCTTCCTTGGCAGGGTTTGAACACTACGTGTAAACGTAATCCTTGCATTTGATATAGTCTTATCATGTCTTTGGGGCGTCTCAAAGCGCTTGACAGAATATGCTATCAAGTGAATTGACTGCATATTTTGTGGGCGAAATGCAACAGACCGATGCGTACGGCAGTGTCCCCACAAACAGTCGTGGATTGCGTGACCACATTTTTTTTTGAAGGAATTATTATCCTCGTGTCGATTATTTTTATTGTTTTGAAAGAATTATTACCCCGGAAAATCAACTAACAATCAGGTAGCTACTAACTGCCAGGTACACGGACGCATGTGAAGTAAGGAAACTTGCCCAAGTCTTCGCCCTGCCGGGAATCAAACCCAGGTCTAGGAGATGTAGGGTGGGGCGAAGCCATGGAGCGCTTTGAATGTGAGCACCAGGATCTTGAATTGAATCCTCTAGGTGATGGGAAGTCAATGGAGATGGGCGAGGATGGGGGAGAGATGGGGTTACGGAGCTTGGAGCGGTAGAGGACACAGCCCGCAGAGTTCTAAATTATCTGCAGTCTCTGAAGGGAGTAATTGGGAAGGTGGACAAGCAGGGCGTTGGTGTAGTCGAGCGTGGATAAAGACATGAATGAGAGTTCAGTGACCTGAGAGGTGAGGTAGTGGCGGAGTTGGACAATATTGTGGAGGTGAGGGAAGGCAAAGTGGGTCATGGCTTGGATGTGGGGGAGGAATGACAGTTGAGGATTGAACAAGATCCTCAACTGTGATCAGAGCCCTGATCATAGATGTTTAAAATGTTGTTAGAAACTATGACCAGGGCTGTCTCTGTACTATGGGCAGCACGGATGTCGATTGTAGGGGTTCAAAGAGAGAATGGCGAGAGAGAAAGGAATGAAGCTGGAACGCAACACCTCATTCCAGGGCCTATGAGAGGAATGGGAGGTTGGAGATGGGGCGATAGCTGGAGAGTAGGGATGGGTCCAGGGAAGGTTTTTTCAGGATGGAGGTGATGACAGCTGTTTTTAGAGGGGTGGTAACAGTGACGGTAGATAGGGAGAGGTTGATGATGTTGGTTAGGAGGGGGGGGCTAGGAGGTGGAGCTGGGGGATTAGGGTCGAAGGAGCAAGTGGTGGGTTTAATTTTTCAGATTGGAGCAGAGAATGTGAAGGGAGAGGGAGTGAGATAGGGTCAAAGGTGGGTAATGGGAGGTGGGAGGTGGGGTGGATCCCGAGGGAGAAGTAATGGGGAGGTAGTGGGTGGACAGGTTTGAGGTGGCTGAACGGATCCCACTCCACCCCCCCCGCCCCCCACCACCCAAAATTTAGATTAAACTGATGAAGCCGAAAGGGCAAGAGAACTCTTGTTTCAATGCTTGAAGTACTTATCGAGAGGCAGCTCAATTTAAGTTTTACGGTTTGCAAAAAAAAAACAAGAATCTTAGCAGTTGGCTGCCTGGAAAAATTTTTTCAGAAAGAAATTGTGACCGAGAGGATATTCAGTTGCCATGGAAATGGTTGTTGATGTCCCAAATATTACGCTGCGCCTATTGGGAAACACTGTAAAATTGAGTGCAGTATTCTGGCACCCACAGCTTGGATCAAACGGCGGAGACTGCACAGCTCACCCATTGGGCAGCAGCTGAATTGTTATTTGTTTCGCTCCATCTCTGTAGCCGGGCTAGAGAGTCGGGTAACTCACAGAAAAGGCTGCCTGGAGTTGATCTCTAGTCTGGGAATATTCATTCAGCTGACACGGACGTGTGTTTCTAAACGCAAGCACGTTGTAATAATCTTTTCGTTTGATGTAACATCCATAATAATCGTTTTTGCTTCACATTTGATATGGCGCCTTACACATCAGGAGGACTTCTTAAAGTGCTTCACAGTATTTACTGTGAGGTGTAGTGACTGTATATTATTAATAATAATAATAATCCTTGCATTTGATATAGTGCTTTCCACATCTTATCAACGTCTCAAAGCACTTCACAGAATATACTGTAAAGTGAATTGACTGTATATATATTTGTGGGCGAATCGCGGCAGCCAATTGTGCACAGCAGCGTCCTACAAACAGTCGTGGATTGAAATGACCAATTTTATTATTGTGGGTTTTTTTGGACGGATTATTATTAGGCGTGTGTGTGGAGTAAGGAAAGTTGCCCAAGGTTTCGCCCTGACCTGCCTGGATTCGAACACAGGTTTCCCCAGCTTGATCTCCCCAGCTTGCAAGACAAGTGCTCTAACCACTGAGCCACAGGAGCTCCACAATATATAATAATACTCCTTGTATTTGATATAGCACTTTTCACGTCTTCTAGGCGTCTCAAAGCGCTTCACAGAATATACTGTAAAGTGAATTGGCTGTATGTTTATAGGCAAAACGCCGCAGCCAATTGTGCACAGGCAAATACTCTCATCTCTGAATCAGAAGTTTGTGGGTTCAAGCCACATTTCAGGAATTTGATCTCATGGTGTGTGTAAACTGATTCCCCATTACATTGCTGGGGGGGTGCACTGAATTGTCAGAGGTGTTGTTTTTTGGATGAAATGTTCAATCCAGGTCCCACGTGTGCATGGTCAGATGGACATTAAAGATCACATTGGCCGACAATCACTCAGATAGAATTGGCCGTTCATTTCACGAGTGCTTGTGGGACATTGCTTCGTGCCAATTGGCTGCCACACTCACCTACAAATACACAGTCACTACACTTTACAGTAAAAATTCTGTAAAGCGCTTTGGAACATTTTGACACAAGACAGATGCATGGGCCTCACAGCCATGATTTTTGTCATGTAGTATAGAGTCAGTGCAGCAATTTCTCTGCTGCCGTTTCTCTACCCACCTCCATCACTTCAAATTGTAACTCAGTTGTCAGTTAAAAAGTTTCCTGTGTGTTCTGGTTTGATTTCCAACCAGCATCAACCAGACATGTAATCACTCGATTCAAAAGGGGGTGTCACCATTGTACTTACAGCACCAAAGTGTTCTTACGCTTCGATTACAAGCGGCATTGTCTAATGTTAATAAAGTCTGCCTTCACCTACCGTTAATCACACGAGCACTCAATCAAATGGGTGGAATGCTAATTACAGTCATTCGGAGCTCCTGTAGCTCAGTGGTTAGAACACTTGCCTTACAAGCGTGAGATCTGTGTTCGAATCTGGGCAGATCAGGGCGAAACCCCGGGCAAGTTTCCTTACTCCACACAACTAATAATAATCCGACAAAAAAAAATCCACGACCATTTGTGGGACACTGCTGTGCGCAATTGGCTGCCACGTTTTGCTTACAAACACACAGTCAATTCCCTTTACAGTTTAATCTGTGAGGCGCTTTGAGACGTTGATAAGATGTGAAAAGCGCTATATCAAATGCAAGGATTATTATTATTATTCAGTGGCAGAAGCTCCTGCAATCACTGCAGATTCACAAGATGTTCTCCAGATCTTCATACAATCTTGGCCCTTCAGCCCATCTCATCCTTCGAGACTCCCCACCCTACTATAATCCTATTGTGGCATTAAGAGGATTTTTTAATGAATTCCTCGTGACTTGGCTTTAATCACTCTTCCCAGGAGTAACTGTAGGAGACTATTAAACCAGTGCCTTGGGACGTCCTCCCAACTCGAAAGGTGCTTTTCAAATGTTATTTAGTTGTTTTAAAACCGCAAGAGCTTGCCATTGATATCTGTCAAGCTTTCCTGCTGCTTGTCCAGCTAGGGCCAGTAGCCCCTGGGTAAAGTAATAGATTTCAAGTTTGCTGGAGAGCTTGAAACAGAGGCATCAGACTTGTGGGCCAGATCCAGTCTCTTTCTCTGTATTCTCTGGTCTGTCTGTGCCTGACCGGTGGAAAATGACTGATGGCCATACCGGATGTGGAGGGTCGACAAAAGAAGTTTGCACAATACCATGGGGTACTAAGTACTAGGGAGTCCTGCAGCTCAGTGGTTAGAGCACGAGCCTCACAAGTGAGAGACCTGGGTTCGATTCCCGGCAGGACGAAACTTGGGTAAGTTTCCTTACTCCACACGCTTAATAATATCTCAAGAAAAAAATCCGATAATAATTCAGTTACTCAATCCACGACTGTGTGTGGGACACTGTGCGCAATTGGCTGCTGCGTTTCATAGAATCATAGAATTTTACGGCACAAAAGGAGGCCATTCGGCCCATCTAGTCTGTGCCGGCTCTTTGAAAAGAGCGATTCAATCCCATTGCCCTGCCCGCTCCCCATAGCCTAATAGACCCGTTCTTCCTAAATAAAGATCTAATTCCCTTTTAAAAGTTGTTATCGAATCAGCCTCCACCACCTTTTCAGGCAATGCATTCCAGATTCGAACAACTCGCTGAGTGAAAAAATTTCTCCTCAGCTCCCCTCTACTGCGCCTTGAAACTATTTTAAATCTGTGACCACGAGTCACAGATTCACCCACGAGTGGAAATAGTTTTTCTCTATTTGCCCTGTCGAAACCCCTCATGATCTTATAAACCTCTATTAGGTCTCCCCTCAATCTTCTCTGCTCCAGAGAGAATAACCCTAGCCTATCTAGCCTCTCCTCATAGCTGAAGTCCCTCAATCCTGGCACCATCCTAGTAAATCTTCGTTGTACCCTTTCCAATGCCTTCACATCCTTTCTGTAGTGTGGTGACCAGAATTGAACACAGTATTCCAGCTGAGGCCTCACCAAAGTCCTATAGAGGTTAGTCAGCACTTCCTGACTTTTGTACTCTATACCCCTATTTATAAAGCCTAGTATCCCATATGCCTTCTTAACAGCCTTGTCTACCTGTCCTGCCACCTTCAACGAGTCACTAACACAAATCCCCAGGTCTCTCTGTTCCTTCACACCATTTAAAATTGTACTATCTAGCCTATATTGCCTCCCTTCATTTCTTCTCCCAAAATGCATCACCTCACACTTCTCTGCATTAAACTTCATCTGCCATGTGTCTGCCCACTTTACCAATTTGTCTATATCCTCTTGCAGATGGCTACTATCCTCCTCACTGTTTACTATTCTCCCTAACTTAGTGTCATCTGCAAACTTGGAAACTGTACTCCGTACACCCAAGTCCAGATCATTGATGTAGATTACAAACAGCAATGGTCCCAAAACCGATCCCTGTGGCACACCACTGCTCACTTCCCTCCAATCTGAAAAACAGCCGCTCACTACAACTCTCTGCTTTCTGTCTCGCAGCCAGTTGTGGATCCACGCTGCCACTGTCCCTTTTACGCCATGGGCCTTTAATTTCTTAATAAGTCTCTCATGTGGCACTTTGTCAAATGCCTTTTGAAAGTCCATGTAAACTACATCAACTGCGCTACCATTATCCACCCATTCCGTTACCTCATCAAAAAATTCTATCAGATTTGTAAGGCAAGATTTGCCTTTAACAAATCCATGTTGACTGTCCTTTATTAGCCTATATCTTTCTAAGTGAAGATCTACCTTGTCCCTGATTATGGACTCTAGAATTTTGCCCACTACCGACGTTAGACTGACTGGTCTGTAGTTACCAGGCTTGTCCTTCTGCCCCTTTTTATACAAGGGAGTAACATTAGCTATCCTCCAGTCCTCTGGCACGACCCCTGTGTCCAAGGAAGATTGAAAGATCGTGGCCAGAGTCCCTGCTATTTGCTCCCGTGCCTCACTTAGTAACCTAGGGTGCATCCCATCCGGACCAGGTGACTTATCCACCTTGAGCGACGTCAACCTTTTTAGCACTTCCTCTCTGGTTATAATTATTCTATCCATTTCTCCTACCCTCTCCTCTAATACCATGGCATTGGCTGTATCATTTTCTTTTGTGAAGACAGAGGCGAAGTAATCATTCAGTACATCAGCCATGCCCTCTGCCTCCACAATGAGATTTCCTCCTAGGTCCCTAATTGGCCCCACCCTCTCCTTGACCAACCTTTTACTCTTAATATGTTGGTAAAAAACCTTAGGGTTCCCCTTAATCTTACTCGCTAATTGTTTTTCATGCAGTCTCTTTGCCCCTCTAACTTCCTTTTTTAGTTCTATCCTACACTTCCTATATTCTGCTTGGTTCCCTTCTGAATTTTGAGCCTGACACTTATCATAAGCCTCTTTTTTTTGTTTGATTTTGGCCCCGATTTCCTTAGTCATCCAGGGAGGTTTGGATGCCTTACATTTCACCTTTGTGGGAATGCTTTTGACCTGTGCCTGAACTATCTCCTCTTTGAACGCTGCCCACTGCTCGTTAGTTGTCTTACCTGCCAATTTTTCTTTCCAATCCACCTTGGCTAGGTCCCACCTCAACTCATTGAAATTAGCCCTTTTCCAGTTGAGTGTCCTCACCTGTGATCGTTCCTTATCCCTTTCCATAATTATTCTGAATCTAACGATATTGTGGTCACTATTCCCTAGATGCTCACCTACAGAAACCTGTTGAACTTGCCCTACCTCATTTCCCAAAACTAGATCCAGCAATGCTTCTTTCCTCGTTGGACTGGAAACATACTGATCAAGAAAGTTGTCCTGCACACACTTCAGGAATTCTTCTCCCTCCTTGCCCTTTACTCTACTATTCTGCCAGTCTATGTTGGGATAGTTGAAGTCACCCATTATCACTACTCTATTAGTTCTGCATTTCTCCATGATACGCTTGCAGATCTGCTTGTCTATCTCCTCCCCACTATTTGGTGGTCTATAGTATACCCCTAACAGTGTAACTGCACCTTTTTTATTCCTCATTTCTAACCAGATAGATTTGGTTTTTAGTCCTTCTTCCACCTCGTTCCTTTCTAAGGCAGTCACTGAGTCCTTAACTAAAATTGCCACCCCGCCCCCTTTTCTCCCTTCTCTATCCCTCCTGAATACATTATAAACAGGAATGTTCAACTCCCATTCCTGCCCATGCTTGAGCCAAGTCTCTGTTACCGCTATAACATCATATCGCCTCGCAGCAACCTGAGCCTGCAGCTCACCAATTTTATTTCTCAAACTTCATGCATTTACATACATGCACTCTAAGGCACAAATTACTTCCTCTGCATTTTTCTCCCGTCTTACCTTTACCCCTGTCCTCTTTATTACCCCTCCCGTATTTGAACTACTGATCAGTTTCCCACCCTCACCCCCCGGGATTAGTTTAAAGCCCCCCCCACAAAACTCAACAACCTCCCTGCAAGGAGATTGGTTCCAGCCCTGTTCAGGTGTAACCCATCCATTTTGTACAGGTTCCACCTACCCCAGAATTGGTCCCAATGGTCTAGGAACCAGAAACCCTCCTTCCTACACCACTTCTCCAGCCATGCATTGATGTGCCTTATTCTAGCATTCTGGAACTGGCTTGCTCGAGGCACTGGAAGCAACCCAGAGATCACCACTCTCGAAGTTCCACTTTTCAGTTTACTCCCTAGTCTCTGGTACTCTCCCTGGTTTCGCCCACCAAAATACAGTCAATTCATTTTACAGTATATTCTACGAAATGCTTTGAGACGTCTAGAAGACATGAAAAGTGCTGTATCAAATGCAAGGATTATTATTATTTTGCATTAGGCATGAGTCATATTGATAAGGTCTTATGCAAAGTTACACACGTGGATGATATAGACATGATCTATATCCTCATAGTTCAGGCTATACACTCAACATAGCATATTGCAGTCTTCCAAGATAGGTGCTGAACTGCAGAATTCTTTTATACATTGTAGGGTTTGGTCCAGAAAAAGAAATAGAAACAACAACAACAATCCTTGCATTTGATATAGTGTTTTCCACGTCTGCTAGACGTCTCAAAGCGTTTCACGGATTATACTGTAAAGTTGATTGACTGTATATTTGTGGGTGAAATGTAGCAGCCAATTGCGCACAGCAGCGTCCCCCACAAACAGTCGTTGATTGAAATGATCAATTTATTTGTTTTTTTGAGGGATTATTATTAGGCGTGTGGAGTATGGAAACTTGTCCAGGGTCTCGCCCTGCCTAGAATTGAACTCAGGTTTCTCACTTTCAAAGCGAAGCAGAGGGGAGCTGAGGAGAAATTTTTTCACTCAGCGAGTTGTTCGAATCTGGAATGCATTGCCTGAAAAGGTGGTGGAGGCGGATTCGATAACAACTTTTAAAAGGGAATTAGATCTTTATTTAGGGACAACAGGTCTATTAGGCTATGGGGAGCGGGCAGGGCAGTGGGATTGAATTGCTCTTTTCAAAGAGCCGGCACAGACTAGATGGACTGAATGGCCTCCTTTTGTGCTGTAAAATTCTATAAATCTATAAGGAGAGTGCTCTAACCACTGGGCTACAGCACTCCACAATGCTGTGAACAGAGAGAATGGCAGAGTTGGAGAATGGCAGAGAGAGAGGTCGAAGAGAGAGGAGGAGGAGGGAAGAACAGAGGGGAAAGGGGGAAGATTTTAAAATTTTAAGCGGCTATACTTGAGGCTGAGATCAGGAGAAACTTTAGGCTTCAACTAACCAGCGCCATGGGATGCCCTCCGGACGTGAAAGGCGCTCTATAAATGTAATTTGTTTTTGTTGTTGTTGAGTGAAGCAACGATTCCAATCTAGTACAGGGTATTGTGACTGAGTCTCATTTCATAACACGTCCTGTGTAAAATCATTTGGGGCCTGAACTCTCTCTCTCTCTCTCTCTCTCTCTCTCTCGTGGCACGATTCCACAACGCAAAGCTGTAGAGAATTCAGAATGACTCTGCCACGAATTGGCTGTCAGCTTTGCTCACAGATGCACGTTTAGCAAAGTTTACACTGTGTGAAGAGGACATGTGTTTGTTCGAGCAGAGTATTCTGTCCTGTGTTAAACATATGGTGATAGACTTTTATTGTACTGTTAGAATATAATTTATAGCTATGCTGCATGCAAATTGGCTGCCATGTTTACCTATGAAATACACACAAATCACGCCACTGTACAGGGCATCCTGTGAAGCGCTTTGAGGTGCCTGGGCGACATGATAAAACGCTCAGTCCAAATGCAAGGATTATTATATTATATATTAACAGAACCGTAAGATGAATGGAAGAGCTTGTTGCTTATTTTAATTTCTAAGTTAGTTAATAGAATGATGGTGTTTGGTGCAGGTTAAGATAGTTTTATAGTATTGGTTCATTCCAAGAACCTGGAGTTTGTTGAACCATCCTGAGTCTGTCTGACTGCTGTGGAAATTCTGCCTGAAACTGCTGTTGTTATTATTATTGTTCCTGTGCTTATTTTTGTTAGTTAGGGGCGAGGGTGGCTTGTTGGACTTGAGGTACAGATCAGCCATGATTTAATAGAATCCTGGAGGATTGTTCCTATATCTTATTTCTGTTATTGCTGTGATCGCATAGACACTGCAATCGGCTGCCGCATTTCGCCCACAAAATATACAGTCAATTCACCTTCCAGTATCTTCTGCAAAGTGCTTTAGACGTCTCGAGGATGTGATGAGTCTCTAGATCAAAAATTCAAGGTTTTATTCGGTGTATTATAAACATATTCAATGTCGAAAGGGTGTGGTGTAAGTGTGTACGTGGGATTAGTGTAGAATGCCAACAGCACTTCAGATAAATTGATCGTTCACTTCTTAGCTGGTCATTGGATTTTCGGGTGTGAAAATTGAGTGCCACATTTGCCTCCAAATACACAGTCACTTTACTTGACACCTATTCCCTGCGAAGAGCTTTGTGACATTTCAAAGTTCTAGGCACCAAATCAAATGCAAGTACTGTAAATTGTGCAATTGTTATAACGCCACATCTCTGTGTTGTAATGTCTGATTCTAGGATTGTGTGATCTGGCACCAGTGAGTTGGAGGTTTTGATGTGTTACATGTCACCAGAGGAACTCTAGGCTAATCCTTACTATGTAAAGAGATGTTAAAGAACACTATTATATCATGGAAGGAAAAATGTTGCCCAAAAATAAAATGCTATTTCACCAAGACACGATTTGAAAATCTTAATGCCAGTGGACCCCAAATTTCTTCTGGGTTTTCAGGAGACTGACCTTTCCAAGGTATGGAGGGCAAGTTTATTAAATAATTATAGTTTTACAATGACATTCTGTCTAACCTGAATATGAGTCATTTTACCGCAGAAATGTTCTGAGTTGAGAGCTGTGGTGAGGCACATTGATGTGTATCTCGCTGCGGCAACTTAAAAACCTCAACTGTTCTTCAGTAAACTTATGGCTTGCTGGCAATATCGCTTGTTTTCTGAACTTACCCTATATTTTGCAGTTATAATTGTTAGATGCAACTAATGCCTTCCAGATCTGCAAACTACTGACATGTGTTGCATACTTAACAGAAACAGATTGGACGGAGCAAACACACAAGTCAATTCACTTTATAGTATGTTCTGCGAAGCACTTTGAAACGTCAGGAAGACGGGATAAAGCCCTGAATCAAATGTAAGGATTATTATTATTAACCACGGGTGTGAGTGTGGAGCTTATACCCACTGTTCATCTGGAAGCTTTTCGACTGTACCCCTCAATTCTACCTCTGTGATCAAAATGATCAAATAACTTGTTTTCAATAAAAGGCTTATACATCGGAAAAGAGCAATTTTTGGATAACTGGGTGGAGAAATGCTGGGGTTTAACTTCTAAAACTGCATAGCTTGCCATTAATAATAATAATAATAATAATAATTTGGTCTCTCAATCCACGACCGTTTGTGGGACACTGCTGTGTTTGGCTGCTGCCTCTCGGCCACAAAATAGGCTACAGTCTGTTCACTTTACAGTATATTCTGTGAACTGCTTTGAGACATCCCAAAGATGTAATTAAACCCTAAATCAAATGTAAGGAATATTGTTAATATTGAAAACACTTGTCTGGCAAGACTCCTACTGCATTTCCAGCTGAGTAGGGCAATGATAATAATAAAAATAATAATCCTTCCACTTCACGTTAGGAAGACATCTCAAAACCACAGGTTTTACTGTGAAGTGTATTGACTGTATTTGCTGAACAGGCAGATGGGACCTTGGTTTAACAGCTCACGTGAAGGAATGCATGATAATCCATGTATTTCATATTAGTGCCTTATCACGTCTTCGAGACGTCTCAAAGCGCTTCACAGGATATGCTGTGAAGTGAATTGACTGAACATTTTGTGGGCAAACCGCGGTAGCCAATTGCGCACAGCAGTGACCTGCAAACAGTCGTGGATTAAAGTGACCAATTTAATATTTTTTGGTGGGAGGAACTATTGCCCCTAGAAAAGTGATTCGCTAACCATGTTCCTACTTACTGCTAAGGAAACAGAGGCCTATGGAGTAAAGAAACATTTGGTCCTGCTGGGAATCGAACCCGGGTCTCTCGTTTGCAAGATGAGTGCTCTAACCACTGAGCTGCAGGACTCCACTGCATCCCCAATAATGCAGCGCATTGCAATGGAGTGTCATCTTAGACTATGTGAGTTGAAGTCCCGATGGAAGGATGATTATGAATATTATTGCAGCTGCGTTGGAGCTTAATTAATAATAATCCTTACATTTTATATGGCGCCTTATCAGATCTTCAATACATTGCAAAATGTTTCACAGAACATACTGTAAAGTGCAGTGACTGTATATTAGTGGGTGAAATTCAGGTGAGACTTTTACGAAGGAAACTTATGGAGGGATTTTCCACAGTCGAACTTTGAGGTGACGAATGTGTGTGTATGAGGGTTTTGGTGACCTGAGGGATGAGGCAGTGGCGGAGTCGGGCAATGTTGCGGAGGTAGAGGAAAGCAGAGCTGGTCATGGCACGGATATGGGAGAGAAAGGACAGATGAGGATTGAACAAGGACATCTAGTTTCCTGACTGGCTTGGAGAGGTGGATGCTGTGGATACCGATGCTGCCAATGCCTGAGGTGCTGAAGCGCTGGTGCGAGGCAATCAGGAGGGCCTCAGTCTTGCTGACATTCAGCTGTAGAAAGGTGGCTCTCATCCAGGACTTTGATGTCTGACAGGATGCCAATTGTCCTGGAATCGAGGGTTGAAGCAGAGTCATCTGCCTACAAGTGGAAATTGGCCGCATGACTGCAAAGGATGTTTACAAAGGTATGTAGAGGTTGAAGAGGAGGGGACTGAGCACAGAGCCCTGAGTAACGCCACACAAGACAGTGCAGGGGCTGAAATAGAAACTGTTTGAAGAAACAAATTGGAGACGGTGCGAGAGATAAGACCTGAGCCAATCAAGGACCGAATAATAACGCTTATACTGTATTGACATCACCTTGAAGGATGAGGCAGAGGAAATCCTGGTCAAAGATGGATCAAATTTTGTTTGACACCTTAACCAGAACAGTTTCCGTGCTGTGAGCAGAGATGAATTGGCAGTGTTGTGCTACCAGACAACTCTGCGGCTAAAAATATTGCTTTAAATTATAGTTTGAGTAAAAACTAGTTTACATTGTAAAACCGCATAATGTATGTTAATACTTTTGGCAGATGTAAAATCTTGCCACACTGCAAATGTTACTCAGTAGGCTGCATTTGAATAGGCTTTTCAAAGTAGGCTATTCCTGGCTCTTCCAGGAACTGAATCTGCAACCGATTACTCACCAAGAGGATGGTTGGTTCTTAAGAGGAACAAAAACATGCACAGGGATAAAGAATTTATTTTGTAGCCTGCATTCATATCCAAACACAGGGCAACAGACTGCGGAGGAAGCTTGTATGTCTGCTGAAGTTCTAAAACCCAGATCCGATCAGTTTGGATCAATGCTCAAGATCTGTGATTAATACAGAGGCCTTCACACAAGATAGTGTCTCGGGACGCTGCGCAGTGGCAGGGTTGGATGTCGTGCGAGGGAGAAAGGAGAGGGGGAGGTGTCTATAGGCACGGTCACAGGGGTAAAGATCAGTAATCTTCTGTGAAATAGTGCTCCATTAGCAGCGTCCCCAGAGAGTCTATATTAGTAAGATGCAGGCTACTAACAAGCGCATCAATATTTTTCTGTTGTAGAAATGTCATTGCAAGAGTGCAATGGATGCGCGAGTATGTGCTGTTATTAACCTTTGTGGTCTATTGTGGCATATAACATTGACTTCTTTTTTAAAAGCACACATACATACACACACACTATCTGTATAGTTCGGAGTAAGCTGGGATTTCCCCTCGAAGCCCTGTCGGGCTGGAATTGTCATCACCAGGAAACATGAACACACAAAACTCCTGTGATGCAATCTCTGGATCGTGAAAGAAAATGGTTCCATCCTTGCCGAATAACGAGCATCATCCAGAGGTCTGACATTCCACCAACTCTTAACCTCTAAGATAATCATAGAATTTGACAGCGCAATAGGAGGCATTTGGCCCATCGAGTCCGTGCCGGCTCTTTGAAAAGAGCTATTCAAAGTCAATGCCACTGCCCGGCTCTCTGTCTCCCCATGACCCCACAAGCCCGTCCACCAAAAATAACCATCCACCTCTCTTTCAAAAGTTGTTATCGAATCGGCCTCCATCACCCTTTCAGGCATCACATTCCAGATTCAAACAACTCGCTGAGTGAAAACATTTCTCCTCACCTCCCCTCTGCTTCTTTTAGAAACTATTTTAAATCTGTGACTTCCACCATTGGAAACAGTTTTCCCCTGTTTACCCTGTCGAATCCCCTCATGATTTTGAAAATCTCTATTAGGTCTCCTCGTAACCTTCAAAATCTCCAATGAGAATAATCCTAGCCTCTCCAGCCTTTCCTCATAATCGAAGTCCCTCATTCCTGGTACCATCCTGGTAAATCTCCTCTACACCTTAACATCCTTTATAAAGTGTGGTGCCCAGAACTGAACACAGCACTCTAGCTGAGGCCTAACGTTTCATACAGGTTAATGATAGCTTCCTGACTTTTGTACTCTGTGCCTTTATCTTCAAGAAGTCTCATAGTGCTTCACAGAATATACTGTAAAGTGAATTGACTGTATATTTTGATGTATAGTTTATCTGTAAGAGCATTTTAGCTCAAAATTTAAGATCGCACAGGATTGTGGAAAACTCTTAAGGTGAATCTAAAGTTGGAAACCCATTTCCCAAAGTTTTTAAAAAGAACCAATTTGCTAATTCAGACTGAACTTTAGACAATTCTGTGCGATCTTAAAATTCTTAGACAAAATGGGCCAGCGGGCTAGGACAAATATTTTTGTTGTCGTCGCACTAGTGGATTATCGGACCTTCGTTAATCCGAGAGGGCATTGAGGAATTTGAAGTGACGCATTGTTATTTTTGCTTTGGAAGAAAACTGTAAAAATCCTTCAAAGCACAGCTCAAGACCCCTACACTCCCTGACTGCCTTGGGATGTCCTCCCGATGTGAAGGGTGCGAAACAAGTGTAATTTGATATTGGTTGTTTTCTAACCCTTTACTGCTCTTCTCCACTGTGGTTGGTAAGGCAATTGTGCAAGCCATTTCCTGTTGTTAAGTTGATGATACCAGTTTTGTACACCCGACACACCTGTGGTCACAGTTGTCCGGATACCAGAGAACACCATTTTCAGCCGTGGTTACAAAGGGCTCACTGAGATGCAGTGCAAACATGTACGTTTGTTTCAAAATAAAGTGTGGAACAAGCAACAACGGAAAGGATTACATGGCGTTTCCCGTTGGTGGGCTGGATGCAGTTTTCTGTAAAACTTCAAATAAATTAATATTTACTTAAGTGGGCAAGAGGTCTTTGGATGGAAAACAAACACCCATTTCATCTCATCACTGAATCAACCTGACAGGGACTTTGAACTCACAGTCTAAGATGACACTTCAGTGCATTGAATGAGAGTATGAGATGTTAAACTGGGATCTTCTCTGCCTGTTCACGTGATTAAAAATCGGTCATTCCTTCAGAGTTGTTTTTCGGACATTGCTATGCGCAAAATGATTGTTGTGTCCAACTGCAAAATAGTATTGCACTTTACAGTATACCTTGTGAAGTGCCTTGAAACGTGTAAGATGCTGTATCATATAATAATCCTTCCATTTGATGTAGAGCTTTTCAGTTCTTCTAGACGTCTCAAAGCGCTTGACAGAATATGCTGTGAAGTGAATTGACTGTATATTTGTGGGCGAAACGCGGCAGCTAATTGTACACAAACAGTTGTGGATTGTGTAACCAAATTCTGATAGATTTTTCTTAAGGGACTGTTATCAGGCATGTAGAGTAAGGAAACTTGCCCAACGTTTTTCCATGCTGGGAATCGAACCCAGGTCTCGTATATATAAGAAGTGTGGCCCCTTTGGGCGAGATAGGGAAAAGTAGCCATTATCTAAATAAAATAATAATGTAACAATAATCCTTGCATTTGATATAGCGCTTTTCATGTCTTCTAGACGTCTCAAAGTTTTTCACAGAATATACTGTCAGATGAATTGACTGTATATGTGTGGGAGAAACACTGCAGCCAATTGCGCACAGCAGCGTCCCACAAACAATCGTGGATTGAAATAACAAATTAAATTTTTTGAGGGATTATTATTAGGCGTGTGGAGTCAGGAAACATGCCCAAGGTTTCACCCTGCCTGGAAGATGAGACAACATCTGCAGAAGAGAAGGAAGGTGAAAACCAAATTAGAATAAATTGCTTTAAAATGAAAAATAATATCATAATAATCCTTGCATTTGATATCGGACTTTTCACGTCTTCTAGACGTCTCAAAGTGCTTCACAGAATATACTGGTAAAGTGAATTGAAAGAAAGCATGCGATTCGATTGACAATAAGCGTTGAAAATCGTTGTGCTGCAATAGTGAAATATTAATGAACTAAGCCTCGCATCTGTAAAAAAAAATTCAGACGCTCGAGTGCTTTACCTCTGGGAACTGTTTACATCCAGGCCAGACAGATGGGTGGAACGTCTCCTTTATACAGCTGCTGAGGTCCCGAATGACAGTGTTTGCACAGTGTCAAGGCAATTCAGAGAATGCAAATCAATGGGACATCCTGCCTTCTGATCCAGTACAGTTGGCACCTATTTAATTGACTCCTGCAGTGAGAGGGTGAGACAGTGCGGGAAGTGGGAGAGTCAGAATTGGCCAGTGGGAACCTCCCGCAGAGAGAGGGCAGACAGTGCGGGAAATGGGACAGTCAGAATTGGCCAGTGGGAATGCTTAGTTCTGACAGTTCGGATTTCGTATGGATTGCCAAGGATCTGAAGAAAAAAGCTCTCTCTACGTTCCAGTTCTTTTGTTTTCCGTCCATGTTCTACCCTCTTCTCCTTCTACTGGACATCACCTCAGTGGTTCTTACAATCCCCCAAATAAAATTTTGTCATTCACTTCATGGCTATCGCGTGAGCAAGCGTGAGAAAGGTCAGACTGTTTAATGTCTAACCGGCAACGCTACCTGATCGCACTGTTGTACACCACTTAACAATAAGAATAATCCTTGCATTTGATATCATATCTTCGGGGCATCTCAAAGCACTTCACAGAATATACTGTAAAGTGAATTGACTGTATATTTTGTGGGCTAAACGCGACAGCCAATTGCACACAAGCAGCATTCCACAGACAGTCGTGAATTGAGTGACCAAATTATTATATTTTTGGAAGGAATTATTACCCCCGGAAAAGCACTCCGCCAATTGACTGACAACCAGGTTCCTACTTACTGCGAGGATGGTAAACAGAGGGACAGAGGCGTGACGTTGAGAGATTATTATCCACAGAAAGCGATCCGCCAATCGACTCTCAATTGAGTTACTACTTGCTGCCGGGTGAACAGAGGTTTGTGGAGTAAGGAAACTTGCCCAACATATCACTTTGCCCGGGAATCAAACCCAGGTCTCTCACTCGCGAGGCGTTTGCTCAAACCACTGAGCTACAGGACTCCTCTGAGCTACTAACCCACGCATTAGGTTTCTCTTGCGTTTTCTCTTGAGGGGCAATGAAAAGAATAAAGGTGTGTTGTCAGGAGAAACACAGCAGGGAATTGCTAAGAATTATAAGAAGGATTGTGGGGGAGTAAAACCGCATCGAACTGACAGCGCGCTGGAAATGACACTGAAGTACAATTTCACTTGATCGCTTGACGAAAATATTTTTCTTCCCTCTTTCACGGCCAGGGTTACTGAGTACCTTTTTAGTGGGTTTCTGGTGTTAAAAGAACCCTCATCACTAACTGGATCTAGAGGGCTAGGAGCCCACAAAGGGAAGCTCTGTTTAACCCAAACAGAGTTTGGGTTGTGAAATCAAACTGTCCTGTTTAATATCTTACCATGATAATAGTTTTGAAACTTTTAACTGAGTTCATTACTTTATATATAAGCGCTCCGAGATGCTGCCCGGTGTGGAGAGGGCGATATAAATACAAGCTGTTGTTGTTGTTTATTTGAATTGGTTTGGAGAGACATTATCATCAAGCCACATCTTCTCGACCGCCTACTCTCAGCTTCCCTTCTGGCTTCAAGGTTAAATAATACATAATAATAATCATACACAGAATAATTGACAAAGTACAGTAAAAGCCCGTTTATCCGGCACCCGCGGGACCTGGCCAATGCCGGTTAAAGCGCCTGCCGGATATTCAGGCGGCCCGCGGCCGAAAACCTACCACAAAAAAATTATAGTTCTTTTAACACACACCATACACACCAGACTAAATAATAACAGATAATAACAGAATATTATATTGGTACTTTTTGTTAAAACTACTCTCTTGCGCTTCTCACCTTTACTGATTGAGGTTTACAGTCCAGCGATTCTTTTTGTAATGAAGGACGCCAAGCGAGTGAAAAAAACGGCAGCGCGATTTGAAAGTCGCGCGACTTTACTAGCGGCAAGCCGATAGCCCTAGACACTACTAGTGGCAAACCAAATACTGTACCTGCGCGACAATGTGGGTTATCGGCTAGTTATTGGCTTGCTACTAGTATGGCTTTAAAGTCGCGCTCTGTTTTTTTCATCCACTTGGTGTGCTCCATTTTAAAAAGAATCGCTGGACTATAAACCTCAACCGCAGCATCATGGCTTCAAGGCAGCATCTACCAGCAAAGGTAAAAAGCACAAGAGAGTAGTTTTAACGATAAGTACCAATACAATATTCTGTTATTATCTGTTATTATTTATGCAATTACAAATGCTCCACCGCTATTGTTCCAGATAACTTCCAGTTTATCGAATGGGGACTTTTTTTTGGCGTGCCAGTTATACGGAAGTGCCGGTTCATCGAGTCATGGATAAACGGGCTTCTACTGTACCAACTATGCATTTTCCCCCAGGCTGGGGGATTGCTGGCCAGCACACCCAAAGAAACTCCCTTCTCTTTCCGTGTACTGCCATGGGATCTTCAACTCTCACCTGAACAGGTAGAAGGGACTTCAGTTTAACATCTCAATTGAAGCACGCATGACAATGAGAGTCAGTCTAGACTGTGAGTTCAAAGTCCAGAGGTGGGCCTTGAACCTTTCTGACTCAGGCGAGAGGCTGGATATGAGTAATACAGTTCATAAGAGAGTTTCAGGCGAAGAATTTGATCTCATCCTTCCAGAATACCAATCTTTCTGCCTTCCCCAAATAGCAACAAAACCTATTTGAGTTGGGGACACAGGTTTTATTTCCAATTTATTTTTTGCTGGGTTAGCAAATCTCAACCAGAACTAGTGATAGTGTTGGGGGCAGGAGTGGGTCACTTCAGTTATCCTCATTGTTCCTGGGCCGGGAAGATAATAATTCAGTCAAGATAACAGCTCTAAAAGTGTTCAGTGAGCCCGGCCGGTCAGCACACTTGTAAGTTCATTGGATGAGGACACTTTTGAGGATACTGCGGAGATGTAACCTGCTAAAGTTGCCCATAATAATAATAATAATCCTTGTATTTGTTATAGCAAACAAATGCTTTCATGAAACACTTGAAAACAAATGCTTTTCATGTCTTCTAGACTTCTCAAAGCGCTTCACAGAATATACTGGAAAGTGAATTGACTGTATATTTGTGGGCGAAACGCGGCAGCCAATTGCGCACAGCAGCGTCCCCACAAACAGTCGTGGGTAGAAATGACCAATTTGTTATTGTTTATTTTTTTGGACGGATTATTATCAGGCGTGTGGAGTAAGGAAACTTGCCCAAGTTTCGCCCTGACATGCCTGGATTTGAACACAGGTCTCACGCTTGTAAGGCGAGCGCTCTAACCACTGAGCTACATGTAGTGGAGTGCGGAGAAAGTTGCTCGAAACGATAGGGAGACGTCAGAGCTTGAAACACGCGGGTGTTACATTCCTAATGAGAACAAATCTCGGTTCATATGTTCTCGGGTGAGATACTGCCAGAGCAAATGTTACTGAACCTCCGCCCCCCCCCCCCCCCGCCCCCCCCACCAGCAGGATCCACTGCAAAGTCAAGGGGAGGTGAAACCGGGCAAAACAAAGGTGCGAAGATGAGAATGGAGGATTACCTTCTCGAGAGTTAAAGATGATTTTAATCTGTCGCAGTTCCCTAATCTCTGTCCAGTTTTCTTCAGGTGCGACATCCTCAGAGCATGCAAACCGCCTGTTACGGGTTCAAATACCGAGAAGGGACCAGTCAGTGCCCGCGGGCCCTGAAGTTTGTGTTGTAAAACACCAGGATTTCAGAGGTTAAGAGTGCATTTGCTAAGAATTAAGCAGGTGTCAGTTTCCATTATTCATCTTAGAGGTATTTAAGTCTGCAGGTTTGGGTAACTGGTCTAACGCAACCCGCCTGAGATCGACATGAATGCTAGGTTTGTTCTGTCAGCTAACACGTTCTCTCTCTCTCTCTCTCTCTCGCTCTCTGTGTGTCTGATCTAGGGAGCCATGTACTGTCTCCTGGCACCCGTGTGGACGGCTTGGCAGCAGGAGCCGCCCGTGAGCTGGGCCTTCCTGAGGGGATTGCGGTGGCTGTTTCTCTGATTGACGCCCACGCAGGAAGTTTAGGTAAAAAACATTGGGGGGAAAAATACACGGGAGCGGAACCGCAAGCCACTCAATGAATATTTGACGGTGCGCTCCGGTTACACGCAGCGACATTTTAACACAAGCCACTTATTAACGCCTATGGAATCTCCCGTTAATCTTTTGCCTGGATTTATTTGGAAATGGTATAAGCTAATTGATCGAGGAGCGGAGGAGATCCCAGCTCCTCATTATTGGATAAAAGAATGTGAACCTCACCTCCAGCGAGGACCCCTGTGTACATCTCTCCTGTACCCAAGACCTTGGAGCTCAGGCCGTCTTGGCTTGTGACTCAAGGTGACCGGTAGCAGTTCCCCGTTGGTGACGCTGCTTAACGATCCCGTATCTGTCACCTTTTGTAGAATCCCGAAGCGTAGTGGTTAGAGCTCCCGTCTCACATGCGAGAGGACCTGGGTTCAATTCCCAGGCAGGCTGAAAGCTTAGGCAAGTTTCCTTACTCCACAAATCTCCGTTTACCTCGCAGTACATAGGAGCTCAGTTGATAGTCGATTGGCGGATCGCTTTCTGTGGATAATAATCTCACCTTCCCCCCCTCCCCCCCAAATAGATTGGGTCACTCAATCCACCATTGTTTGTGGGACATTGGTGTGCACAATAGGCTGCCTCGTTTCGCCCTCATAATACAATAGAATACATTAGAATATACAACGCAGAAGCAGGCCATTCAGCCCAACCGGTCTCTGCTGGCATTTATGCTCCCCCGTTGATCCTCCTCCTGCCCTTCCTCACCTAAGCCTACAAACCTAACCTTCTATTCCTTTCTCCCTCATGTACCTAACTAGCTTTCCCTTAAATACATCTACACTATTTGCCTCAACAATTCCTTGTGGTAGCAAGTTCCACATTCCCACAACTCTCTGCATAAAGAAATTTCTTCTAATTTCCCTTTTTGATCTATTTGTGACTATTTTTTATATTGATGGCCCCTGGCTTTGGTCTCCCTCACAAGTGGAAACACCTCCCCTATGTCCACCCTATCAAGCCCTCTCATCATTTTAAAGTCAGGTCACCCGATATCCTCCTCTTTTCAATAGAAAAGAACCCCAGCGTGTTCAGCCTTTCCTGATAGGTATAACCTCTCAGTTCTGGGATCATCCTTGTGATTTTCATTTAGCCACTCTGCCCCCAACCTCTGGAAATCCATCCTGCAGTCCCTCCGCCTCGCCCCCTCCCTGGCCTCCTTCAAGTCCCACCTCAAGACTCTCCTCTTTGATGGTCCCATCGACAACTCCTAATCCCCCCCTTCCCTCCCCCCACCACCCTCGTCCCCAGCTCGGGTCTGAAGCATTGACTATCCAGCGCCTTGGTACGTCCGTGACGTGAAAGGCGCTATGCAAGTGTCATTTTGTTGTTGATGTTGCAGCCTTTATAATCGTTCTATAATGTGGAGACCTGAGCTGCACACAGTATCCTCACTGTGGTCCAACAAAGGTTCAGTGTAAGTTTAGGGTTACATCCCTGCTTTTCATTTCCATCCCTCTGGATATGAACCCCAATGCTTGGTTTGCCTTTTTTATGGCCATATTAACCTGTGTTGATACTTCTATTGATTTGTGTCTGTGTTACCCTGGATCCCTTTGCTCCTCTAGCCCATTTAGGTTTTTATTTTCCAGGGTGTATATCACTTCCTTATTCCTCCTGCCAAAAGTGCTACACTTTTCTACATTGAAATGCGTTTGCCATTTAAATGCCTATTCAGCAAGCGTATTAATGTAATTTGTTGCAGTCCTCCTCTGTATTGACTACTCCCCTTCCCCCTCCCCCAATTTGGTGTCGTCTGCAAATTTTGAAATTGCGCTGTTGATTCCCGAGTCCAAATCATTAATGTCTATTGTGAACAACAGTGGTAACGATCCTTGTGGAACACCACTGCCCACCCTACCAGTCTGAGTAGCTGCTGCTTTAACCCTCTACTCTCTGCTTTCTGTCTTGTAGCCAGCTTGCTGTCCATTCTGCTACTTTTCCCCTGATCCCACATGCTCTGACCTTATTCAATAGTCTATTATGTGGTAGTTTTTAATCAAATGCCTTTTGGAAATCCAAATGTATTACGTCTACCGCGTTACCCTTGTCTAATATGTCTGTTACGCCTTCAAAGAATTCAATGGGGTTGCTCAAACATGGCCCTTTTGAGATCCGGGCTGACTATTCTTTATTATGTTTTCAGTTTCTAGATGCTTTTCTAAGTGTACAGTCAAATTCATTTTATGATATATTCCGTGAAATGCTTGGAGGCGTCTCAATGACATGCTAAGGCTCCATATGAAATATAAGGATTATTATTATTATTATAAGGTGTTTGTTCCACTTGTGAAGTGTTTTTACCCACCCCCAGAATGTGCGTGAGTGTGTGTCAGTGGTCTATCTATCCTCTTTCCCAGGCCTAACCCTGTCCGATTCACACCAGGCAGGTTACTGATGCTCAAGGCGTTTTGGAAAAGGCAGCAGAAAAACAAAATACCACAAATGTTTTAACACCAAATATAACGTTTAAAGTACAAGGATAATTATATATTTCCTCTGCTCTATGGCCAACATCTTTTGCAATTGTTTCCAAGTGTCGTAGTCTTCAGCATCTAGAGCCTCGTTCAAGCTGATTGAAGCCCTGAAGAACTTCACAAGAAAAAAAGTTTGGCCCATTTGATCTCATCCTTCCAGAAGAGAAACTATTTCCTCCGGTGGGGAAACCAGAACACGGGGCATTCTTAATAAGAAGAATAATAATCCTTGCATTTGGTATAGCTTTTTTCACATCTTATCGATGTCTCAAAGCGCTTCACAGAATGTACTGTAAAGTGAATTGACTGTATATTTGTGGGCGAAATGTGGCAGCCAATTGTGCACAGCAGCGTCCCCCACAAACAGCCGTGGGTTGAAGTGACCAATTTATTATTGTGTTTTTTTGGGACAGATTATTATTAGACGTGTAGAGTAATGAAACTTTCCCAAGGTTTCCCCCTGACCTGCCTGGATTCGAAACACAGGTCTCACGAGTGCTCTAACCACTGAGCTACAGCTAGTGGAGTGCGGAGAAAGTTGCTCGAAAAGATAGTGAGACGTCAGAGTGTGAAACACTCAGGTATTATATTCCTAATGAGAACAAATCTCAAAAATTAGAGATAGGTTATATAGGAATGAAAATAGGAGGCTGTTTTACACCCAAAGTGTAGTTGAAATCTGAAACTCTCTCCCCCAAAAGAATGTGGATGCTGGATCTGTTCACATTTTCAAGACGGAGGTAGATAGATGTTCGTTGGGTCGGGTATCAAGGGATATGGAAGAGCAGGTAACTGGATTTGAGGTACGGATGAGCTTATAAAATTATGAAAGAGGCTTGAGGGGAAGAATAGCTACTCCTGTTTCTATAAATACCCAGCCTCACTGTGTCCCCATTGCAGCATTGAACTGTTTCATAAATGAGTCCCAGTGTCCTCAGCCACCCTTCCTGGTAACCTGTTCCAGCAGTTCATTTGCTGCGTAAATGTGCATCACTGAGAACAAATGTGTGTTGCTTGTTTGTAAAGTAACATCAGCCATGGTCCCTGTTCATAGAAGCCTGCACGTATCACACAGAAAGTGACACAAGCAGTGACCCGACACTCCAGAGAAGTGGACATTTTAGGGCAGATAGCCAGCTCGTCAATACAGGAGTTCAGGTCTCTGTCCCTCCCTCCTTCCCTCCCTCCTTCTCCCACCCTCCCTTCCTCCCCCCCATCCCTCCCTCCTGCCTTCTGTAATCTACAAACGTTTAAAATCCACGCTTGTTATTATCACTCCGGTTTGCCTTATCTCGCTTCTTGTGCACCTTCCAACTTGGTCATGTATTGCAAAGTTGATGATTTGGTTTCCAGAAAGATATATTTAGAAACTGCACAGTAGTAGCTGCTCCGCTCAGCTGGCTCTGGCCTCCTGCGTTCCCCTTGGTTCCCTCCTCCCCACCATTGACGCTTTAAGCCACTAAAGCTTTGGAACTCTCTCCCCAAACCCTCCGCCTTGTTGTTCTTGATGTGGTAGAATATCTTTCTTCTCACTCACGGCACACTCATTGCAGATTCAGTGCCCTCGAGGCAGATGAGTGTGCAGTGAGTGATAAGAAAGATATAGATCAACACAACAACTTGCAATTCATTACTAACCTTCCACATAGGATAATGTATTGAAGAGTTTTATATAGGGACCACGTGGATTGCTGATGAAGGTGGGAAGACGAGTGAAATGAGGAAGTGATATACAGTCAAAGAGAAAGAACTTGAAGGTTTTGAAAACACAGTGTAAAAGCAGGAACAAGGCAGAGCCCTGTGTAACAATATACTGTATGTATATATACATATATAAAACCCTGTTCTAACTGTAACAGTGTAAGCCGTCCATCACCTTGGGACGTCCTCCCGATGTGAAAGGCGCTATACAAATGTAATTTTGTATTGCAACACTATCTATGCATTCTAATAGCCTGTTCAGCTCGTGCAGTTTATCACAAGGAGCTTGCTGAACCCTCGTAACTCACTCCCGTTACACACTTCAGCAAGTGTTTAGCATTATCAAGGGGAGGACAAAGGAGGTCATGTGTAAGAAAAACCTACCCACAGAGAGTGGGATTATGGTGCTCTTCTTACTGTTGCCCAGACCTCGTTATTATTTAGGTTCAGTGGCTAAAGGTTTGGTTTCTCTCTCGGTAGTGATTCAGACACATGAGTCACAGCAGGAGCTTGTCTTGAGGTGCTGTCCCCCTCTCTGTGTGTGTTACCCCAGGAAACACAGGCTCTCTCTAACCTTCCCTCTCATACAGGGACTCGGGCAGGATGCAGTGGCGCCCAGGGTTACCACAGGCGACGGCTTTCAGGGACAGAACCGTGTCATCTGCGACTACAGAGAACGCAGCAATTCTTTCAAGGGAATTTCACCTGAATTAAAAAAAATAGTCAGCTTCATTTACATGCCAGCTTCAGACAATGACCACGGTTTTTGTTCCCTGTTGCTTCGTGATTCATCACTCTTTGATCACAACCTTTTGTGACTTTTACACTTCAAACGCATAGAAAAATGCTAATTTGGCCAGTGAAGATGGCCCTATATTGGTTTCTTTTTCCAATTGTAATTGTTTTAGCTCCCCCAGTTGTGTGTGTGTGTGTGTGTGTGTCTGTCTGTCTGTCGATCGGTCGGTCTGTCCAATGTTCCCTCATCCTTTTCCTGCTCTCCTAGGGAGTCCTGTAGCTCAGTGGTTAGAGCACTCGTCTTACAAGGTTGAGACCTGTTTTCGAATCCAGGCAGGACAGGGCGAAACCTTGGGCAAGTTTCCTCACTCCATATGCCTGATGATAATCCCTCAAAAAAAACAATAATAAAATTGGTCATTTTAATCCATGACTGTTTGTGGGGACGCTGCTGTGCGCCTTTAGCTACTGCGTTTCGCCCACAAATATACAGTCAATTCACTCCACGGAATATTCTGTGAAGCGCTTTGAGACGTCTAGAAGACGTGAAAAGCGCAATATCAAATGCAAGGATTATTGTCATTATTTGGTATATTTTTAACCTGCTTGCAGGGGTTGGGGAAGCAATTTTGCAGGTACCTTGTTTCAGGTTATATGCTTTGGTCTAATAAGTTACTCTCGTGCCAAAAGGCTGAGACAAGAGGAATACCTTAAGAGAGGGCCTGTCAACTTTTAACAACAACACCTTCTGAAGGCGTGATGACTCGACCCTCCTGCCTCCAGGCCTGGGTTTAACTCTCATGTTGGAACTTGCTGATGCTCTGGTGCAACACTGGGGGAATGTTGTATTGACAGGGCTGCCATCCTTCAGTTGGTATGTTTACCTGAGATGCCGGCTGCCTTCATTGCCTTATTATTTCACCCACAAAATATACAGTCAATTCACTTTACAGAATATTCTGCAAAGCGCTTTATGAGATGCCTCAATGAATGCAAGAATGTGAATGCAAGGATTATTATTATTGGGTCAATTTTAAAGACCTTGTGATATTATTCAAAAACAGAGTTTGAAACAAATCTTGGCAATCTGACAGACAATCCCTGAGATAAATTAATCATTTGATACATGGCTGTTCGTAGGACCTAGCTTTGTGCTGCCACTTTTGGCACTTTTGTCTAGAAAATACACAGTCACTACACTTGCCAGCAGTTATCTGCAAAACACTTTGAGATGTTTTGACGTTCTAGATGTGCTGTGAAATGCAACGATTATTCTGCTTGTGTTCACATATTACTGCATGTCAGTGTCAGCTTGCCCTACCATGACTATTGTGTCCAATGAGGCTCCTGTAGCTCAGTGGTTAGAGCACTCACCTTACAAGCGTGAGACCTGAGTTCGAATCCAGGCAGATCAGGGTAAACCTTGGGTAAGTTTCCTTACTTCACACATCTAATACAGTAGAAGCCCGTTTATCCAGCACCCGCGGGACCTGGACAATGCCGGTTAAAGCGCCTGCCGGATATTCGGGCGGCCCGCTGGCGAAACGCCACCACAAAAAAAATCAAGTTATTTTAACACACACCATACACACCAGACTAGGTAATAGCAGATAGTGGTAGAGTAGTGTGTTGGTGCTTGTTGTTGGGGCTGCTCTCTTGCGCTTCTCACCTTTGCGGGTTGGAGTTTGCAGTCCAGCAATTCTTTTTTGAGTGGATGACGCCAGGCGGGTGAAAGAAGCGGCAGCGCGATTATAAAGTTGCACGACTTTACAAACTGCAAGCCGAAGCCTAGCCTCTACTAGTGGCAAACCAAAATACTGCACCTGCGCGCCAATGTGGGTTATCGGTTAGCGTTATTGGCTTGCGGCTAGTATGACTTTGAAGTCATACGCGCTCCGTTTTTTTCGCCAACTTGGCGTGCTCCATTTTGGGAGGGGTCGCTGGACTGTAAACCTCAACCGCAACAGCATGGCTTCAGGAGAGTAGTTTTGACGGTGAGTGTCAATGCAATATTCTGTTATTATGTTACTATTTATGCATTTACAAATGCTCCACTGCTATTGTTCCGGATAAGTTCCGGTTTATTGAATGGGGACTTTTTTTTTGGCGTGCCAGTTGTACGGAAGTGCCGGTGCATCGAGTTAGGGATAAACGGGCTTCTACTGTAATAATCCGTCCCTCCAAAAAAACACAATAGTAAACGTTGGTCATTTCATTCCACAACTGTTTGTGGGGACGCTGCTGTGCGCAATTGGTGGCCGCGTTTCGCCCACAGATATACGGTCAGTTCAGTTTACAGTATATTCTGTGAAGCGCTTTTAGACGTGGATAAAATGTGAAAAGCGCGATATCAAATGCAAGAATTATTATTATTATTAGAATGTGAACCCACGCCTCCCATGAGCTCTGTGGAACCCCTTGCGAACGAGGCAAGTTCCCAGACCTGATCCTGCACCTGTCTGTGCCTCAGCGTTCCACATGGATCTCAGTGGAGGAACGAAAGCAATGATGAGGCATTTTGATATTCACGTTCCTAAGCAAGACCTTTCTTTCTTTTCCTAGGAGTGATTGGGGCGGATGTGAAAGGCCACAACTTGCCTTGCGAGATGGAGCCAATCACCACACGGCTCGCTCTCATCTGTGGGACGTCGTCCTGTCACATGGGGGTAAGGGCCCTTCTGCCAACGTACACAACCTTCAGTGAGAGAGAAGCACAATACACAGCCTGTGGACGTCATGAATTATTCATGTGTTGTGGTCATGAATAACTGCTGGACAAGAATAGCCACTTCAAACTCAAGGGCATTGGTACAAAAGGTTAATCGATCAATCAATCCATCAATCAATCAATCGATCAATCAATCACTCAATCACTCAATCAATCAGCTATAGTCAAGTAACCTCAGATAGCTGTCACTGATTAGCAACAACATAACTTAATATCGAAACTAGAGGTGTACAAAGGTATTGGCTGGAGCCAACCACAAAATGCAGTCTGTCCTAAAAATCGCAATCTATTTCACTGCGTAGGGAAGAGTGCTATTTTAATCCCATCAGCAAAATATTGCAGATGCTGGAAATCTGAAACAAAAACAGAAGTGGCTGGGAACACTGAGCCGGTCAGGCAGCATCTATGGAGAAAGGAAAAGTGAGCCAATCGATCCATCAATCGATCCATCAATCCACCCACCCATCAATCAATCAATCAATCAAAACTTACATTTATATCGTGCCGTTCACGTCGAGAGGACGTCCCAAGGCGCTGTACAGTTAGGTAGGTACAAGAGCAGGGGGGAGGGGTCGGGGTCGGGGCAGGATGAAGAAGAGTAGGAAAATTAACTGTATATTTGTGGGCGAGTAAACATTTTCGAACAATCCTTGTTCTGCCGAAGGGTCATGGACCTTTCAGGTCGGGAGGATGTCTCAAAGCGCTTCACGCGGTATACAGCAAAGTACAATTGTCGTGTATTTTATAGGAGGAAAGCGGCAGCTAATTGGCGCACGGCAAAACACTTGGTTTGAGTAGACTGTTTGGTCGGGAATTGTAAAACAATTTACACTCAGTTAGGGCTTTTTAATGCAGGGTAACACATCTCAAAGTGTTCTGCATAAATGGCGTGGGAACCTCAGCAAGGCGAGGATTGAATCCACAAACAGTCGTGGATGGAATGACCAGATTTTTTTTGAGGGATTATTACCCCTGGAAAGTGATATGTCGATCGACTAACAACTGCTAGTTTTACAGAGCTGTCTGTGAGGAAACTTCCTAAGGGGTGCCCCACTCATGAATCGAACCTAGATCCTCTCGTTTGCGAGGCGAGTGAGCTAACCACTACGCTGAGGAAAAACAGGAAGTTCTTTGTTACACAAATTTTGGATTTGCAGCACCTAATATATACCTACGTACAGGCTCATCAAGCTCAACAGTTACAGAAAGGCACATTCAGAAAGTCTTTCAGAATAGGCTATGGCCACACATAAATATTTGCAAGTAACTGTGTTGAGAGGCTTGTCAGGTCAGGCTGACATTCAGACTACCTTTGATCTACTTCAGGTGTTTCGGCTCAATAACACTATGTAACACTGTGTGTGAATTCAAGCCCTGGCCTTTTACTGCCAATAGCAAACAAACAAAGGCGCTGACTGATAGACGCAGGGAATCAAAAAGGGACATAGCAGCACTAGCTCTAGTGGTGGGATTAAGCTAATGAGATTTCTATCAGCAGCTCCTTTAGATGTTGTAGGGCAGCCACCCTAGCCATCAAGGCTTTAAGAGGCAGACCAGTCTGGGTCAGGGATTCTTCCCACTCAGCTCCTGTTCATCTTGCCAGCAAAAAGCTCCTAGGAAGTTTGCCAGATAGCTTTCACAATGATAAACTGTGTGGTTTTATAATAAGAATAGTCTGTGCGTAGAGCCTTATCACCATCTTGCGACGACTCAAAAGGCTTCACAGAATATACCGTAAAGTGAATTGACTGTATTTTGTGGCCTGAGCCAATTTGCGTACAGATATGGAAATTTTCCGATATAGATATAGATATATCGGTGGGCTCATATCGAGTTATACTGAAATATCGATATTTTGGGGGTTTTTGTACTGCGCATGCACGTGCAGCGCGTGCATTCGGAGTGCGCGCGTTGCGGGTGCGCGCGCATTCCAGATGCGCGTGCATTCCGGGCCTATCTCCTCAGGAGGTAAAAATATTTCTCTCTCTGTGTCTCTCACTCTCCATCTCTGTGTTTTTCTGTCTGTGTGTCTCTGTGTCTCTCTCCCTCTCTCCAGTCTCACATTCCCCCCCATCTCTATCTCTCTGTATATTATCACATCCACGGCGTCTCTGCCCCCCACCCCCCCCCCGCCGTCCCTCTCTCGCAACCACCACCCCCGTCGTCTCTCTCCCCCACCACCCCCCCAGCCGTCGCTTTCCCCCTCCCCCCCGCCGTCTTTCTCTCCCTCCCCCGCCCCAGCCGTCTCTCTCCTCCCGCCCCAGCCGTCTCTCTCCCCCTCCCCCCAGCCGTCTCTCTCCCCCTCCCCCCAGCCGTCTCTCTCCCCCTCCCCCCAGCCGTCTCTCTCCCCCTCCCCCCAGCCGTCTCTCTCCCCCTCCCCCCAGCCGTCTCTCTCCCCCTCTCCCCCCAGCCGTCTCTCTCCCCCTCCCCCCAGCCTTCTCTCTCCTGCCCACCGCCCCCCCAGCCGTCTCTCTCCCCCTCACCACTCCCCCAGCCTAGCCTTCTCTCCCCCCCCCCCCCCTCACCCCTTGCATACCTGTATTCAAGGACTATGAATAAAATATGGTGGTTTTGCACCTCGGTCTGTGCATTGTGTATAGAGATGAGCATTCAGGGTCTTGTAGTTCAGTGTGCTCGCATCCCGATTTTTTACCTCGATATATTGACTTTTTGATATATCGATATTTTGAAATGTCTATAGCAGCATATCGATATGAAAATTATATCGGGTTTTAGCGATATATCAATATATTGCCTGACCTTAGTACAGCGTGGAGCAAGTTTATTTTTTTAGCTGTTTAAACCAGCTAAAAACCCAGACAAGTGACATTACTTTGTGATCTCTCAATACTGCACTGGATACAATGCTGAAAGAGGAGGGAGTTTTTCCACTGAAACACCTCCAGATTCATTCACTCCATGGTTGTTGTTAGGACCTTGCTGTGGCTCTCAAATTGGCTGCCTTGTTTGGTGTTAGGTGCCTTATCGAAATGCAAGGCTTCTTATTATTTGAAGAGAACAATGTAAATGGGTCTAGGGAAGAGTTGGGAATTGGGTTTAGAATAGAGTTCCACTGGAGGGGCAAGCAATAACGTAGGCTCAACGGTTTCTATTAATACAGATAAACGCAAGGTACTACATATAGGAAGTAAGAATAGGAAACACATGCCTCTATCGATGCCAAGGGAGAAGCTGAAAGAGATGGGCTGCTGGTTGACTCATTGCACACCAAGTGAAAACAGTAAGGAGGTACTAATAAACAGGGGGCAATATTGTTAGATTAATTGAGTTTAGATCCCCAGACTATAGTGGGCTATATGAAGACACATCTAGCGTAATGGCATATAGTTCTGGCCAACATGACATAAAGGGGTTGTCCAGGCCTTAGAGACATTGCAAAGAAGATGATAATAAATGCAGATGATAATAAAAATAATAATCCTTGCATTTGATACAGCGCTATTCACCATATCTTCTAGATGTCCCAAAGCGCTTCACAGAATATACTGTAAAGTGAATTGACTGTATATATCTGTGCGAAATGCAGCAGCCAATTGCTCACAGCAGCGTCGCACTGTGTCCCACCATGGATTGAAATGACTTTTTTTTCTTGGGACGGATGATTATTAGGCGTGTGGAGTAAAGAAACTTGGCCTAGGTTTTGCCCTGCCTGGTATCGAACTCAGGTCTCTCACTTGAAGGGCGATCCGCATTGTTAGAGGAATGAGCTAAGAGCAAGCTTTGGTCTTGAGCGAATTGACCTCATAGAGATGTATACATTTTTTAATGAGATTGAATCTAATATTTTAGGACGCACTCAGCTAGTATGTGGAAAAACAAACAGCAGGAGAGTTTGATTTAAGGTCTAGATTAGGGTTAGGGTTGACACTTTAAAGTCTGCAGAATAAATATATATCAGCACTTTTATAAGAGACTTATATAATACTAATCCTTGCGTGTCTCAAAGCGTTTCACAGAATATGCTGACTGTATATTTGTGGGCATAACTCGGTAGCCAATTACTCACAGCAGTGTCCCACAAACAGTCGTGGACTGAAGTGACAATTTTTTTTTTCTTGCGTCATTATTATCAAGCATCTGGAGTAAGGAAACTTGCCCAAGGTTTCGCCCTGCCGGGAATCAACCCAGTTTTCTCGTTTGTGAGGCGAGTGCTCTAATCACTGAGCTACAGGACTGCACTTACGCACTTTCACTGGAGTAAAGAGAAGCAGCAAGGAGGAAATAAATAAAGAACAAAAGAAACAACTTGCAGTTATATAGTGCATTTCACCACATACAGAGTGTCACAGTACTGTATATAATAATACAGTAATAGTAATAATAATCCTTGCATTTGATATAGCGCCTTATCACGTCTTCAAGATGTTTCAAGGCACTTCACAGGATATACTGTACAGTAAAGTGACTGTATTTTGTGGGCAAAATGCAGAGCTAATATATACAGTACTGACATATCTAGCTCAGAAACGCTATCAGAAAGTGCTCATACCATTATTTGATTGATGCAATGCTCTGTGGATTTGGCAGTTTAAACAGTCATTTTGTACAAAAAGTAACTACTTGAATGTCAGAAATCTCCAGCCAACACTGTGTTAAGGTAATATTAATAATAATCCTTACATTTGATATAGCACTTTTCACGTCTTCTAGACTGTGTCTCAAAGCGCGTCACAGAATATACTATAAAGTGAATTGACCGTATATATGTGGGTGAAATGCGGCAGCCAATTGCGCACAGCAGCGACCCACAAACTGTCATGGATTGAAACGACCAATTTATTATAGGTTTGTTTAGGATGGATTATTATTAGGCATATGGAGTAAGGTTTTGCCCTGACCTGCCTGGATTCGAAACACAGGTGTCACGCTTGTAAGGCGAGTGCTCTAACCACTGAGCTACAGGACTCCATAAGGTAGCATCAGCACTGCATTCATATCATCAGCTAAGAGAATTGTAGGAACATAGTTGTTGCTGTTGTTACACCCGTGCGTGATTCAGTGTAAAGTCCTGATTTCTTATCCTTCCCTCGTTTGCTTGCCATTGGAAGCTGCTTCATGTGGATAGACTGTGGTTAAGCTATCCTGTAATTTGGCTTTGTAACTAATTCCCTTATTAGCCTATACTGAATCATTGTGATGAGATCACTGCAACCTCTCGGTCTTCGATGAATGTCATTTCTGTATTACTCCCAACACTCATTAGCAGTCTTTACATTCTACTGAAACCGTAACTTTTATTGTAAAAATGATAGATAGTTGGGAGTGTGAAAATAAAAGATTGCAATTCAATCTGGAGTTCAGATTGTGTTCAGAGATCATTGATTCTCTTCTCTCATGGATCATCTAAACCACAAAATTAAATTGAAGCCTTTCGCTCACACACAACCATTGATAATTCTATTTTTAATCCTGATTATTTTGTTTTACAGTCCAGTGACTGAACAATGGCTGCCATTCAGTCATGGCATTATGCTGAGTTTTGGGTTGCTGGTATGACAGCCTGCCTCAGTCAGCCTCTGAGTCACATAGTTGTGGGTTCAAACCCCACATGGGACGTTTTAAGTCAATGGCCTAGGCTGGGGCAATACTGTATTGAGGGAGCCCTGTATTGCATGCTTTGGATGAGATGTTACATCAATAAAAGGGTATTGGCTCGAGGAGTAAGGAGCAAGGTTAGGAAAGACACCGGAGGAGCTCATGTGGTTAGAGCACTCGCCTTACAAACGTGTGTTCGAATCCAGACAGATCAGGGCCAAACCGTGGGCAAATTTCCTTACTACACACACACACAGCGTAATCATAATCCCTCGCAATAATAAAATTGGTCAACTGTTTGTGGGACACAGCTGTGTGTAATTGGCTGCCGCGTTTTGCTCACAAATTCACAGTTAACAGTAAATCCTGTGAAGCACTTTGAGATATCGATAAGATGTGAAAAGCACGATATCAAATGGAAGGATTATTATATTATTGAGAGCTGCCGTTGGTCACCAGAGAGAGTGGTTGTGATCAGTACCATTTAAGCCCATTTTGATACTATAAATGGGAAGATGGTAGAATTTTTATCCTGGGATTCAAAGGAATCAAAGGATCTTCTTCATCCAAATTCTCTAGTATTCGATCCCGTTACGACCACCTCGGTTCCTTTCTCTTCTGTACGGATTCACCGCGTTCCAGTTATCACGAGAGGTGTGGTTTTTATGGTCACGTAGTGCCCGAAAGGTTACAGGTGTGTAGGAGGTGTCAATGTGGGGTTTTTTTTTGTGTTGGACTCAAAATGGGATTGTTGTCATTGCTGGTTGGAGCCGTCTCTCAGAATTCACAGTGATATAGAAACTCACTGTGTGGGTTTGGAGACAATTGATGTTGGTTTAGAATGTTAGCGTGAGCATCAACTACACCCCTGCCCTTCAGACATCAGGGGATGTCAGGGCATTTATGTGGCATACGCTGCAACCACCTGTGTGAACAAGTCTCTTCCAGAGAATATCTCTTGTCATTTAAAGCCGCAGTCCTTCTTTATGACTACGCCCAAACCTCACATAAGTCATATCGGTTGTGGGCCATACATTTAACGTGACTTTTACAATCTATAAATTATAATAATAATAATCTTTGCATTTGATATAGAGCTTTTCACGTCTTATCAACGTCTCAAATCGCTTCACAGAATATACTATGAAGTGAATTGACTGTATATTTGTGGGTGAAACACAGCAGTCAATTGCGTACAGCAGTGTCCCACAAACAGTCGTGGGTTGAAATGACCAATTTTATTATTGTGTTTTATTTTGAGGGATTATTATTAGGCATGTGTGTGGAGTAAGGAAACTTGCCCAAGTTTTCGCCCTGACCTGCCTGGATTCGAACCCAGGTCTCATGCTTGCAGGGCGAGGGCTCTAACCACTGAGCTACAGGAGCTGCACTTATGTAATGTCAAACTTGCATAGAATATAAACTGGAGCAGGACGGACAGATGCATGACTTGGATTGATTAGATGATGATGATGTACACAGATCGGAAATATGCTTTACATTATACTTTAGTAGCCAAGTATCATTTCAGTCATGGGAGCAGTGCACATCCCATCTACCTGTTCACCTAAATGCGGCAGAAGTCAAATGGGAGAAACCATTCCCCAGAAGTAGAGGGTTGTTAAGTAACAGGGTGATACTTTGGCTGAAAATTGGTGGCGTTTCATGCAGCATTCAATGTGACCATTATTGCATCACAATGATGGAATTTAGTTGAAACCGATTTTTTTTCAAAAATGGACCATTGTGATATTTTTAGAATATCTTTCATCGTGTTTTACAATACGCTGGAACAATGCAACACTCTATCCCATGTGTGTCTGTGGAAGGGCCTACATTTCTGTTGTGTCTATAAATTTTCAATGCCGTTCAACAGTAGTTACTTTTCTGAACTGAAAAGTATAATAATAATAATCCTTGCATTTGATATAGCACTTTTCACATCTTCTAGACATCTCATAGTACTTCACAGAATATACTGTGTATTTGTGGGCGAAAAGTGGCAGCCAATTGCGTGCAGCAGTGTCCTACAAACAATTTATTTTAGGGATTATTATCAGGCGTGAGGAGTAAGGAAACATGCTCAAGGTTTCACTCTGCCTGGAATTGAACCCAGGTGTCCCACTTGTAAGGCGAGAGCTCTAACCACTGAGCTACAGGACTCCCACAGGATATTGAATTATTCATTCAATAAGAGCTTTCTGTGGAGTGAACAGGTCAAGTTAACCCCTTGATGCAGTGGAGTAGGTGGCACAAGAGAAATGAGTCTAATTCAGCGAAACATCTCTCAAACAACACTCGTTTTTGGTGCTTAATCATAACCAGAGTTCATTGCACTTATGGTTTCAAACCTCTTCCGAGGTGTTCCTGTACTACCCACCACACAGGGAAAGAAACAGCGATAATATAATAATCCTTGCAGTTGATATAGCGCTTTTTACGTCTTCTAGACGTCTCAAAAAGCTTCACAAAATATACTGTAGAGTGAATTGACTGTGTATTTGTGGGTGAAACGTCAATTGCGCAAAGCAGCGGCCCACAAACAGTCATGGATTAAAATGACCGATTATTTTTTGAAGGATTATTATTAGGCATGTGTAGTAAGTAAACTTGCCCAAGGTTTCACTCAATCCACTCAAGCTTGCCTCAATCCTGACGAAGGATTGTAGACCCGAAAGGTTGACTCTTTTTCCTTCCTCCATGGATGCTGCCTGACCTGCTGAGTTTCCCCAGCAACCTTTGTTTTTGTTTCAGATTCCCAGCATCTGCAGTATTTTGTGTTTTGTTTAGCTCTGGTTTTGCGTTGTCTCTGTTACAAAATGCATCGTCATCTGTCGGGCAACCCGTCACACCGTCTCCTTGTGTGGTTGGGAAATGTTCTGTGAGCTGCAAATAACAAGCTATGCAAAGAGAGAGCGGCACCATCTTGGGGGTTGGAGGAAGGAAGTAGAACCAGGTGTCATTTCTATCAGAGAGACAAGAAGTTCAAGAAACAGTCACACTTTGAAGACACAGCAGCAATTTGCAATGCAAATAATAATAATAATAATAATAATAATCCTTGTATTTGACAGCTTCATCAACAACAACAACAAAATGACATTTATAGAGCGCCTCTCACGTTGGCAGGACGTCCCAAGGCGCTGCCATTGACTCTTCTCAATGCGCTTCACAGGGTTTTACAGTAACGTAGAGTTGAATATCTATTAGGAGCTGAATCATTGTTATTTGTTGCCAAAGGGAGTGGGAAGGTTCAAAACACAAAATACCACACATGCTGGGAATCTGAGGCAAAAACGGAAGTTGCTGCGGAAACTCAGCTGGTCAGGCAGCGTCTATGGAGAAAGGAAAAAGAGTCAATGTTTCGGATGTACAACCCTTCGTCAGAACACAGTGGGAAGGTTTGCCGGGCTGATTGGCCTGTTTCTATGCTGTGACCTTCTGTTGGGTGAAAAGTGCGACATACTTTGTGACAATTAATGTGGCATGTTTTACCCAATATCATTCTACTCTGTGAGGTCCTGTAGCTGCGTGGTTAGAGCTCTCACTTCGTAGGCGAAAAACTTGGGCTTGATTCCCGGCAGGGCGGAACTTTGGACAAGTTTCCTTACGCCGCACGTCTCCGTTTACCTAGAGATAAGTAGGAACTTGGTTGCTAGTTGATTGGGGGATCGATTTTCCAGGGGAAAATAAATAAATAATGATAATTCAATCACTCAATCCACGACTGTTTGTGGGACACTGCTGTGCGCAATTGGCTGGCGCATTTCACCCTCAAAATACACTGTCAATCCACTTCAATATATTCTGTGAAGCGCTTTGAGGCGTCTCGAAGACATGATAAGGCACTACATCAAATGCAACGATTATTATTCGTACTACAGTATATTACTCTAAACTCAAGATAGGCAGCACAAGGGAGTGTCTTTTCTAACGTTGCCAGGTAAAACGGGAAGTGAAGAAAACGCAAGTAAATCACGTTACATAAACAAACTATAGCTGAGGCAGTTGCTGAGGTTACAAAACAGGTTGAAGCATGGACAGCTGAGAGACACAACACAATGTACTGAGAGGGCAGGAGGTTTAGGAGAGGCCATCAACTGGAGCACGCCCTCTATTCACTCCTAATTCCTCATTAACATAGCAGAGCATTTTCTTAGGAATACAGTAAAACTAAGTTTGATCTGTCAAAATCGTACAATCGGCCAAGTCGTACGTATGCCTACGTCTTATTATTTGTAAACTTGACATAACTCATACTTTGCATGAATCATATTCAATGCATGGTCCCAATTGATATGATTTATGTGAAGTTTACAGTATACAGTCCGGGAGGGCAGGGGCATATCTGGGGGGATGTTGGCTTGAAGAATGCAATGTTATATAACAGGATTGTTGAGTCAATTATCCTGTTGAATCCTTTAAGAAGGGGTGGAATTTCAATCGATAATCCCACAGCTATCAGAAAAGATCTGGGACTTTCTCCTGTGTCTCCAGACTATTCATCCCCCATCTTAATCGGTTGTTCACCAGACAACTGTTTATAGCAACGTGTTTGGCACTCACAGTGTGAGAATATTTTTTTAATAAACCACTGAGGTTCTGTTTGTTTGAGTGCTGCTTCAGCTAATCCACTAACCTAATTTTAGCTGCACAAAACTGTCACTCGCTGCCCTCTGAAGCCGATCACTGAAACCTTCAAATTCAGTCACTATGCCTAAATGTCCGTTACTCAATAATAGTAAACCTTGTTTGTAAATAGAAAAGATTTTCTGAATTTTCCGAAGCTCTCTATATTCAGGAATTGTGCCCTTGGATTGGAAGATTGCAAATGTCACTCCATTATTTAAGAGGGAGGGAGAGAGGGAAGGAGGGAGAAACCAGGTAACTCATGTTTGTGGGACACTGCTGTCGAGTTTCGCCCACAAATATACAATCAATTCACTCTTTAAGTGTTCTGTGAAGCGCTTTGAGACGTGTAGAAGACATGAAAAGCGCTATATCAAATTCAAGGATGATTATTATTATTATCTTAACTTCATATGGGAAAGTTACTCGAATTCTCATTCAAGAGTGACTGAGCACTTGGACAACTATGAGCTAATCAAAAGGAGTCAGCGTGGAATTGTGAAGAGTAGGCTATGTTCAACAAATCTAATTGATTTTCTTGAGACGGTCAGTCATTAACATGGTGGACAAGGCAGTGGCTATGGATGTCGTCTTCATGGACTTTCCGAAGGCATTTGATGAGGTTCCGAACAAGAGGTTATTGGCAAAAATGAAAGCGCATGGAATCTGAGATAAATTTGCGATATGACTTGGAAATTGGTTAGGAGGTAGGAAACAGAGAGTAGGAATAAAATAAATGTTCTCTGATTGGTGGGACTGACAAATAGTGTCAATCAATCAATCAATCAATCCTTACATTTATATAGCGCCTTTCACATCGAGAGGGATCTGTACTGGGGCCTCAGATTTTCCCATATATATATATATATATATATAATAACTTGATTGAAGGAATAAATCGTTTTTTTTTATCAAATATATAGATGACACAAGTTAAGATTCACAACATATTGTGTAGGCAAGAGCGGGAAGTTACAAAGGGATTTAGACAGATTAAGTGAGTGGGCAAAACTGGCAGATGGAATTCAATGTGGGGAAGTGTGAGGTCACCCACTATGGATCCAAAAATAGCAGAACCGAATATTTTCTAACTGGTAAGAAACAAAGAACTGAGGAAGAGCAAAGGGATTTGGGTGTCCACATTCACAATTCACTAAATACAAGCTCACAGGTATAAAACGTTACCAAAAGAAAATTTGGGATGTTGTCCTTTGGCTTAAGAGGGCTGGAATATAAAGGAGAAGAAATGATGGTTCAACTATACAGATCTTTGGTCAGACCCCGTCTGGAGACTTTGTTCAGTTTTGGGCACCGTACCTTAGGAAGGATATATTGTCTCTGGAGGGGATGCAGTGCAGATTCACCAAAATTAATCTCTGAATTCACTAGTCTTAAATGATGAGCACAGGCTCCATCAACTTAGTTTCTGTTCCCTTGAGTTTCGAAGGTTGCCAGGTGATCTGATTCAGGTTTCTAAAATAATAAAACAGATTCGATAGAGTAGCAACAGAGAAACTTTCCTTTAGTGGGGGAATCCAGAACAAGGGCATCATCTTAAAATTAGAGCCAGGCCATTTAGAAGTGAAATCAGGAAGCAGTTTTTCTCCCACAGGGTAGTGGAAATCTGGAACTCTCTCCTCCAAAAGGCTGTGGATCCTGGATCCATTCACATTTTCAAGACTCAGGTGGATAGATATTGGTTAGGCCAGGGTATCAAGGGATATGGGGCAAAAGTGAATAATTGTAGTTGAGGTACAGATCAAGCCAGTGGTTAGTGCACTCACCTCGCAAGATACCCGGGTTTGATTCCCAGCAGGCAATACCTTGGGCAAGTTTCCACATGCCTGAAATCCCTCAAGAAAAAAAAAGAAAAAATAAGATTGATCACTTCAATCCACGACTGTTTGTGGGACACTGCTGTGTGCAATTGGCTGCCGCGTTTCACCCACAAAATATACAGTCAATTCACTTTACAGTATATTCTGTGAAGCTCGTTGAGACGTCTAGAAAACTTAATAAGGCAATAACAAATGCAATTATTCATCTTATTGAATAGTGGAGCAGGCTCGAGGGGCTGAATTGTTGCATTTTGCTTTAGAACGAAGTGTCCATTGAATATAGATGATGCAAGGATAAAAGGATTCTGGGAAAATGACTGAGCAGATTTGAAAGAGCTTGATTTGTAAAATTGGAATTGAAGAACTGGGTGGATCTACATTGTGTTTTGGATTACATGACATTACAGAATAGCATTCTCCTGCTTCTATGTTTCTAAATGTGAAAGGTGCTATTACAAATACTGTAATAATAATCCTTGCATTTTATATAGCGCTTTTCACGTCTTCTAGTGAAGTGAATTGACCTAAAGTCAATTCATGTAAGTCATTCACATCAAGTGAATTGACTGTATATTTGTGGGTGGCAACCAATTGCACACAGTAGTGTCCCACAAACAGTCGTGGGTGAAATGACCAATTTTATTATTGTGGGGTTATTTGGACGGATTATTATTAGGCATGTGGAGTAATGAAACTTGCCCAAGGTTTTGCCCTGACCTGCCTGGATTCGAACACAGGTCTCACGTTTGTAAGACGAGTGCTCTAACCACATGTAATTGTGTAGGCAAAAGGTGTGGCTGCATTGTACACAGATGGCTAATGAATGGCCAGTCAACCATGTATGCTCTAGACAGAAAAATTCCCGTGTCATTGGATCTTTAACATGTTCCTGAAAGCATGCAGACGGGATCTCACCTCCAGTGACTGCACTTTCGGTTCTGCCTTTGATAACGTTCATCACTCAATTCTCCTCCACCGCCTCTTCTCAGTCCTAACCTTCAAGGCTCTGTCATATCTCTCCCACCGCCTTCACTTTGTCTCCTCCAACGATTTTTCCTCCAGCCCTCGCACAATCACATGCGGGGTTCCCCAGGGTTCTGTCCTTGGCCCCCTATACATGCTCCCCCTGGGTGACATCATCCGCAGACATGGGGCAAACTTTCATGTGTATGCGGATGACACCCAACTCTACCTTTCCGTGTCCATCATCGATTCCAGGACCACTGGTGTTCTGACTGCATGTCTGTCCGACATTGAGGGCCAGTTTCCTCCAACTCAACGTCAACAAGACGGAGGCTCTCTGATTGGCTCGAGTCAGAACCTCCGCACTTCAGGTGCTAACAACATCAGCATTCAAAGCTGCTCTCTCCACCTCTCAAAGCCAATCAGGAATCTGGGCGTCTTGTTTGACTCTAAACTGTCCTTCCTCCCTTATGTCTGCTCCATGACCGTTACAGCCTTCCATCACCTCCGCAACATTGCCTCACCCGCCCATGCCGCCGAAACTCTCATTTATGCCTTTATCACTGTCACTTCCAGGCTAGACTACGGGAACTCTCTCCTCATCGGCCTTCCTAGCTCCTCCCTTCACAGGCTGCAGATCATTCAGAACTCTGTATACTCTCCTGCACCAGGCTCCGCAACCACATCACTCCCACCCTCGCCCGTCTCCACTGGCTCCCCATCCCCCAGAGGCTTGAATTCAAGATCCTTGTCCTCACCTTCAAGGCCATTCACAGCCTTGCCCCGCCTATCTCTCTGACCTACTGTCTCCCTATCAGCCTGCCCATCCCCTTCGCTCACCAGGCTCTGGCCTGCTCCACATCCACCGCCCTAACCACCCAACTATCGGTGGCCGGGCTTTCAGCCGCTCTGCTCCCACACTGTGGAACTCCATCCCTTTGCCTCGCTTTCTCTCTTTCCTCCTTCAAGGCTGGTCTCAAGACCTTCCTCTTCGAACGTGCCTTCTGCTCCCCTCCTAACTCTTCCCCCTCTCCTACACTCCCTCCCCTTCCCCCTACACCTCCCCTGCCTCCCCTGCTCGGTTCCCGACCTGATTGTTCAGTGCTTTGGGACGTACGTCCTCCTGACGTGAAAGGCGCTCTATAAATGTAATTTTGTTGTTGTTGTTGTTGACGTCTCAGCCTAAACTCACTCAAGTCCCAATATGGAGGTTGAACCCACAACCCACGACACACAGGGAGTGCCACCAACTGAGCCAAGGTGACACAAGGGCAGTAGTTACAAGATCACAACATTGGTTTTGGATGAAGAAAGCCAGGAAACCCATTTGAGCTAATGAGCTAACTGTTCCTACATCTCACCAGTTTTATCTCTCCTCCACTGGCTCTCTCCGCATCAGCAAATGGATTGACTTCAGGATCCTCATGCTCGTGTTTAGATCCACTCCCTCTCTGGCACCTCCCTCCCAACCTCTCCAACCTCCTCACACCCCAATCCACCACCCAGAGCCTGCTCATCCCTCACACCCTCCGCCCCACCATCGGAGGTCGCGCTTTCAGCCACAACACCGCAAAACTCTTGAACATTCTCCCTCAATCCCTCCGCCTCGTTCCCCTCTCTCTCCTTTCTCAAGTCCCACCTGAAAATGTTTCTCTTTGACTGCGTTTACTGCCTCTTCGCTCACCCCCACCGGCTTGGAGTCAGGCTCTGCCACTGTTAAGCGTTCTGAGACGCTACCCTGCATGGAGGGTGCTATAAAAGTGCACATTGTCATTGTTGCCGTTGGTTGAATCATCCTTCTAGAAAACCCACCCAACTGTCTTCCCTTCACAGCATCACCCTGTTTTTTTTTAAAGAATGAGTTCAGAGTTCTAGTTTCTGTGACATGTACTAGGTTGGCAAGAGCCGACACAAAGACCTCGGGGTAAAATGATCCAATTTTGATTCCAAACTGGCCCCACGTCAGGACTTTGAACTCACAGTCTTGGTTTCTGGGAGTGCAGTGTACGGTCGGAGATGCCGTGCTTCGGGTCAGACGTTAAATCGAGTTGCCTTCTGCCTGTTTACGTGATACTGTTCAAAAAGAATAGGGAGTTTCTCTTGAGATCCCTGTCTCACCTGCACATTACATGGTCACTACACTTTACAATATATCCAGTGAAGGGCTTTGGGATGCACTGCCAAAGATGAAAGGCTTGATATCAAAATGCAAAAGTTGTTATAACTTCAGTATGCAACAAGGCGGGAGCATTCCTAAACTCACTGCAGAACCAATTGTTCTACTGAACACAGATTTCAGTTGCATTTTTGTGACACAATACTTCTTAAACCGCGTCTCAGCTTTCCTGTATTTTCCTCCTGATGTTCTAGCTTTGAGAGTGCTGATCATTAAAGCGAGAGGGCTTGCTCCTCACACAATAGATGCCAGAATTTTGTGGTTGTGTCTGTACAAACAAAGCTCAATAATGTTTACACAGACGATCAAATCGTTTCTGAGTGTGTGTAGATATATTTATATAAGGGCTACCAGTCTGTTATAATAATAATATAATAATCCTTGCATTTGGCATGGTGCCTTCGAGATGTCTCAAAGAATGTACTGTAAAGTGAATTGACTGTATATTTGTGGGTGAAACACGGCAGCCAAATGCGCAAAGCAGTGTCCCACAAACAGTCATGGTTTGAGTGACCAAATTACTATTATTTATTATTTTTTTAAAGGGTTTATTGCTCTGTCAATTGCCTAACAACCGTGTTGCTACTTGATGTTAGGTAAACAGAGGCGTGTGGAGTAAGGAAACTTGCCCAACGTTTCGCCCTGCTGGGGGAGTATAAAGGGTGCAGTGACCCACTACCAGAGTACATTACGAAAGCTCACAGTGCAGCAGACCAAACATCTACAGTTTACATATTTATTATATATTTGCATCTATTATGTACACGTATGCCAACTTGGCTCAGTTGTTCAAACCCTCGCCTCTGGAACAGAAGGTTGCAGGTTCAGGCCTGAGCTCACAGTCTAGACTAACTGTCTAGGGGGGCCTGCTGCATTAGTCTGATGTCCTCAAGCATATATTGCATTCTATCTTACAGTGGAATCCATTATGGAGTCTTGTAGCACAGTGGTAGGAGAACTCGCCTTACAAGTGTGAGATCTGTGTTCAAATCCAGGAAGGTCAGGGTGAAACCTTGGACAAGTTTCCTTTCTCCACACACCTATTAATAATCCCTCCAAAAAAAAACATAATAATAAAATTGGTCATTTCAATCCACAACTGTTTGTGGGGGACGCTGCTGTGCGCAATTGGCTGCCATGTTTCGGCCACAAATATACAGTCAACTCACTTTACAGTATATTCTGTGAAGCGCTTTGAGATATCTAGAAGACGTCAAATGCAAGGATTATTATTATTACAAAACACTTCATTTCAACACAGATTCACTTTTCATAGAATCATAGAATATTACAGCACAGAAAAGGGCCATTCGACTCATCGTGCCTGTGCCAGCTATTTGGAAGAGCTACCCAATCAGTCCCACTCCCCCGCTCTTTCATCATACCCCTGTCAATTTTTTCCTTTTTAAGTATCCATCAAATTCCCTTTCAAAAGATGTTATCGAAGTTTTCCACTATCCAGTACATTCGAGACGGTAACAACTCTTTTTACACAGTTGTGGTGTAGACATTTACTTCCCCAAATAATCCCAACTGCCCATTCTGGCTCCATCAGCGTTTCGCTGATGGGAGAGAAATCCAAATGGTCAACCTGCAGGTCATCAGTTCACTGTCTTGACTCTCAGGAACAAAGGAAAACGGCTTGCAGTTATTATCACTGCGAGGCTCAATCATATATATCTTCATTAGCCTTTTATGTTGCTGATGGCTGCTTGGTTGGCAGCAAGGACAAAATTGCTAGTTGGAGATATTGAGCAAATTTCATTGTCTTTTCCCCTCTGTAGATCAGCGAGAATCCTATATTTGTGCCAGGTGTCTGGGGACCTTATTTCTCTGCTATGGTGCCTGGCTTTTGGCTGAATGAAGGTGGACAGAGTGCGACAGGCAAACTGGTAAGACGCGTGGCAACTCTGCAGATGGGTAAAGTTGGCAAAGAGTGAGTTTACCCGCCAAATGACCTGAGCTAGGAGCGGTGGTGGTGATGGTGGTGTGGGGGAGGTGCGGGAGAGCAACCAGGAGCTCTGTTCATTGTCCATTGACCTCTACTGGGACGTGTATGGGTGAGGATTATAACAATATAACATTGCATGCCTGTAATGGCATGTTACCATGGCTCCAATGTCAGTGAGTTCGACGGACAGAGCAATTGCTCCCACGTAGGAAGGTTTACATGTTGTGAAGGCTGGTGAGCCTGAGCCAAGCTCTGCAGTTTCCAAGACTGGTCAGCGCAATTCAAACTCAATTCTGTATTTACAGAATTTAGCGATCAGAGTTTAAATTTAGCACAGAGTTCCAGCAGGAATCTAGCAAGGAGCATTAAAATACCTCAGTCAGAGAGACTGGTGAATATGATTCCAATCCATTGTTGTGTGAATGTGATGATAATCCTTTGAGAACTGGATGTTTGCCATCCCTTCAGGCGTATTGGGTGGGGGGGTGGCGGGTGGGGCTGGGGGTCTATAACACAGCAATTTCCTAAAGAAGGAAACCAAAGAGACGTCACATTGACACAAACAAATTCTGTTCTGCAGTTTCTTTACATTGATGGGATTTACATCAGGCTCCCAGAAGGTGTCATCATTCCTTAATTAAGGAATATTACAAGAGAAATTCAGATGAAGACAAAATCTTCTCCTCATTTGATCCCATCTTTCCTGAATACACACCTAGAATTTTGCCACTACAGCATCAAGCTGATTCATAAATGTGTCTGATCACTTAGCTTCAACCGCCCTTCCTTTGCCTCTTGATTGCCCCTCGATATGAAGAAATACTTTCTGATGTCCTCTTTCCTGTATCAATTCTGTTCCTGCCTTATCCTGTCCCAGAGCCTGTCTCGTCTTGGATTTGGCAAAAGATGGTAATGGAAGAAAAAACACAGAGGTAAAATTCTGAAGCCCAGTGTTATGAAGAGGAGTGACCTAACGGCAATTATGAATTCTAAAAGTGAGTGTATGTGGGCTTCATCTCTTGCCAAAGGAATTCGTTGAGTGGCAGGACACCTAGTACAGTCACATCCATTATTGCCAGAGTAAACTCACATTTTCATCAGTCTTTGAACTGTTCAGCGTCCTTCATCCGAGCGGCTGCAGTGTGATGATCCTGAATAGCTTGGTCGGAACCAAAACTCCATTCATTGAATTGAAAAATAAGTTAAGCCATTGAAAGTTGGACTGCAGAAAACATAGAGAATCGTGCACTCGGCTAGATTATAGCATGTCAGGGTCTGATGGGCACTTTGTGTAGAGCCAAGACCAAAAGGCACACATTCTTCCAATTATCATTTCGTAACTATTCCCAACTTTCTCGTTTTATTACCGTTTTTGATGAATGATTTGATAGAGAGCAACTGAAAGTTGAACTCTCCAGCTTTCTCTTGGGTACTACTTGACTTTTTACGTTGCTGGGAAGTTCTGAAGATGTGTGAAAACCACAAGCCTGTTTTATTATAAAACTCCTACTCACTAACGACCCTTGGGCAATGTGTTTTGTGTTCTTTCAGATAGACCACGTCGTTAAAGGCCACGCCACATTCCCAGAGCTACAGGCCCGAGCTAAAGCAAGGTGCGTCTGTTTCTTATTGTCTAGAGGTGACCTCTAACTAATGCTCCCCCTGCCTTTTAGGATTTTCAGGATAAGTGCTGATTTGATTCATTTGAATAGGAGCCTTTTCTGCTTTGCATCTGGGACCAATATACACACAAAGCTTTGAAATCTCATTCCTGGGTAGTTGTTATCTGAAAGGTGTACTGTACTGCAACATATTATACTGATAATAATCCTTGCATTTTTGATACAGCGCTTTTCACATCTTATCGACGTCTCAAAGCGCTTCACAGAATATACTGTTAAGTGAATTGACTGTATATTTGTGGGCGAAACGTGGCAGCCAATTGCGCACAGCAGCGTCCCCACAAATAATCATTGATTGAAATGATATTTTATTATTGTGGTTTTTTTGGAGGGATTATTATTAGGCGTGTGGAGTAAGGAAACTTGCCCAAGATTTCACCCTGATCCGCCTGGAATTGAACACAGGTCTCACGTACCACTGTTGGGAGCAGCACTTGAAGTAAAGCTTCTCGCATAGGCAGGATTACAATAATAATCCTTGCATTTGATATAGCTTTGAGATGTCTCTAAGTTCTTCACAGAATATACTGTAAAGTAAATTGATTGTATATTTTGTGGGCGAAACATGGCAGCCAATAGCGTCGTAGCAGTGTCTGACAAATGGTCGTGGATTGAAGTGACCAATTTATTCTTTTATTTAAAATTTCCTTACTGCACACGTCTAATAATAATCCCTCAAAAAAAAATAGATGGATCATTTCAATCCACGACTGTTTGTGGGGACCTGCTGTGCGCCATTGGCTGCCGCGTTTTGCCCACAAATATACAGTCAATTCACTTTACAGTATATTCTGTGAAGACGCTTTGAGACGTTTAGAAGACATGAAAAGCGCTATATCAAATGGAAGGATTATTGTTATACATCCCCAGAAGAGGGGTCCGCCAATCGACTAACAACCGGGTTGATACTTACTGCTAGGTAAACAGAGGCATGTGGAATAATCCCTGACACTTTAGCTGGATGTTGAAGACCCCATGGAACTATTGGAAAAGAGAAGGGCGAAGGGAGTTCCTCCCAGTGTCTCCTGGCCAACAATCTTTCACATAAGCTGTCCTTTGCCAACAAACCAATCTTCAGGGTTTTATTCCGTTACCGTAATTAGTCATTCTCTCCGTGGCTTTTTGTGGGACCTTATTCATGCAAACTGGCTCTGGCAGTTGTTTACAAAAAAAACAGTCACTACACACAGCAGTTGACAGTAATCATCTGTGAAGTGCATTGAAACATTTCGACGATACAGGCACTGCATCAAACATATTATTATTATTGTTTGTCATTTTCATTTAGCTTCTCCCCCCCCCCCACCCCACCTCAACCTGAATTGACAATGAATGCAAAGTCTGTACTGTCGCTGCAGCCAAAGTAAATAGAGACCAAAATCAACCAGCCTTACCGAGCAACAAAACTCTGCCATCAAAGTTAGAGGAAAATAATCAAGACACATTACACATGCAAATGATTTGGGGTTTAAAGAAATGTGCTGATGGTGGTGAGTTTACAGTCTGTGGATGAAATAACACAGAGGCTAAAAGGTCACATGTTACCCTGGTGAGTACGTAGATGATACCAGAGGGAGGCCAACAACGTTGGACATGTAGACACTAATTGACTATCGGATTGTGATATTATTGCTAATTGGAGCTATAACATTTCCAAAGTTGATGGAACCATCCCAGCGATGATTGTCCTTTGCGGTTTCAAACTGCAGGTAAATTCTTTGCTCATTTCAATAATTTTCTATACTTTTGGTGTGATATATTTAATAAGTTAGAATTTGTGACCCCGCAGTTCACTGCCAACCTCCCCCCACCCCGCACCTCCCTCTCACCAATACACAAATACGCATATGTGTGCGCAATATTGTTTGAATGTAATGGAGGGAGAAATTGCTTCTTCAGGAACAGAATAGATATCCGACAGGACCAGATGGGCAGACAGACTGCTAGGCCTTCACTAAGGCACCATTCTTAAACCCACTCATTACTAACAGTAACAATAACAGTAAAGGATTTCCTATTCCAAGGACACAATGGAAAGTTTGAGCTTTGGTGGGTCCACTCCACACCCCCTCCGCTTACCCTCCCACCAACCCCTCACCCCACAGCTCAAGCTGTGTACAGCTAAATATATCTCCCGACATGAAAGGCACTGTCGAAATGTAGCACCTCATCACATCACAGCTAATGAACTAGCGTTCATTTCAAAAGGTTTAGAGTACAAGAGTAGGGAAGTCTTGCTGCAACTGCATAGGGCCCTGGTGAGACTGCACCTAGAGTATTGTGCGCAGTTTTGGTCTCCTTATTTAAAAAAGGACATACTTGCCTTAGTATGCAAGGGGGTGCAGCGTAGATTCACTAGGTTAGTTCCTGGGATGAACATTTTCAAGGCTGAGACTGATGGATTTTTTTAAAAAATAGAGGGATTAGGGGATATGGGGATAGGGCAGGTAATTAGAGTTAGGTCAGAAGATCAGCCATGATCTTATTGAATGGCGGGGCAGGCTCAAAGGGCCAAATGGCCTACTCCTGCTCCTAATTCTTATGGTCTTATCTACCAGGCGTTTCATGGAATATACTGTAAAGTAAATTCACTGTATAATTTGTGATACTCCACAACCAGTAGTTGATTTAGGCTCCTTGATGCTTTAGGATGTAGAGAAAATATGAATTGTAAATAACTCCTTTGTATCCAATTTCTCCCTGCCAATCAAAGGGGTCTATTCCCCACCCAGTGATAAATTTTATCTTGTGTTTCCATGCATCGTGCCCCTTCCCCATGTGAGCAGCTGTGAGCAGGGAGATCAGTGCCCTGAAATTAGCTCAGGTTTTATTGGGGAGAACATTGTCTTGAAACATAAGATTGTGCATCAGTTTAAATTCAGCCTGAACTTAAAGGCAGTTTTCTGTCATTTTTTTAAATGCAAAATACAACTGTCTTCTAAATTAAGATTGAACTTACGAATTTTCCAAAATTGTGCAAATCAAATAATGATTATTAAATATAATAACAATGCAACATTGATAATTATCACATTGGCCAAAAATGCAGTAAAAGGTGTCACTTCTGGTTATCATTGACGTTAGTGATACTGTACATCTATCATTCTTCCACTTATTCCAACCTCCCCTCCCCCTTCTCTCTGCCTTTGGGAATAGGGATAAATATTGATTCTTATTGATTGCAGCTTTAAGTCAATGTGCTAATTATCACATGCTGTAATTTTGTCCCTGTTATGCCTTCACATATGCCTTCCGTATGCTCTTACCCCCCCCCACCCCCCCTGCATGCACCTCCCCCCCCACCCCCCCGCATGCACCTCCCCCCCACCCCCCCAAATGCACCTCCCCCCCCACCCCCCGCATGCACCTCCCCCCCCACCCCCCCGCATGCACTCCCCCCCCACCCCCTCGCATGCACCTCCCCCCCCCACCCCCCCGCATGCACCTCCCCCCCCACCCCCCCGCATGCACCTCCCCCCCCACCCCCCCGCATGCACCTCCCCCCCCACCCCCCCGCATGCACCTCCCCCCCCACCCCCCCGCATGCACCTCCCCCCCCACCCCCCCGCATGCACCCCCCCCCACCCCCCCGCATGCACCCCCCCCCCACCCCCCCGCATGCACCTCCCCCCTCCCACCCCCAAGAAAAACACAGCACCATCAAATGGTTGTGTTCCTCTTGCCTTGTGATGATGCTATGGTGTAATTAAGCGCTCCAAGACGCTGCCCTGTGTGACACCGTGTGCTATATAAATTCATTATTTGTTATTAGAAATAAACAGCGCTCGGGCAGCAAATGACTGCAATTTTTTTTATTACAGCTTTAAGTTTCAACGCAGTTAATTTTCATAAGCCGTTTCTTGTTCCTTCCAGCGGGCAAAACATCTACATGTGCTTAAACAGCCACCTGGAGTCCATTAAGACGTATTCTGCTGTGGGCACACTGACTGTTGATTTACATGTTTGGCCTGATTTCCATGGCAACAGATCTCCATTAGCAGATCCTACCCTAAAGGGCATGGTAGGTAGGATTGGGATTCACAGAGGAGCCTTGTGTTGCCATCATTTGGAACAATGATGACATTTTCAAAAAATGAATATCAATCCTTTTTGAGGCGCTTGATTGATTTGGGTGGAAATAATCTCGTTTTGTCTCAGAGCGCGGGAGATGGCAATTCATTTTTAAGAGCCATTATTATTTGGCTTACAGCTGCTGTTTTGTTTTGGGATCTATTGAAAACATTTTTTTTCTCGGCTGCTTTTTCAGCCTTCCTCCCTCCCTGCTCTCCTCCCCTCCCCTCCCCTCCCCTCCCCTCCCTCAAACTTGAAAAAAAACGGACCTAATTTTTGTTTGAATTCCAAAAACGTTTGTTTTGTGTTCTCAGAGAGAATGTTTGAGGTAGCAGATGTCTGCTCCACCGCTATGGTCTTTCCTGATCCCCATTTTCCGGAGTTTTTAGTGAAAGTTGAGTCCAAGTTGATGTGATTCCATATTTCTTACTGATTTCTCCCGGCCAATATCTCACCAGCCCCCACCCCCACCCCCACCCCACACACCACAATGCCTGTCTCACCTCTGCATGACATTTCACTCACCAAAATATATAGTCAGTTCATTTTACAGTACATTCTGTGAAACTCTTTGAGAATTTTCAAAGAAGTGATAAGGTGCTATATCAAATGCATTTGATATAGCGCTTTTCACGTCTTCTAGACATCGCAAAGTGCTTCACGGAGTATGCTTTAAAGTGAATTGACTGTATATTTGTGGGCGAAAACGTGGCAGCCAATTGCGCTCAGCAGCGTCCCACAAACAGTAATGGATTGAAATGACCACTTTTATCTTTGTGCTTTTTTTTTAGAGAGGATTATTGGGAGTAGAGGAGGTACGGTTGTGCTTGTGACCAATGCTGCACCGTAATAGCAAATGAAAGCATGGAGAGAGAAGGGGACAATAAGTAGCGTCCTGTAGCTCAGTGGTTAGAGCACTCGCCTTGCAAGCGAGAGACTTGGGTTCAATACCAGGTCAGGGGGAAACCTTGGGCAAGTTTCCTTACTCCCCATGGCCAATAATAATCCCTTGTAAAAAAAAACCAGTAATAAATTGGTCATTTCAATCAACGACTGTTTGTGGGATGCTGCTGTGCGCAGTTGGCTGCTACGTTTCACCCACAAATATACGGTCAATTCATTTCACAGTATATTCTGTGAAGCGCTTTGAGACGTCTAGAAGACGTGAAAAGCGCTATATCAAATGCAAGGATTATTATTATTAATATGTGCATCAATACAAGTTTCTTGCGCAAATTTACTAAATCAAGAATTCTACCGCACTCACTATCCCCAGGGCAAGGAGGGGGAATAATTTGACATAGATAATCTGTGTTAACCCAGTATTCCTACATCACCCTGCCATATCTTTGTTCATTTTCAAGCAATTCACGGCCTTGCCTCCGCCTATCTCTCTGACCTACTGTCTCCCTATCAGCCTGCACGCCCCCTCCGTTCAGCAGACTCAGGCCTGCTCCGCGTCCACCGCCCTAACCACCCAACCATCGGCAGCCGGACTTTCAGCCTCTCTGCTCTCACACTGTGAAACATCAACCCGCAACCCCCCCCAAAAGAGTGTTTGCTCTCATTACAATCTCTCGGCAGTGAGCCAGCTCCCAGTCAAGGCTGCTATGTTTACTTTTTGGTTAACGTTGATTAGTTTTTGTTGAAACAAAAATGCCGAAAGCGATGCATTATTCAAAGCCAACCCTAAAAATCTTCCTCTATCTAATCATTGTAATTTTCGATTGCTTTTTAATAGAGTTAACAAGTGTCCATTGAAATTAAGTATTATCTCCCAGGTTAAATCCAGATTTGCAAATCGGCACAAGTTGAATTTATATAACTCACTACACGCAGGATAGCGCCTCAGAGCGCTGACTATGACTTTCTCTCCTCTCTGCCCTCTCACAGTCCACTCTCCCAAACACGCTTGCTACACGACCACGTGAACTGGTTGACAATAGACACTCACTTTGTGGCAATCAGTGCGTTTAACTGTCAGCCTGAATCAGAATTTGAACCCAGGGCATCGCTATTTGAGTCCAGTATTCCAGCACCAGAGCCACGTTTTGATTGTTCAGACAAACTTGCTCTGAGAGAGCAAAAAAATACCATCCGTTTAATGGTAGTCGGTAAGAAAAACAAACAAATGGTAGATATCATTTTACACCTACGAAGGTTAATGGAAGCCTTGACTTTGCCTGTCCTGCCTGTCGTTGCGATCAAATTGAGCAGATTGAAGTTTACTTGGGTCATTTGCTTGGATATAGCTTTCTGCCAATGGACTGGTGCCCACACTGGGATGGACATTTCAATCTCTGTGGACTTCCTCTACTAATTTTGGATGGAAAAATAATTCCGCCACCCGCCCAAAATCTTTTATTTCTTCCAAGAATTGTTTCCAACGCAAGGCAGACACGTTAGATAGCGGTATTGCACCTCAAAAGATGTCAGTCGGAGTAAATCTTTGCCACCATCATCAGTCTGTGCGCTTACAGTATGCTAATAGACCTGCACTGAACTACTTAGTGTCTGTCAACATTGTATTGGAACCCAGGAACAAAAAAATATACTGTTTTTCATTAAAGCCAGTGGAGTAGCTCACTCACTCCTTGGCCAAGTCACTCAGTCTTTCCAAGGGTGTGGTTCGATCCCAGAAAGCAGGATTCTTCCTGATATTTAGGAGGTGTTTTTGAAATTTATACCACTGAGATATTAGAAATCAACCGTTTAAACAGCCACTCCCAGCCCCTCCTACGTAAGTTGGAAATCATCCTGAATCTCTCCTTCTCGTGTACGCTCCAGCACTAAGTTTCATGATCTTATCCTGGCTCCCAATTCATGATCCTTGTCTTCACATTCAAACCCCTCCATGGTGTTGCCCCCACCCTATCTCTGAGACCTTCTATAAACCAACCTCACCGGTTGCTGCCTTTGCTCAGTGAATACCAGCCTGATTCATGCCCCCGCCTGCCTGACCTGCCCCAATATTGGAGACCGAGCTTACAGTCATTATAAGAATAATAATCCTTGCATTTGATATAGAGCTTTTCATATCTCATCGATGTCTCAAAGCGCTTCACAATATATACTGTAAAGTGAATTGACTGTATATTTGTGGGTGAAATGCGGCAGCCAATTGCGCACAGCAGCGTCCCCCACAAACACTCGTGGATTGAAATGACCAATTTTATTATTGTAGTTTTTTGGGGGTTCGGATTATTACTGTATTAGGGGTGTGTGTGTGTGGAGTAAGGAAACTTGCCCAAGGTTTCGCCCTGACCTGCCTGGATTCGAACACAGGTCTCACACTCATAAGGCGAGTACTCTAACTACTGAGCTACAGGAGCTCCACATCCCCACTCTTTGTTACTCCAGCTTTGCTCCCTCTCTCCCCACTTTAATATCTGTCTTAAAGCCTCACCTATTGCTTCCTGTCGGCCAACTTTCACCTCTCCTTTCACAGCTCTCTCTGGCTGCAGCTCGGGCTCCTGGTCAGCTCTCTGGGTCCCTTTGAGTCGTCAGGATGTAAAGGGCTATGTAATTGTCAAATTGTTGTTGTTGTAAAAGGTATCCTTTGTGTTGAAGGTATTTTCTCACAGATCCTTTTGAACCAGAGGCATTTGGGGAGATAGGGTCCCTGCTTTGTGTAGCAGGTATGTCATTGGCACTGCTAACCTTATTTCTGTTACCTGTTTGATCAATGGTACATATAGACAGCAAAACAGTTCCATTGTAAGCTGCGTCTTCACTTTGCAAAGGATTTATTTACTCCGAGGATGTGGTAGTCATTACTATAAATCACTAGTGCGTCTGGATCAACAGAATTACTCAAAAGGAACTAGATAAAAACTTGAAGATTATTAACACTAAGGAAATGGTAAAAGAACTGGAGTGAGAGATTAATAAAAAAAAGAAAAGAAAATTAATTGCGTAATTTGGAAAACAGAAGCGGAGGAGGCAGTGGCACAGACATGTTGGTGTGAAGAACCCCTTTGTGTGCTGAACATATCTACTTGTTTTCTATATTTCTTGGAGTCCTGTAGCTCAGTTGTCTCGCAAATGAGAGACCTGGGTTTAATTCCCAGCAGGGAAAAACATTGGGCAAGTTTCCTTACTCCACACGCCTCTGTTTACCTAGCAGTAAGCAGGAATCTGGTTGTTAGTCGATTGGTTGATCGCTTTTCTGGGGGGGTAATAATTCCTTAAAAGAATAGTAAATTCGTCACTCAATCCATGACTGTTCGTGGGACACTGCTGTGCGCAATTGGCTACCGCATTTTACCCATGCATGTACAGGCAATTCACTTGACACTATATTCTGTGAAGTGCTTTGAGATGCTTGAAGACATGAAATGCAAGATTTATTATTATCATTATTATATTTCACTAGTGCACTTTTTTTCTTGTGAACAGATAACTGGACTGGGGTTGTCCAATAGTCTGGATGATCTTGCTAAACTGTACCTCGCTTTGGTTCAAGCTCTAGCTGTAAGTAGGTTTTATTTTGGTTGTAAACTGTGTGATGTATTGTTGACTTGTCCTAATGGCAAACTGATTCACTGTGAACATTTAAAGTACTGTACATCCCTCAGGCCATTTAGACATGTTGCGAAACAGAGAGTGAGCTTGACACACAATTGGGTTTAGCTCTGTTGGGGGCCTCTCGGTCAGAAGTTGTAGGTTTAAGACCCAAATTGGGACTTTGAGCTCACGCTGGAGGAGGAACGCTGCATTGTCAGAGATGTCTGGGGAGAGAGCGAGGAAGTGGGATCAACGTTTGAGTGGCTCGTTTCAAAGAGCCGGCACAGACACAATGGGTCGAATGGCCTCCTTTTGTGCTGTAAAACTCTATGATTCTATGATGTCGTCCTTTGTCCTTTACCTCTTCAGATGGATGTTTAAAGATCCCGTGACATTATTCGAAACAACAAATTCTTCTCAGTCGCCCGAGCCCTAATCTTACACATCAAATTGTTCACTCACTTCACAGTAATGTGTGTAACCTTGTTGTGTGCCCACCATATTTTCATTCAAATATGCAGTCACTATACTTTGATATGTTTTGGATCTGATGCTGTATCAAATGCAAGGATTCTTATTATAGCATGTTATAATTATAATGCAATTGGCTGCCTCGTTTCGCCCACAAAATACAGTCAATTCACTTCACACTATATTCCGTGAAGCGCTTTGAGACTCACCGATGGTGTGCCAAGGCGCTATATGAAATGCAAGGATTAATATTAAACCACTCGTTGAATGCTCCTGTTGTGACCCAGGGCTATGTTAATTTAGTGAGACGTGCTTGGAGGGTTGGACAGAGCCCCTTTAAGGCTAAATTCCTGCTGCAGTGAAGGCAAATAAACTTTTCAGCAAAAGGTCAACATTGAGTGGTGCAAAAATATTGATCAGCGTAATCCACAGTCCATATCTATCCTCGGGGGCAATTATCTATCCCAAAACGTCTGTGACTCCGTCGGATCAGATTACAAAATCTCTAACCCAGCAACATGATAATGTTGTTTTAATTTTACTTTTGCAGGGGTGGGGGGGTGTGGGTGGGGTCTCATGTGAACTTACTATTTTTCTTTCGGCGTTTCTTTTCCTCCAGAGATAATGTAATGAACAGGTTGTTTCACTCACTGCTTTCCTATGCGTTGCCCATGAACAAATTTTGACCCCCATCCATTGTAGGAAGAATTACTGCGATTATTAAATACCTCACCACAGTCAATTGTGTCAACCACGACTGAGTTGCTGTCCTTAAGTGAACCAGCGGATTGGTGCAAGTTTGGCTCCAATCCAAATCTTCTCAGATTCCACAGGGCAGTAGAGAGTCAGTGATTGACTCCCAGGGTCAGAATATTACAGAGTCTTGAAGTAAATTTGCCATCTGACATGACGAGAATATTGCCTTTTCGGGTATATTCACAAATACGCGTGGAGCTCCTATAGCTCAGTGGTTAGAGCGCTCGCCTTACAAAGGTGAGACCTGTGTTTGAATCCAGGCAGGTCAGGGCGAACCTTGGGCAAGCTTCCTTACACCACACACACACACACACACACACACACACACACACACGCCTAATAATAATTTCTCAAAAAAATCACAATAATACAATTGGTCATTTCAACCCACGGTTGTTTGTGGGGACGCTGCTGTGCACAATTGGCTGCCGCGTTTTGCCCACAACTATATCGTCAATTCACTTTAGAGTATATTCTGTGAAGCGCTTTGAGACATCGATTAGATGTGAAAAGCGCTATATCAAATGCAAGGATTATTATTATTATACACACACACCTATCATCCTTTCGACCATATGGTTTGATTCTCTCGGTTCCTCTAACTCAGGAGCAATGGCAATGGCAGCTTTCGTGTCCCACAATAATAATAATAGTGAGCATAATCCTTGCACTTGATATGGCAAATAAGATGTGATATAGCAAATAATACACTTAAATTACAGAACGATTTCTCGTAGCCCCAAATAAATGCAACTTGTTGTTGTGAGAGCATTTTTACTAATCTCGTGTCATGGATTGGTCTGATACCATTGTCTGACACTCTAATAGTCCAGTGGTGAGCTAGTCTCAGCTCTCAAATATCAAATGAACTGGACCCATTCCCTACATTTAGTGACACGCTCGCTTCAGGGTTAGAGGTTGTGGATTCAAGGCACAGGTCAGGCCAGCACATTAGAGTAATGCTGCCTCGCTCATAAAACTCCTCTAACAGGAGCGTAATCGGTTGTGCGTCTCATTGCTGGCTGTGAGAGGTGCTGTGCAGATCAGTTGCTGCGGTTTGCCTAACGTAACCCTTGCTAAACACTTACTGCACTCAAAAGTAACCCTTTCTGTGGATGGAAATGTGACGTGATAAAGAGTTTTAATCACTTTGTTTGGGTATTGATGGGGTCAAAATTTTCGGGGTTGCCAAACATATTTCAATTTTTTAGTTAAGAAACGCTATTAAAAATCATTTTGAACCCCACTCTCTCCCTCCCCCCGCATCCCCATAATTTCCCCAAATATTATGATAATCCTTACATTTGATATAAAGTCTTCTCATGTCTTCGAGATATTTTGGGGACAGAAAGCGGCAGCCGATTGCGCACAACAGTATCCCACAAACAGTCGTGGATTGAGAAACCAAAGTATGAATAATAATAATATTTGCATTTGATGTAGTGCTTTTCACATCTTCTAGACGTCTCAAAGCGCTTCACAGAATGTACTGTAAAGTGAATTAACTATATTTGTGGGTAAAACGCGGCAGCCAGTTGCGCACAGCAGCGTCTCCACAAACAGACGTGGTTTGAAATGACCAATTTATTTACATGTTTTTAAGGTACTATTATCAGGCATGTGGAGTAAGGAAACTTGCCTAGGGTTTCGCCCTGCCTGGAATTGAACCCGGGTCTCTTATTATAATTATATATATTATATATATATATATATATAATATATTTATACACACAAATTTAATGGATTATTACCCCCGGAAAAGCGATCCGACAATTGACTAACATCTGGGTTCTTACTTGCAAAACCGAGGCGTGTGGAGTGAGGACGAAATGCATTTGTAGTGGAGGGAGCCCTACGATTATCACTTCCTGCTTAAATCAGATTGTTGGGTTTAACCAAATATTGTTCTTAAAATTTGTTGAGCAAATGGGATTAAACGGCGGCGATTTTCTGGATGCAGGGTGTGCTTACACTGACGGCTGTATTTGTGTTCCTTCAGCTGGGGACTCGTCACATTCTGGAAGCTATGCAGAAAGCAGGACATCGGATTAGCACTCTGTTTATGTGCGGTGGCCTCAGCAAAAACCCTCTGTTTGTCCAAATGCACGCAGATGTTTCAGGTTGGTCAATGGGGGGAGTGGGGGATGGCGGAAGGGAGGTGAAGGAAGGAGCAATTGTTTGGGTGCCTTCATTTCTGTTGCTTTTATGCATCTTACTGAGAAATAGATTTTTACAACAACAACTTGGATTTACGCTGGACGGCATCTCAGAGCGCTTCACAATGACGGATCCCGGGGCCGTGCCAGGGGGAGGGGGGAAAAGGGTGACTGAGAGCGCGGTCGAAAAGAAAGTTCTTTAGCTGAGACCTGAAACTAGGAAGAGAGGGGGGGGGGGGGGGGCGCAAGGCGAAGGGAGTGATGGAGGGAGTTCCAGAGCCTCGGGGCGTAGTGGCTGAAGGCACGGCCGCCGATGGTGGAGGGAGGATTCGGGGGAAAAGGAGGGGGACAGACCTGGTAGAGCGAAGGCAACGGGTGCTGTTAAAACAAACAACAAGCAAAATTGCATTTGTACAGCGCCTTTCACTGAATAGATTGGGATTGAATTAAAGAACGAGTTAGTAAAATGCAGCACTAAAAGTTTCCTTAATGAGGAGACCTGGTTACAATTATGAATAATTCTACAGTACTACTGTTAATATTAATCCTTACATTTTATATGCAGGAAATCAGATTAACAATGACGTTGACACGTCTCAAAGCACTTCCCAGAATATAATGTAAAATGAATTGACTGAATATTTTGTGGCAGAACACGGCAGCCAATAGCGCACCCCCATATCTTCCGATAAGTACGCTTTTAAAAAAAACAGAACTGAATTTTAAGACTTTTTCACTTTTTAAAAAAAAGCCAAGCGGAGCCCTGTGGCTCAGTGGTTAGAGCTTTACAAGTGGGAGACCTGGGTTCAATTCCAGGCACGGTGAAACCTTGGGCAAGTTTCCTTACTCCATACACCTGTTAATAATCCCTCAAAAAAAAACTTGGTCATTTCAATCCCCGACTGTTTGTGGGACAGTGTTGTGTGCAATCTGCTGCAATTGACTGTATATTTGTTTACCCACAAATATACAGTCAATTCACTTTATATTCTGCGAAGCGCTTTGAGACGTCCAGAAGACGTGAAAAGCGCTATATCAAGTGCAAGGATTATTATTATTAATATGTTTCACTGCCCAGAATCTCAATGTATGGAATTTCAGGCCGTCTAAATACTGCCTGCCACACCTCCAGGCACAGTCAGCCTAAGAAGGGAGAGGTCACGCACTCTCAAAAGATCCCCACATCCCGATCCACTTACTGTATGACTGAATGGAGCTAGTTTCCTGCCGTAATTAAATTAGCCTCCTTCGAGTGCAAACATTACTAGCCTTTCATTGTTTAGTCTTTACAAAGCAGTGGAATATGGTTCACAGGTCAAAGAGAAGCAGTGACTTCAAACACGCGCAGTCCATTTCACACGGATTGAATCTCTTTATTTAAACCCTTTTAAACGGTTTCATTCACTTTTGGACTCAAGAGCGTCTTCTTTGCCTTGTACCCTTGTCCAACCTCTCCCATAAGCTGGAGAGGCATTGAACGCAGGGAGAGTTCAAGCGCAGTTCGGGATCCTGTCTTTGGAGTGTGGGTTGTTGTGAACGCTTTATGAGCACCCAGACCAGATCAATTTCAAGAGCAAGGCTTCAAGCCAAACGGAATATTACTCACTGGTCATTCCTCAGCTCTGCTCAGTTCAACTCACTGACTCCTGCTTCAGTGAGTTTCTGACAAGACAGCGGGTGAGAAATCCTAGATGGATTCTTCTGTGCTACTGGAAAAATAGGAGAGAAATTTGCTCCACAGCATTAGAGAAGTAGATTTGGTTTAATCACACCGTACTGTTGGTTCTACTGATTTTGTGGGGGCCAACGTGGAAACCCATCACCATGTTTAAGAGTATCCAGACCAGATGAGAGCCTTGTTTTGTATGTCACCTACACATGGAAATCTCCACATGTCTGGACACTGTCCAATGTAACACACCCTGCTTAACTCCAGAGGAGAATGAGGCAAAGGTTGGGAAGAGTCAAAGCTTAGGCCTAGAGTGTGAGTGTGGATAGCTGCTGGAGTTTAAGAAACTGAAACCATACAGCTTGCCATTGAGACACTGCTTAGCAAGCTTCCCACTGCTTGTCCACCTAGGGTCATCCAACCTGTTAGGACTTTAGCTTCACCTGTCCTTCAGATGAGATATTAAACCACTTTTTCAGATGGATGTTAAAAATTCCATACTACGATCCTGAGAGAGAGAATTTTCGGTTAACAGTCCTCCAAATAAATTGGTCAGATGATTATTTATGAGATTTTGCATGCAAATTGCCTGCCAAGTTTGCCCACACAAATAAACAGTCACTACGCTTGACAGCAGCAATCTGTGAAGCACGTTGACACGTTTCAAGGAGCTAAATCAAATACGAGGATTATTAATTGCAATTCCTTCTGTCTTTATTTCCATTTTGATTCATTAAATCTTTGTAAAGTTCCTTCACAATCCACCAGGGAAGACAAAGGCGATTGTGTGGGAGTGTGCTGCCGAAAATAAAAAGGTCTATTAATAGACCCGAGATTCAATTACAACCAGAAACTATTCCTAAAGCTGATAACCCTCCAGTTATGCAAGCAAAACATGGGACACAAGTTCTTATTTACAGCCCTGGAAATCCCAGCAAAACAAACTTGGCATCCTCGAGGGCAAAGATCACAAGCTGAAACCCACCTGACTGATACTGACTGACACCGGCCCGGGGGAGGGGAAGCCCAGCCACAAATTCCAATTGCATTTTCTGCCCCTTTTTACATTTGCTTCTCTTTTGCTGACTTAAGACTGGCGAAACACCTACCACCTTGGAATCGTATTTTAACAAGTCATACCCACCCCACATACCACCACACCCCCACCCCCCACACCCACACCTGATGAAATACAAATACTTGCACTTTTACACCACCCAATATGAAAAAATGTCCAAAGCACTTTCACAGCAGTTAACGTCAAGTGCAGTGTATTGATAGACAAACACACCAGTTGTTCTGTACACGGCAAAGTCACATGAACGGCTGTGAGTTGACCGATTGATCCATTTGAGGACAGTAAACACCAGAGAAACTATGTTAAAATACCGGGATTTTGAACGTCTGGATAGGACCTCAGTTTAACCCGTCATCCAGAAGATCCATCTTGTCCACTTCTCCAATGCCACGCCGCTAATTAGCCAGTTGCTAAATTAACCTGCACCCTCCAGCTCCGAGAGCTGGCTGAATGGAACACCAAAGGTTCTGTGAATCTCGAGCACTTTATTATGGGGGCAGTGGGGGTGGGAATGAGGGTGGTGGTGAGGGAACTTCTTAAAAACTTTCCTATTTACGATACGCTTTCACATTGTTTTCAACTTTTCTATTTCCACCCAGAATGCGTGCATCATTCATAGAATCCTATGGCACACAAGGAGGCCATTCGGCCCATTAAGTCTCTGCCGGCTCTTTGAAAAGAGCAACTCAATCCCACTCCCCAGCTCTCTCCCCCTTAACCGTGCATTTCATTCTCAAAAAGGCCGGGGTATGCGTTTCTTTTTGCCGCAGAAATTGGCTCAACAAAGGGCGTCAGGTGGGAACGCCAGCGACAAAAGATCAAGGGTGGAGCGCGCTGAAGAAATTAATACTGACATCCTGAGAAACACAAAAAGGTATTTCCTTCAACAGGGAGGGCAATGATACAGTCTGGTTCTAATCCATTATAGTCTCCGCGGCACCTGGTTTGAATCACGACCGCACTTGTATTCAGGACTCTGCGTTTGTATCAAGAAAATATGTAAATTGAGCTGAGTATCGGGTTGACGTTTGATCTATATTTTGACTCTGGTGTAAATGGAGAGCATCAGATGAAATTTAAAGGCACCAGAGGCTGGAGGAGGCAATGAGATTAACTCAATGGCTGACACAACAGCTCCACTCTCTCACTGCAGGGACTGTGCCAGCTACAGTCAACCACAGCCATGCACATGAGAGCACACCTTAGACCCAATGGGAATCACTGTGAAGTTCCATTTAAACCATCAGCTTTGAGGATCCAAACACAGTGACCTGTTTGCAATTAGGCGTTTGTGTCCTGGTAACTCACGCCTTAGTTTGGGAGAACCACACAACACTGCATAGCAGCTCGTGGCATCGGGCACTCTCACACTCTTGTTGGGAGGACATCCCAAAGCGCTGGACAGTCAAGGGTTTGAATCCGAACTGGGGGTTGGAATCAAGACTGGTGGAGGGCAAGGGATGGGGTGACACGATGACTCCAGGCAGGATCAAAGAGGAAATTTCTTGAGAATGGGCCTCAAAAGAGGCAGGGAGGGCCTGGAGGGGTGGGGGATGGTGGAGGGTAAGGGGCTCCAGGATAGAGTAGCTGAAGGCCTGACTGCTGAGGGTGCAGCAGGCCTGGTGGGGGCAAGGGGAAGGCCAGTTCCCGCTGAGCGGAGGGAGCGGGCAGGTGGCGAGCTCTTACAGCAGTAATGAATTGGAACAGCACCTGAAATAATCAACGCAGCTGCTATTTTTGACTCACCACCATATGATCCCAGCTAAGGCTATACACCCGGATTTTCCACTTGGTAATGGGTTGGTATTAAATTCACTGCTAACAAACCTCCCTCCCCACCCATCCCCCCATCTCCACACACACACACACACACACACACACAAGCACACACTCCCACCATCGCCACCATCCAGCATGTTGATTTAAATGTGATTTACTGCCCAGCGAGTCAATCTATCAAACACGTGGAAAGCAAAATTGTTGATCCAAATGTGGACTATATGTTGTAGTTGGAAAAAGCACAGAGTGTTCCTGACTTCAGTCAGAAGCTCAACTACAGTTTGACTGCGAGCCACGTGGCTAACTATCCATGGAGCTACCTCGGGAAAATCTACTCCCGTTTAATGTACGTTTGATTGTATTTCTTCAATGGGATGTGATAATTAAGAAATCTCTGCATCACGCAGGTCACATTGACTTGAACGAACACTGACCCAGCAGGATGAATGATTCCCCCCTCTAAAAAATACAAAATAGATGCTTCCCACTTTGCACACTCTCACACACACTCTTACACACACACTCACACACACACACACACACAGGTGTTTCCCCATCACCAGTTTCAGGGGAAGTGGAATGTTTCCTCTGGTCTACATTCCCCTCTTCATCCAAAATCACCTCTAAATTTCAAATTAATTGGTTGGCTCATCTCAAGAGAGATATAGATAGCTACGTGGGGAGGGCAGGTTTGCAGGGCTATGGTGAGAGCGCGGGGGAGTGGGAATGATTTGGGCAGCTCTTTTCAAAGAGCCGGCACAGACACGATGGGTTGAATGGCCTCCTTCTGTGCTGTATAGTTCTATGATGCACAATAACATCCAATTCATTTCTAATGAAATGTTATTTTGTAAACAGCCTGCTTCGGGTTGCGTAATGGCTCAGTCAGCGGGACTTTACAGGGATGAACGAGGTTGGTCATTGAGGAGGAGGGGGAGGGGAAATCTCTCCAAGACGGTTTATTTGAATAATAATAAGAAGAAGAACTGAATGCTGGAGCTGACCGTTACTTGCGAATTATTCCGACTGGATAATATTGCAGGGGCGGGCGGGTGGGTGGGGAAGGTGGACAAGTTTTGATAAAAGTTCACGAAAAAATATCATTTCAACTTTCAAAAAGGATTGACTGATTGAGGAGTTAAATTATCAACCGCGCTTATGGAATACAGTAATAAGTTTCCTCTGCTGTCATCCTTACCCTTAAATAGCACAGTTGAGAAATCAGTTTTGAGTAATCTTTTCCACTATAAGTAAGCTTCCTTCCCTTTTCATATGTACGTCCATTTGTGCAAGTTATTCTGTTTTTACAGCTATTTGCTGTCAGATTACATTTTTGTTGAGCCGGACATTTGATCCCAGTCCTATTGAGCCTTTTACTCTGTCTGCCTGTCTTTCGTTCTCCCTCCCTCCCCTTTCCACAGACAAATTCCAGACATCAAAGACCCTAAAACCTTTCGAACTGGTTTGAACGAGACAAGTGCTAACAGAAATGCTGGAGGCACGGCTTGACTTTTAGCCATATGTGTGATGGATCTGGCTCCCAGCTGCCTTTTGGGGAATCCGACTGGGATTAAACCAACATTCCTGGCCTGGCATCCCATGGAAGCTGGACAGTGTCTTGTCACTTCTCTCTCCCCCCTCCCCACCCCCCTTTTCCCCTCTCTCACCCCATACCACCCACCCCCTCCCCCACCCCCACGCACACACAGCAGTTTGCAAACATCCAGGAATGAAATGTTGCGCAAACCCAAGGTCGGTGGGGGTGGTGGGGAGGTGGGGGGGAAAATTGATGCTCTAAGAAATTTCACATGTTTACTGTTTTAATTAAGAAATGGTGGAATTTGGGGTTATCAGGATTCCTGGAGCGTGTTGATTAGAGCACTCGCCTTGCAAGTAAGAGGATCTGGATTTGATTCCCTTGCAGGCGAAATCTTTGGCAAGTTTCCTTACTCCACATGCTTCTGTTTACCTAGCAGTAAATTGTTACTCGATTGGCAGATTACATTTGTGAAGTTAATAACCCCTTCATCAAATAAATAATAATATGGTCACCCAATCCATTGCACACTGCTGTGCGCAATTGGCAGCTGCGTTTCATCCACAAAATATAGTCAGTTCATTTTACAGTACTTTCTGTGACGCGCTTTGAGATGTCTCATTGATGTGATAAGGCACTATATCAAATGCAAGGAGTATTTTTATTATTATTGATGTTTGAACAAGAGCTGTGCCCCAATCTGTTTCAAGCCCTGAGTTGCCACCTTTGTTCCAGTTAGTGGCCACTGTATTGCTGTTTTCACTCCTTCTTCATGGAATAGGGTGAAGTCATGCCTAGAGATAGTCGATAATTATCGACTAACATCCCCTGGTTTCTAAACAGACCCAGCGTAATAAGTACCACATCAAAGCTCTTGTGAGAAGCATCACATTGTTTTGCACCATTCAGTGGATCTGGGCTTCTGCAAGTGAATGGAAAATTGTTCAGCTTTCAGCGAACAGTACATGCTTGAACAGAAGAGAACAGTGAGAACAACATAAAAGAGGTGCATCACACAGAACGCTTAACGATTGACAGTAACGTTCTGCCCTCTAAATCCACTTTTACTCCGACCCCTCCTCTCGCAGTGCTCATTTACTTCAGACCTGCTAACTCCATATAGACCTGTCCACTCCCTCTGCTTAGCTGGCTCTCGCCTGCTCCATGTCTCCCACAATGCCTACTCTACCATTGGTGGTCAGGCAGTCAGCCTTTCTGTCCACATCCTTTGGAACTCCACCCCACAGTCCCATCAACTTGCCCCCACCCTTGACTCCTTCAAGGCATGTCTCAAGTTCTTGCTCTTTGACCACTCCTTTGGTCACCCATCCTACACTAAGAAATGGCTTAATTATCTTCAAGAGTTATCGGTGCTTCATTAATGACAATTAATAATAATAATAATCCTTACATTTGATACAGCGCGTTTCACATCTTCTAGACGTCTCAAAGCGCTTCACAGAATATACTGTAAAGTGAATTGACTGTATATTTGTGGGCAAATCACGGCAGCCAATCGCGCACAGCAGTGGCCCACAAACTGTCTTGGATTGAAATGACCAATATTTTTTTTTGAGAGATTATTATCAGGCATCTGGAATAAGGAAACTTGCCCCAGGTTTTGCCCTGCCCGGAATCGAACCCAGGTCTCTCGCTTGCAATTATTTAGTAATAATAAAATAATCAATTTTTACGTTTGAAACAGCGCCTTTTCTGTAGGCAGCGCACATCAAAGCACTTCACAGGTGTACGTTAAAGATCCCATTGGTACGATCCGAAAGGAGACCAGAGTTTCTCTCTCACAGTATTCTGGCCAACAATCCCCTGAGGCACATAGGTCATTCACTTCATGGCTGTTTGTGGGACATTTCTGTAAGCAAATTGGCAGCCAGCCACGTTTGCTGCCAAAATATACAGTCACTACACAGCACAGAATATCTCATGAAGAACTTGGAGACGTCCTCCTGACATGAAAGGCTGTACAGAATAATACTGGTCTTCATTAATGGCCTTTCATGCGGATTATAGAATAACCGCAGGAATTAGGACAAAAAGACACGATTCTTAGAAGTTTGTAAAACAGCAACAGTCAAGTTGGAGTTGTAAGTGATGTGATTATCTGTTTACTGTGGGAAATATACACTTTGATCGAAAGATAATGTGGAGTGAATATAATGTACAGCGAGCTGGTTTTCACCAGGATTAGTGAGGTCTCTTGTGATCCGTACAATTGCATATGTGGAACTCCATGTGAAATATGCTTTTTATCATGGGTATTGGCAGATAGACTGGAAACAGTGCAGCACAGCTGAAATGCCCTTTCGGCCCTGCAGAGAGGGTTTAGACTTGTCAGCACAAGCAGCCTTTATCAGATAGTTATTTGGGGGGAGGGGGAGGGGGATGGGAAGCGCAAGACTTCTGTCCATCGTTTATCATCTCGTTTTCAGCCGTATACCGTTTCAGTGAGGAACAGCAAGAGAAACCCATCTCTCGTGTGTTAACCAAATATCATGTCAGGAAGCAGCCTGAATATGAAGCTGTGGGTGGAATTCAGGATTCTCTCCTCTGCGTTCATTCTTCTGAGCTTACTATCAGTGGGTAATAATCGCAAATCAATCATTCTCATTTAGGCACATCTAATCCAAGCAAGATAATGTGCCATTGTACAACATGCTGGCCTTATAGAGGGCACCTTGTCCCAACTAAGTGTTGGAATGGTTGGAATGCCAGGATGAGTGTGGCTTTGTGTCTTCCCTCCGTTCCACCATTAGTGGCTTCGCTTTCAGCCGTTACGCCACAAGATTCTGGAACACTCTTCCCGTATCCTTCGGACGTCCTCCCGATGTGAAAGGCGCTATACAAATGTAATTTTGTTGTTGTTGTGGTGGTGGTTGTTGTATCCCTCCGCCTCGCTCCTTCCTTCCCAATCTTCAGGTCGTGCCTATTTGACCAGGCCACCTCCCCTCTCCCTGGCTCGCTGCTGTGCTCTGTCACTGTCAAGCGCTCTGGGACGCTAACCCTGTGTGAGAGACGCGATATAAATGCAAGTTTGCTTTGCTCAAATTGCCATCACCAGAGACATGGGAGTAGGTTGCTCAACATACCATGCTGTGGACATCCAACCAGAAAGGGAAAGGAAAGGGGGTAAAATATGCAGTTACAAAAAGCCTTTGCATGGGTCATGAGGAACCACCCAAGCACTGGTCATCTCTAAGCAAGTATAGCTATCACTTATATAGTATAGTACCTTTCATGTCACAGAACCTCAGATATACAGAATGCTCCTACTGTAATCAATGATTACTATAGCAATGTTAACGTGTCACAGCAAAGTTCTGGAGTCACTCAGACCGGTTTCCAGATGGAGACATTCAGGTAGAATTCCCAAGTCTGTACAGCGATGAAACGGGCCGTTGGGTTTGGCAGCTGGTGTTTCTAAACACTTAAGAAACTAATCGTAGTAATTTAGTCACTCAATGCACGACCGTTTGTGTGACATTTTGCCAGGTTTCGCCCTCAAAATATACCGTCAATTCACTTTACGCTATGTTCCGTCAAGTACTTTAAAGCATCTCAACAAAAGTGATAAGGTGCTATATCAAATGCGTGGATTTGTATTATACTCTACGTTATTGTGATTATACCGCTCCCAATCCCCTATCCCGATCCCTCACCCACACCCCAAATACTGTACTTGGCTCCGTTGTGCAAACATTTCAATGCCTCGGTTTCCTCAATAAGAAATCCCGCATGTTAGACCTACTGTTTCCTCCACCGCTCAATAATGTGTAAAGCAGGTGTTGTTTCCTCTTGTGCAGGCATGCCAGTTGTTCTCGCTGAGGAGGTGGAATCTGTTTTGGTGGGTGCTGCTATTCTGGGAGCCTGTGCCTCAGGCGATTTCAAATCCATACAGGTATGATTCAACCCATCTCGTTTGTTTCGTCTATCCATTTTGTGAATTCGTGACTGTTTGTGGGGCATGGCCGTGCATCGCGTTTCGCCCAGAAAAATACAATCAATTCGCTTTACAGTATATTCTGTGAAGCGCTTTGAGACGTCTAGAAGACATGAAAAGCGCTATATCAAATGCAAGAATTATTATTATTATCTGAATTATATTTAAGCTAGGAGTGGGGGGAATTGGGAAGCCTTTTGGCACACAAAAATTGATTGAGGGATATGAGAGGTAGAAGGGTAAAGCATTTTCAGTTACTGTGGGACCGATCTAGTGATCGGCCAATGGTGCCTGCTCTTATGCTCCTGAAACTATCAAAGATTACATCTTTCAGCATTTAAAAATTAATTTGACAATTTGGTGCAAATTAGCAGAGGTGTTCTGGCTACTGGACCCTGGTCACTTTTGTTTTATTCCTCTTTGATCCAAATGAGCTCAGGCCAAATCAGAAGCTGTAATTTTAATAATCCCTGCATTTGATGGAACACCTTTCATGTTGGGAGCATGTCTCAAAGTGTAGTGACTGTAGTTTGTGGTCACAATTGCACACTGCACAGGGATGGGAGAACAGTATGAGGTGGAGCTCCTGTAGCTCAGTGGTTAGAACACTCAACGTACAAGCGTGAGACCTGTGTTCAAATCCAGACAGGTCAGGGCGAAACCGTGGGCAAGTTTCCTTACTCCACATATACCCTTAATAATAATCCATCAAAAAAACAATAATCAAATTGGTCATTTCAATCCACGGCTGTTTGTGGGGACGCCGCTGTGCGCATTTGGCTGCGGCGTTTCACCCACAAACACACAATCAATTCACTTTACAGTATATTCTGTGAAGCGCTTTGAGACATCGATAAGATGTGAAAAGCGCTATATCAAATGCGAGGATTATTATTATTATTATTGATTACGCTGGATGTTGAGTTTCCAATCTCACAATTCAGGCCTGATAAGGTGTCCCTAACCTCCCTGCCGCTCGCCACTCCTGATCAAACCCCTGACTGTCCAGCGCCTTCGGACATCCTCCAGAAATAAAACGCGCTTGCGCAAATGTAATTATTTGTGGTTGTTGTTGTGACGGTGGGAAACAAGGAAACAGTCATTACTCCCCAAGCACCCCTTGCCAGCCAGGTACAGAACGGCAGTGTGTGGGGAGGAGGCTGAATGCTCAGCTGTTGAGACACTGAATGATTTATGTTCTGTAGACACCACAAACGCAAGTTAAAAGCTAAATCAAATTTTATAAGCGTACAGAGGAGATCCACCGGGTTGATATCAGGGATGAGGTTTATAGTGATGTGGAGAGACTCAAAAGGTTTGGACGGGTTCAGAGAAGGTTAGACGGGAAAGAATCCAATATAGGTTTCATTGAGAGAAGGGTGGGGGGGGGGTGGGGGGGGTGGCGGGGGAGTAGAAAGCTCCAGTGAGGGAGTGAGCACCAGCACAGACACGATGGGGAGAGAGAGAGAGAGAGAGAGAGAGAGAGAGAGAGCAGGGAATGGGGTTAGAGTAGAGAGCTCCAGTGTGGGAGCGAGCACCAGCACAGACAGGATCTGCTGAATGAACTCAGCCTGATCTGTAAAGGTTCTTTGATTCCATCAGCAATCCTCCACTGTGTGTAGAAGCGCAGTCAGTGTTGTGGTGTGTGTGGTGCCTCTTTAAGCCGAAGCTACAACGTGGCTTGAGGAGGAACATCATTGGGTGATGTCTCCCGAAGAGCAGAATGAACAGTAGCCCCCCAACCACCCCCCCCCCCCCCATGTGCTCCTGCAGTTTACTGATACCTGATGCCGACAGACATCTGTTGCCCTTTCTCTCCCGTTGGGTGCTTGTGTCATTTAACATTTTATACGTGTCGGTGATGCTGGAGCACAGTGACACACAATCCTTTTCAGCGTCCCACAGATCGTTATCATAATTGCAGTGTATCTGCCTATCTGTCTTCAGATGCCACGCTCTGTGCGCCCCCCCCCCCCCCCCCCCCCCCCCCTTCATCGACGCTTGCTCTAAATTGCCTGGCATAAACAGTGCTGTGGGCTGGGCCTCGGACTTGCTCGATGCTGAGTTCAGTGAAACCCTTTGGAATTAACTCATTAACCATCGGTAGAGAAACCTTCTGCCCACGCGCCTATTGTTGTGTCTAAAAGCCATCACCGTTGCTGAAGAGTCTCCAAACCAAACTGAGATTTCCACGCATCCCACCATTTCCCACACAGGGAAATCTCAGAGATGGATTGTAGCAATGGAATGCGTCTCCTCTCTCTCTCTCTCTCTCTCTCTCTCTCTCCCTGGAGGGAGGCTTCCTGCTTACCTAATTCCAGAAAGTATTGGGCACAGCTTGGCAAGGCTCGGAGGGGGGTGCGGGGAAGCCCAGAGTGCCGGGTGGGGTAACTGCTGGGGTAACCCCAATCAGCTAAAACAGCGTACCATTGATCAGTCACAAGTAGCAATCTTTACAAGAAAAAACATGTCGGGGAAAAGGTTTTGTGAGCAACTGGCAATAAGATGCACTGACACGCAGCAATGTTTGTGAAACACAGAATGCCTGGTGCACTCCTAGCTGTCCTGCCTGCATTTCAGGCGATAGGGCAAGTTATTCATTCGACTACAAGTCACAGGCAAACGTGTCCTGACCAGTGAACCTCCAGATTAGTTGGTCTCTCACCTCGTGGCTGGAGCTCTTGCCTGTCCGGTCTGTAAATTGGCTGCCACATTCGCTTCCGAATCACAAGTTCCCGACCCAGGCAGAACGTGTAAATATAAATGCTGGAGCACTCACTCCTCCCACAGCCGTCTGTCCCACTTCCCGACCTTTTAGCTCAATCTGGCTGCTTTCACAAGTCACTCTCTCTGACCCTTCTTCACTGAGTTAAACTCTGGGTGAATATCATCCTCTTCATAGGTTTTGTTTCCTCCGCCTCCCACCTTTCAGCACTTAGACTTAGCGCACACACACACACAAAAAAAAATTGGTTATTTAAATCCATTAATGTTTGTGGGACACTGCTGTGCGCATAGGTTGCCACGTTTCGCCCACAAATATACAGTCAGTTAACTTGATAGTACATTCTGTGAAGTGTTTTGAGATGTAATATTAGATTATTAGCTTGTTGGCACCATTTCTATTTTGCCTTAAAGTTCAACAACACACAGAATCAAAAATAGCTTTTATTTGTAAGTTGAATTTTTGCAGTTCTTAAAATCTGAGACTGAATTGAAGAATTTTCTGCACTTCTCTGAATTTTTGAGATACCAAATTAAACGAGCTTGTGGCTGGAATTGCAGGGTTTCTCCCCCTATTCTCAAATTAAACTTAAAGAAACCTATACAAAACCCCCAAATACTACAGATGCTGGAAATATGAAACAAAAACAGAAATCGCTGGGAGCAACCAACAGGTCCTGACGAAGGGTCATGGACCCGAAACGTTGACTCACTTTCCTCTCTCCATAGATGCTGCCTGACCTGCTAAGTGTTCCCAGCCATTTCTAAATAAACTTGTAGCTACCCAGTCACAAGCCTATGACATCTATGTGACCCAAGCCATGTACAGTACCTACACCATCTCTTTATAGCACCCTCAATTATTCTAAACTTGACTTTTTTTAAGCTCTATCAATGAAAGGCTTTTATTCGACCAATATCAGAACCTTAAATTAAGTCATTGAACGCTACTCCCTCCTGCTCAGCCCAGTAACCAATGGTTTATTCACTTCACACCCTCTTTTGCACTTCCCTACTTCTTTCTTAATGTTATATTTCCTTTTGTCCACAGATAAGCAGAGCAACTACCTTAGCCTTCTCTCATCTACTTACTCAGAACAATAATAATAAACAATCCTTGAAATTGATATAGCGCTTTTCACGTCTTCTAGACGTCTCAAAGCGCTTCACAGAATATACTGTAAAGTGAATTGACTATATATTTGTGGGCAAAACGAGTGAGCCAACTCCACACAGCAGTATCCCACAAACAGTTGTGGATTGAAATGACCAATTTTTATTATTGTGGTATTTTTGGAGGGATTATTACTAGGCGTGTGGAGTCAGGAAACTTGCCCAAGGTTTCGCCCTGATCTGCCTGGATTCAAACACAGGTCTCACACTTGCAAGGCGAGCGCTCTAACCACTGAGCTACAGGACTACACAACCCCCACCCCCATGCGTAACACAGAAACAATCCTGTTCAGACCAATACTAGGAACTAGTTTCTATAATTGTAGCTTCATAAAGATGTGGTTTTAATGGGTTTGTAGATTCACAGAGAAAACCCTCTGAACACTGGACACTAACAAAAAAGGAATGCCAATTTGCCAGGTGTTAAAATGACTTCTTCGCTCCATCCATTCTATTCCCGGCAGGTCAAAATGTTGGGCAAGTTTCCTTACTTCACCTTCCTCTGTTTACCTAACAATAAGTAGGATCCCAGTTGTTAGTCGATTAACGATCGTTGGTCGATTGATCACTTTTCCGGGAATAATAAACCTTCAGAAAAAAAAACTAATGGTTTGCTCACTCAATCTATGACTATTTGTCGGACGCTGCTGTGCGCAGTTGGCTGCTGGGTTTTGCCCACAAATATACAAATATTTTCTATACAAATGCAATTTTGTTGTGGTTACAGTATCTTCTATGAGCGCTTTGAGATGTCCAGAAGACGTGAAATATGCAATATCAAATGCAAGGATTATTCTGTATTATTATAATTTGCATTTAAATGGCGCCTTTCTGCCAGACAGTGACTCAACAACAACCAACAAAATTACATTTCAAGCCTTTCACGTCGGGAGGACGTCCCGAGGCACTGAAGAGCGCTTCACAGTGACAGAGCGCGAGAGAGAGGGAGAAGAGGGGGTGGGGCAGCCAGGGGCTCTTATACAGGACATGGTCTTTGATCCTTATTGATCATTCACTTCAAAGCTGTTTGTGGGGACGCTGCTGTGCGCAATTGGCTGCCGTGTTTGGCCCACAAAATGTACAGCCAATTCACTTTCACTTCTGTGAAACACTTTGAGAATCTCGAAGACAGGATAAGGCGCTGTGTTCAAATGCAAGGATTATTATTAATAGTATAGATGCAGGGTGCAGTCGGTTTGCTAGGTTAATGGTGGAAGAGCGAGCGAGCAGAATGAACACAAAGGCCAGGGTTGCTGCCTCGTTCACCAGCGACACAGCGATAAAGTTTCAGCAGTTAAACACCATTGTGGGAAGCAGTGTTAAAAGCACAGCGTGCAAACAATGTATTTATATTGATAGGTTTACGTGCAGTCCATACATCAATCGCCTCGCAAGCTTCAGCCCTGATTTATGTCTCTTTCACATGCACGAAAGAACAGCTGTGGTGGTGGTATTTTCTGCGTCCTGTAGATTGCAGCCTGGATCACGCAACCTGGGATCTTCCCATCCACCCACCCCCCTCCCTCCCTGCTTGCCTCTCGAACCTCCTTTTAGAAAAAGATGACATGATTACGCTCGACTGGCACCTGGTGTGAGCAGAAGAGCTACTGAATGAGTCCCTAACCCTGTTATTTGACTATTACCCTAACACTGCACGCACCCGAGACTGGGAGTGATCAAAACACAGTTCAGCCTCAACTGAAAAACAAATTACAGGCTTGTGAGAAAACAGCTGAGGACTTTGCCGAGCTCTCCGCCCCCAATCCAGGAAATCCTCATTTTATTTCTCGATTTTAAAAAAACGCAAAGTCCTATAGCTCAGAGGTTAGAGTGCTCGACTGGGTTCGATTCCCGGACAGGGCAAAACCTTGAGCAGGTTTCCTTGCTCCACATACCACTAACGGTAAGTAGGAACCTGGTTGTTAGGAAAGCGATTGGTGGATCGCTTTCCTGGCCCAAAATGATTTGGTCACTCAATCCTCGAGTGTTTGTGGGACACTTCTGTGTGCAATTGGCTGCTGTGTTTCACCCAAAGAATATAGTCAATTCACTGTACGGTGTACTCTGCGAAGGGCTCTGAGACATCTCGAAAACATGATAAAGTGCTGTATCGAATGCAAGGATTATTCTAATTCTCTGTCGAAAGCTATCGTACATGGCAGGGTACTCCTCAATCTAACAATTCTGTATTGTCAACAAATACCTTCTCATCTTCCCCCTTTTACCTTGTTCCTTTCGGTAATTATATCTTTTAATTGAAATCAAAGCAGAGATCAATCCAGACTTTCATGGAAAGGCCAACATCAGTTGGTGGTAATTGTTACCTTAGAGTTGGTGATGAGAAGGCTCTGGGCTCAAGCCACCTATTGGAAATGTGAGTTCACTGTCCTTATTACCAATTCAAGTGAGGTCCTGGAGGCAGTGATGTGTTGTCAGAGGTCCTGTCCTTTGGATGAGGCATTAACCCTGTGTATCTAATGGGATCCCATGACACTGTTGGAGATGAGCTGGGAGTTTTTTTTCCCCCAAAATCCTAGAGGACAATTATCCAGAGTAATTGGTGAATGGCTTGAGGGCAGTGTGAGATCTTGGCTTGGCTTTGTACAAATTCAAAGTCACTACACTTGACAGCAATTCCCAGGGAAGCTTTTTGAGAAGTTTTGCTGTTCTAACTATTATATAAATTTCCAGGATTATTATTATTAAAGACGTGACCTGCTGGAGAGCTATTCCCTTTCCCCCCCCATCTCTTATCTGATCATTTCCTGCCTTGATATGTCCCATGTGTTGGACAAATTGACAACAGCACACTTACCGTGACCCAAGCTTTTGTGCATGTGGAAGGAGAAAGTTGTTGGTTCTTTCAAGAACAATTTAGATAGATTTCTGTTAGGTGATAATATTTGTGGATACAGTATATAGTTTGGGATATGACTCGTCAAGCGACCTCCAGGCTGGTGGAAGGCCAACTGGATAGACCTTGGTCTTCTCTCTCGCCAGCAAATCCTTATGTTCTTATATATGCATCTTCATGCATTGCAATAAGTGTGGGAGAAAATATCTTAAATTTTCTCACCAACTTGGCTTCCAATCAACTTCCATTCCCTCCTCCGCCCTCCACCCAATATCTACCCCAGCTCATGTCCGGAATACTGACTGTCCAGCGCCTTGGGAGGTCCTCCCGACGTGAAAGGCACTATACAAATGTAACTCTGTTATTGCTGTAGGGGTGACAGTGCTCTGAGACGCCGCCTGGCGTGGAGGGCGCTATACAAATCAAAGTTGTTTTTGTTGTTGTGACAAATGTGATGTATTTGGTAATAATTGTCACATCATGGGGATGATGACATTTCACATTTTTCCATCTGTTCCTAAAGGAATGATTGTGGAAATAAAGACTTTCTTTCTCGCCAAAGACATTGACACAATGGTTTGGTTTCCTTTCTCTGGCTAGTCATTTCACCACAGTCTTGGATATTTACCAGGTTGGGTTAAGAGATTCCTGTAAACACAGTCATGGTAAGAATACCTAAATGTCAATGCAGCCATTATATTAGCCCAGTCAGAAGGGTGTCACTCTTTCTATTTCCAACATGAAATGTAGTCGATCCAATCAACTGGCTCTACTTCATTGGTAGCTCAGTGGTTAGAGCACTCGCCTTACAAGCGTGAGACCTGTGTTCAAATCCAGGCAGGTTAGGGCGAAACCTTGGGCAAGTTTCCTTATTCCACATGCCTAATAATAATCCATCCAAAAAAACACAATAATAAAAAAAATTGGTCATTTTCAATCCATGACTATTTGTGGGATGCTATTGTGCGCAATTGGCTGCCGCATTTCGCTCACAAATGAACAGTCAATTCACTTTACGGTATATTCCGTGAAGTGCTTTGAGACGTCGATAAGATGTGAAAGGCGCTATATCAAATGCAAGGATTATTATTATTGTCACTATCTATTTCTGTTTCATAGAACCATAGAAATTCACAGCACAGAAGAAGGTAATTTGGCCATATTTAGCATGTCAGGTCCTAGCTCATTCAAACAGCAACCGTGCGTAACCTGTAATCATTGTTGACTGACTACCGTAAATACCCGCGTATAAGGCGCACTCGCGTATAAGGCGCACCCCCCACTTTTGACCTTTTCTTGGTGAAAAAAAACGGAAGCATTTTCGATGATATTGCCGGCAGAAGGGAGGGAGGCAGGAGAGACAGGTAGGTAGGGAGGGAGAGAGGGAGGCAGGCAGTCAGGCAGACAGGGAGGGAGAGAGGCAGGCAGGGAGGGAGAGAGGGAGGCAAGCAGGCAGGGAGGGAGGGAGGCAGGTAGGGAGGGAGGGAGGCAGGCAGGGAGGGAGGCAGGGGGGCAGGCAGGCAGGGAGGGAGGGGGCAGGCAGGCAGGGAGGCAGGGAGGGAGGGGGGCAGGGAGGGAGAGAGGGAGGCAGGCAGGCAGGGAGGGAGAGAGGGAGGCATGCAGGCAGGGAGGCAGGGAGGCAGGCAGGCAGGCAGGCAGGCAGGCAGGGAGGGAGGGAGGGAGGGAGGGAGGGAGGGAGGGAGGGAGGGAGGGAGGGAGGGAGGGAGGGAGGGAGGGAGGGAGGGAGGGAGGGAGGGAGGGAGGGAGGGAGGGAGGGAGGGAGGGAGGGAGGGAGGGAGGGAGGGAGGGAGGCAGACTGGGTTAGGCAGAAGGCAGGCAGCAGGCTCAGCACTGAAGTCCGCTGCTGCTGCCGCTGCCCGGGCGGCCGAGGCCGAAGCCCCGTCACCCGCTCCCCCCAACCCCTACCGGACAAATGTCCAAACCCCGGCTGACAGCGCCGGCCGCCCCTCCTGTTTACTGTATTTCCGAGGCTCAAAATTTCTTGTACCTGCGTATAGGGCGCACCCCCAACTTTCGAGATCTTCCGACGTGAAAAAAAGTGCGCCTTATACGTGGGTATTTACGGTATTCTTTCCTCCCAAACTCTGTGTACGCCATCTGACCCAATCTTCCTTTCCCCAACTAAATGTAGTCCAGCGCACCACCTTATTCCCCCGACTCGACCTTTTCCAGGACTGTCACACTGCATGCGGGACCTCTTATCTCCTTACACTCCGACATTCTACAGACCGTGTAAAACACAGAGTCGACTCGGCGTCGGCTAATCGCTGCTGGTGGATTTATCTCACGTTCACGCCTCCTCTTTGCAACCTTGGCGGTGACCCTGCTCGGTGGGGCCTTGGCCCTTCACCTCATTAATCAACAAAAACTTTGGCAGAGTGTGAAGATTGTGCAGTTTCTCCCCATAATTTGGGACGTCCTCGTGATGTGAAAGGCGCTATATAAATGCAATTTTGTTGTTGTTGTTGTTAATTTGAGGAGCAGAGCCCTGCAGTCATGTGTTTGTCTGTGCAGGATCCGGGCAGATTAACTCAGAATCATTGGGAGCTTGGGCTTGCACCTCCATTGGTAAAATTGTGTTTTATAGAGAACCACAAAATTCAACAGCACAGAAGGAAGAGGATCCAACTCATCATCATCATAATAATAATAATCCTCGCATTTCATATAGCGCATTTCACATCTTCTAGACGTCTCAAAGCGCTTCACAGAATGCACTGTAAAGTGAATTGCCCGTACAGTATATCATGTCTTGGCCATCTCACTGAGAGAGCTCTCTATCCCTTTAGTTCTAGACACCAGCTCGGGTCTGAAGCAGTGACTGTCCATTGCCTTGGGACGTCCTCCTGACGTGAAAGGCGCTGTACAAGTGAATTTTTTGGTTGTTGTAGTTCCACTCCCTTGTCTTCTTGTCTTTATCTCTTTTATATTTTTTCTCCTCAAACATTCCTCTTGTAAAAGCTATTATGAATTCTGCTTCCACCAGAATCTTTAGATTGAGGATCTTTCACCTCCTAACCCACCCTCTTCTTGTAAAATGAAACAAAACCTATTTTTTGGGTAATTATCTTAAATTCATGCCCCTCGGCTATGCATCACGTATCAGATTCAGGTTGCCTCTGAACAATCTTTTTCACGCCACATCAAAACACAGCACTGTAAACACAAGATAGCTCACATAGCCTTTCAAATGCAGTACTGGGATTCTGTGAGAGAAGGATTTGAATGGTTTGCACAGTGCATCACCAATGCTAAATCCAGATCCTCCTTCTAATTTAAAAGTGTCAAGGCGGATTTGGGAGTCTTTATGTGCCACTGAATACAGTAGATCGTTTGTAGATATCAGCCAACTGTCTCTAAGGGGATATTTGTCCTCATTGTCATATAATAATAATAATCCTTGCATCTGATATAACACCTATCACCTTATGAGATTATAAGCAAAGTAGAAGCCCGAGGTATTAAAGGGACAGTGGTAGCATGGGTACAGAATTGGTTGGAAAAACAGAAAGCAACGAGTGGTAGCGAACGGTTGTTTTTCTGACTGGATGGAAGTGTACAGTGGGGTCGGTATTGGGACCACTGCTGTTTTTGATCAAAATAAATGACCTGGACTTGGGTATAGGGAGTACAATTTCCAAGTTTGCAAACGATTCAAAGCTGGGAATAGTAGTAACCAGTGAGGAGGACAGTAGCCGACTGCAAGAGGACGTAGACAGACTGGGGAAATGGGCAGACTTGTGGCAGATTTAGTTTAACGGATCAATGCAAAGTTATGCATTTTGGAAGGAAGAATGAGTAGCGGCTATATAAGTTGATGGCAGAATCCTAAAGGGGGTGAAGGAACAGAGAGACCTGGTGGGTTTGTGTACATAAATCTTTGAATGTGGCAGGACAGGTAGATAATGTTGTTAAAATAAGGGATACTAGGCTTACTATACTATTGCCTGAAACTGTGGTGGAAGCTGATTCTATAACAACTTTTAAGAGAGAGTGGATAGTTATTTGGGGAGGACAGGTTTGCTGGGCTATTGGGAGAGCGCGGGGGAGTGGGATTGATTCGAACAGCTCGTTTCAAAGAGCCTGCACAGAGACAATGGGTTAACTGGACTCCTTCTGTGCTGTATAATTCTATAATTCTATGATAACAAGATTGAGAAGTTTCACAGAATATGTTTTGGGTGTGAATCGCAGTAACCATTTTAGCACAGCAGTGTCCCACAAACAGTTAGGACCAAATTATTAATATTTAATTATTTTTATTGCTACCCACTGAAAAACGATCCTCCAATCGTCTTATCAACCGGGTTCTAGGTAAACAGAGGCATGTGGAGTAAGGAAACATGCCTAAGGTTTTTCCCCGTCCGGGAATCGAACCTGGGTCCTCTCTAATGCGAGATGAGGTGCTCTAACCATTCCGCTATAGTTTGTTTCAGGGACCAAAACTAAATTCTAACTTTGCTTATGAAAATCTTGGCCGGGGAGGGTGTGTTGGGGGTGGCGGGGGGTGATATTTCCTCTTCCTCAGTCGCCTGAGGAAGAGGAAATATCATACCACTGTCACTCAAATCTAACCCAGATCCTGTCATAAGTTCGCGGTGTGAGGCAGCTGTGCTGAAATCAACTCCCTTTTCATACAGGTTGCTCACAGAGATGAAAAACATTCCCGGTCGGTAGGAATTACCTCCTGGAGTTTAAGCATAAAAACATTTTAACTCACAGAATGTTAGACTGTGAGTGGAACTCGCCCTCCACTGCCTGTAAACAATCTGAACATTTATTATTGTAATTTAATTGGATATCATGCTCTGTTTCAAATCTTGAAGGGGGCAAGTGGAAAGGGCTTGTGTTTTTATAGCAAGCATCTTGCACTATAAAACCTCTCAAAACGCTTCACGGGAATCGTTGTCGCGTGTCATGTCTGTGTATTTAATAATAATAATAATCCTTGCATTTGATATAGCACTTTTTACGTCTTCTAGACGTCTCAAAGCTCTTCACAAAATACACTGTACAGTGAATTGACTATATTTTGTAGGGCAAAATGCGGCAGCCAATTGTGCGCAGCAGCGTCTCACAAACAGTCGTGGATTGAGTGACCAAATTATTATTGTTTTCTTGAGGGATTACTATCAGGCGTGTGGAGTAAGGAAACTTGACGAAGGTTTTGCCAATGTATGGAATTGAACCCAGGTCTCTCTCGCTTGCAAGGCAAGTGCTCTAATCACTGAGCTACAGGACTGCACTGTCTGGTGTACGGTTATTACTGTGTTCAGTCAGAACTCGAAGGGGCACAACCTGCGAGACCAAAGTTATTTTGGGGGTCCAAACACATCACATTCGGCTCGAGCAGAAAATTTGAAAAGCAATGACTGGTTTGTACAAAGGCCCACTGACAAGAGTCAATTAATTTGAAGAATTGGTGTCCAGGACAACATGAGAAACTATCTTTTTATAATAATAATAATAATCCTTGCATTTGATATAGCACTTTCTTTTCACATCTTCTAAATGTCTCAAAGCGCTTCACAGAATATACTGTAAAGTGAATTGACTGTATATTTGTGGGCGAAACGCGGCAGCCAATTGCGCACAGCAGTGTCCCCACAAACAGTCGTAGATTGAAATGACCAATTTTATGATCGTGTTCTTTTTAGAGGGATTATTATTAGGCGTGTGTGTGGAGTAAGGAAACTTGCCCAAGGTTTCACCCTGATCTGCCTGGATTCGACCACAGGTCTCACGCTTGTAAGGCGAATGCTCTAACAACTGAGCTACAGGAGCTCTACAATTTCAATTTCTTTAAAGTCCACCTGAAGAACAGACAGATAGATAAGATCTCGGATTGACATCCCCTCTAAATGGCAGCTCCCCTCTCCTAGCGACACAACACAATAGAGTGTTCGCCCATACAGAGAACTTCCAAGACCCAACGTGGGACTTGAATCCATTCAACAGCAACAAACAACAATATTACATTTGTATAGTGCCTTTAACATCCACAGGATGTTCCAGAGATTGACCCAGAGGTTAGACTGGCACTGACGGAGCCAGGATAACCTCGCACAATTGGCAAGCGTTCAAGGGCTGGTGTTCAACAACAAAACAACGTGAAGGCATAGTTCACATCAACAGTATTACTAACTTGCACAGATGCTATCACATGCTGTCCTCCCCACCAGGCTTGTGCCATTGAATAACATAGCTTTAATTATGATCCTTGTATAGCCTTTCGATATGGCGCTTTTTATGTCTTCTAAGCGTCCCAAAGCGCTTCACAAAATGTACTGTAAAGTGAATTGACTGTATATTTGTGGGCAAAACGCGGTAGCCAATTGTGCAGAGCAGTGTCCTGCAAACGGTCATGGATTGAGTGACCAAATTATTTCTACAATGATTTATTAGGATTAATCGACCAACAAGCATGTTCCTATTTACTGCTAGGTAAGCAAGGCATGTGAAGTAAGAGTAAGGAAACTTGCCCAACATTTCACCCAGCCAGGAATCGAACCCAGATCTCTTGCTTGCGAGGCAACTGAGTTACAGGACTCCACAAACTTAATTGCCTTGATCTAATTGCCTGGGAATGACGTGGAGTGGGGGGAGATTGAACCTCTACACAGAAATCTCAGCCTCACAATAGCGAAGCCTCAATAATTATTCTTATTCTTTAGTCCAGAAATGAAGGACAAAGTTCCATTGGACAAGTGTTCAAAAACGCTCCATATTTAGTTCTGGGTTTGATTTGATTACGGCAGCTGGTTGTATTAGTGACACAACATCACCACCTATTGTAATGTGGTTGTTATAGCAGAACTCGCTCCCCCTCCTCCCCCCCACATCGCCTGCTTCCCAACCAGGGATCTGGGCACAGATTGGAAACCCCATTTGTGATTATGCTTCTCAGTGTGATTGTTAATTCTGGTTATTTATTAATAAGCCACCCTTCACAGGAATGTATTTGCGCCACTTGTTAAATTGTTGACTGGAGTCCGATTGCTGTCCATCCTTTGTGGCCATTTGTAAACTTTTCCCGCACATTCTCTCAAACCCACACTGTTATTTTACTCACGTCTCAAGACTATCCTCCTGCCCCTCCATTCCCTCCCCTCCACTCCTGCTGATCTCAACCCCCAGCTCGGGTCCAAACCTGACTGATCCCAGTGTTTTCGGACGTCCACCTGACGTGAAAGGCGAACATGCAAATGTAATTATTTTGCCGTTGTTTTTGTCTCTTCACTATTTCAGTATCAGTCTTGAGCTTGTATCTCCATATTACAGATTGACTGACCATCAGATATAATCTTTCACTGCTTATCCTCTGAAGAGTTTTCAGAATTTCAAAGAACCCTCCAATGGATTCTCTCCTAAACCATCTCCATTCCAGTGAGAACAGCCCAATTTCTTGAGCCGATGCTCAAGACTATAACCCCTCATTTCTGCAATCATTTTACTTTCTGTTGTAAAACATTACTCGTTGCATAGTCAACGATGAGGTTTTTAAAATAATGATGGGATTCGATAGGGTAGCTACAGAAAAACTGTTTCCTGGTGGGGGAATCCAAGACAAGGGGCATTTTGCTAATTGTGGAGTCCTGGAACGCAGTGGTTAGAGCACTCACCTTACAAGCTAGAGACCTGCCAGCGCAAATTCTTGAGCAACTTTCTTTACTCCTCACGCCTGACAATAATCCCTCAAAAAAAAATACAATAATAAATTGGTCACTTCAATACAGCGCCTTGGGACGTCCTCCTGACGTGAAAGGCGCTACACAAGTGTAATTTTGTTGTTGTTGTTTTTGGAACACTGCTATGTGCCGCATTTCGCCTACAAATATAGAGTCAATTCACTTTACAGTATAGTCTGAGAAGCGCTTTGAGATATTATCTTAAAATTAGAGCCAGGCCATTTAGGAGGGAAATCAGGAGGCAGTTTATCACCTAAAGGGATAGTAGGAATTTGGAACTCTCTCCCGCAAACGCCTGTGGATGGTATACCGTAGAAACATAGCAACGAGAGTAAGTCATTCAGCCCTTCCAGGCTTGAGAGCCTCCAGGCTTGAGGGGCTGAATGACCTACTCCTGTTTCTATGGTGGTAATGGTTACCAAAGGAAAGTAAAATCTTAAAAGTGTTTTTAATTTTCAAATAAATAATAACTTCTATGAACTTATCGTGCATCCGTGACAGGACTTTGTCCAAAGGCATGGTGTCATTGCAAGCTGGAAGGGAAAATAGACGCTCAGAGTGGGTTGGGGGTGGCGTGGGGGGGTGGCAGTGAAAATAGATTTTATTGTAAGTCATGAAATTTTAACGACTATGTATCAGATGAGCTCGAGTGTCTAGTCTCATCTTCCTTATGGGTGTCTCATGTTTCCAGAGGGGGACGATCTAAAAGAAGAAAATTCAGGCCCTTAGATGAGGCATTTTCATTGGGTTCATTTCACCTTCAAAGCCCTCCGTGGCCTCGCTCCCCCTAGCACTGCCACCTCTTAACCCCCTACCAACCTGATCGCTCCCTCCACTCAGTGGGTTCCGGCCTGCTTCATGTTCCCCTCCCCGCCCACCTCACCATTGTCGGTGGGGGACTTTGCCTTGGGACAGCCCCTCCGCCTCGCTTCCTCCCTTTCCTCCTTCAAGGCCGGTCTCAAGACCTTCCTCTTCAACCGCGCCGTCGGTTGCCCCACTAACTCTTCCCCCTCTCCCATTCTCCTTCCCCTTCCCCTCTCCCGCCCCCCACGCTCGGGTCCCGACCAGACTGTTCAGTGCTTTGGGACATCCTCCAGACGTGAAAGGCGCTATATAAGTGCAATGTTGTTGTTATTGTTGTTGTTGTTTTAGCCATTTTGCCCCCACCCTCTGGAATTCCATCCCGCAGTCTCTTCGCCTCACCCCATCCCGTCCCTCCTTCAAGACCCAACTCAACGCCCTCCTCTTTGACCGTGCTTTTGATCAACCTCCTTCCCTCCCTGCCCTCCACCCTTCCCCAATGTCTACCCACAGCTCGGGTCTGAAATGCTGTCTGTCCAGCTCCCTCGGAATCCTCTCCACGTGAACGGCGCTAAACAAATGTCATTTTGTTGGTGGCGGTGGTTAGGTTCATGCAAAATTTATTCTAATACATTTCCCCTTGACGACCCCAGACTCCTTTGTTTGTAGACCTTTCAGGTTTAGAGTTTGAGCAAAGAAGGCACAATGATCCATCAATGTCCTGGGTGTCACCTCTGATGAAGATCCTTGTAGGGTACGTCTTTTGCTCAACATTTCAGTGCATAGATTGGTTTAGCTTTGGGGCAAATTTGAACGTGAAAATGTTGGCCAGGACTCTGGGAGAGTTCCTGGCTCTCCAAAATAGTACAGAGCGATCTTTACCGCCAATGTAAGGCATCAGGACAGGCAGATGTGGACCCTCAGATTAACATATTTTTCACAGTCTGTGCCTCTGATAGTGCAGTGGCCTGGAGGGCCTGCCAAGTGCGTGAGCTCGAGCCCTGGTGTGGGATGCGGGGCTTAAACCCTTTTAGGTTGAGCCAAGTCAACCATATAATATACAGTAGTGAGGCTCAGATCCTGGCCCCCTAGAACATTAAATATAAATAACAAAAACAACAACAAAATTACATTTGTAGAGCACCTTTCACATTGGGAGGATGTCCCAAGGCACCGAACAGTCAGGTTGGGACCCGAGCAAGGGAGAGGGGCAGAGTAAGGGAAGGGTTAGGGGAGAGTTAGGAGGGGACCCGGACCCTCCGTTCAACAGGACGTGGCCTGCTCCAAGCCCCCCGCCCGAACCGCCCCACCATCGGAGGCCGGGCCTTCAGTTTCTCCACTCCCACCTAATGGAATGCCATCCCTGAATCCCTCCGTTTCGCCTCTTCCCTTTCCTCTTTCAAGGCTGATTTGAAGACTTTCCTCTTCGATCGTGCCTTTTGTTCCACCCCGAACTCTTTTACCTCCCCTTCGTGTTTCACCCCTTCCCAAACACTCCCCTCCCAGCTCGGGTCACACGCCTCTTGTTTAGCGCCTTGGGACGTCCCCCCCCTCGTGAAAGGCGCTATATAAATGTAAATTGTTGTTGTTGTTGTTGTTGTTGTTGTTGGAGGGAGAGAACTGGGAGGGCAGCTTGAAGAGTAGGGTCTTGAGACCGGCCTTGAAGGAGGCGAGGGAGGGAGCGAAGCGAAGGGACTGGGATGGAGTTCCAGAGTATGGGGGCGGAGAGGCTGAAAGCCCAGCCACTGATGGTAGGTTGGGTGGGGAGCACGGAGCAGGCCAGAGCCCGCACAGTGGATGAGGCTGGGAGGTTGACAGGGGTACAGCGGGTCAGAGAGGTAGGGGTGGGGAGCAAGGCCATGAATGGCCTTGAAATTTATCCTTGCTTTTGCAGGGAGCGAGTACCGTAACCTGACCAGCAAGAAACAACAACAACAAAATTGCACTTATATAGCGCCTTTCACGTCGGGAGGACGTCCCAGAGTGCTGAGGAAGGAAAGAAAGTGGGATTGGGATCCAATCCGGTACCTGAATTCCCGTTGCCTGCACGGTTTCCTCACCTGTAGTTTGGTTCGCTGAGCAGACTGAGGAGTAGTTGTCTGTGACATTTTTCCAACATCTCTTGACAGTGGCAACTCGTACCAACATTAACTAACGAGTGACGTTGGCATCAAATGCCGGCAGCTTCCGGCTCCCAAGTTGTGTGTGGTTAGAGGGAGAGCATTCCCTTTGCCACAACAAACACTCGGGGGACATTTAGAGACGCCGGGGAGGGGTTATCGTTATAATAATAATGATATTGCCTTTGATATAGCGCTTTTCACATCTTCGAATTGTGGGAAATTCTTCAATTCAGGCTCAGATTTTAAGAACCGCAGAAATACAACTTCCAAATGAAAACTATTTTTGATTCTGTGTGTGGTTAAACTTTAAGGCAAAATAGAAACGGTCCAACAGGCTAATAATCTAATAATAATCCTTGCTTTTGATAAGGCGCCTTATCACCTCTTCGAGACGTCTCAAAACGCTTCACAGGATGTACTGTCAAGTTAATTGACTGTATATTTGTGGGCGAAACGCGGCAGCCAATTGCCCACAGTAGCGTCCCCCACAAACAGGCGTGGGTTGAAATGACCAATTTTATTATTGTATTTTTTGGGGATGGATTATTATCAGGGGTGTAGAGTAAGGAAATTTGCCCAAGGTTTGGCCCTGACCTATTTCACGCCTGTAAGGCGAGTGCTCCAACCACTGCGCTACAGGAGCCCCACTGGGTTGGTGGTGGAGGGTGGGGGTGTGCTGCTCCCCAAAAACCCTCACGGTTTTTAGGCTTTAGACAGTTTTATCTCAAAAATGTAAAGCGTCACAGAAATCTGGAAGCTTCATCAATCCAGCATTAATTGGGAATCTATTCCCTGCCCACCCTCCACCTCCCCCACCCCAATCACCCCGCGATTCTTGAAAAGAGACGGCTCCCAAGTCCAGATGAACTATAAGAGTTTGACTCAAAGCGGGTGGAATTTCGGGCGCCAGCAATACTGGGACAAGGAATTGGGCAAGCGACCTTTCACCTCCGTCACACAAGTGAGAAAGTAAGAAAATATTAAGAGTCACTGTGAATGTTCACAGAATGTTGCCCAAATTGAGATGAACTGTGTGGATGAACCTCAGGCAACAATGCCTCCATTGATAGGTAGCCCCACTCAGTGTGTGGCGGGCTAAATGTACTATTTAATGGGCCGCTGTTCACTGGCGTACATCAATTTTTCTCCTACCGCTTTCCCGGGGCAGTGATTGAGGTCTACATGAACCGAAGTACAAATCAATGGCATTTTGATCCATCCGTTGCAATGGTATCTTTGTTCCCGGATTCCTGGCATCAGCCAGGCTGCTTTGAAATTGTGTGCAACAAAAGGCTCCAGTGATGGTGAACGATCTTCGCTTGTAGCAGGCACCACCCTCCCCCCACCCCACCCCCCCTCCCCCCCATCCCCCTCTCTCTCTCCCCTTCTATTTGTCATTAGTGTTTTTTTTGAAGTTTTATTTTCTGCCTGAAGGTCTTGACCCTTGGAACGCTGCCAGTCCGCGGACATCAATGATGTGAACTGTTGCATTTTTGTTTCGTTTGGAAGCGCAAGGAACAGCAGCGAGTTACAAGCCAAATGCTGCTCTATTTAAAGGCCCGAATGAAAAGATAAGGGTCTCCCGAACTCACCCTATAACCCTAAGCCGTCGCGCACACACAGCAGCAGCTCTGTGATAGCCACAGAATGGGTCATGGCGCATTCTTCCACCCTCTCTATCGAGAAGAATTTCTGGAATTGTGTTTTTGTTTTGAATGGAAATGTATTGCCTCTGTACTCAGGGATCGGGATAAATATTTTACCGAGTGGCGCAGATGTAGTTTGTAGTTTAAACAGCATTGGATCCCCACCTAAATAATAATAATAATCCTTGCATTCGTCTTATCGACGTCTCAAAGCGCTTCACAGAATATACTGTAAAGTGAAGTGACTGTATTTGTGTGTAAAGGTATTTTATTTTATCAGAAAGGAAATAATGCTGTCCATCTTCTGCCAAGGTGACAAACTATATCTTAGGGCAGAATAGCTTTGGCTAAACTGTTACCCATAGATTAATGTTGCTGCCTTGTAAGAGAGTGTAAAACGTGAAGGGGCTCGACAGCTGCTTCCAGTGGTGGGACTGATCATGTTTTACTCCATACTATTGCTCTCCCAGGACTACAGGGCTGTCGTCTAAAGTGACTGCGCCTTAGGGGCACCAAGGCCACAGAACCGCAGCATCTTTTACAGATGGAAATCATTTGAGCCATTCTACCTGAGGTGGCTGTCTGAGAGAATTATCCATCGAGTCTCACGCCCCAATCCTTCACCGCTCCAACCCCCCCACCCACCCCCCTCCCCCCTACCCTTTCATGTTTTTTCCTTTTAAAATATTTGTCTTAATTCCCTTCATCCAACCCTGGCACGGAGAAGCTCTCCCAGATGTCACTCTGCTTGAAGGGCGCGGTGCAAATGCAAGTTGTTGCTGTGATTCACGTTCGTAGCTTGAAGATCGTTTGCTCTTAAAATTGCAGGTTCTTCCGATCTCGTAAAGCAGCTTTTTAAGTGTCGTTCTCAATTATGATTTTTTTTTGTCTCCTGTGAATTGCGGTTTGCGTTGTTTTTCATTGTTCAAGATTAAAGCTGTTTAAAAAATTGTCAGCTTGTGACTATGGTGAGTAAACACAGACGGATATAATCTGACCATCTGCCTAACCAGGTGGATGTTAAAGAACTCTTTAAGCGGTCTGAGACGCCGTCCGGCGTGGAGGGCTGTTGTTGTTCCCTCTTTTCTATCGGCACTAAATCAAACGCAAGGATTATTTTTGTTAAATGGAGGCGCGTTTTGTCTCCTGGTGCCCCGGACCTGGAGACAAAACATCCCTCAGATAAAATTGGTCATTCACTTTGCGGCTGTGTGTGGGACGTTGCCACGTACACCCTCAAACAAGCAGTCACTCGGCAGTAAATCCTGTGAAGCTCTTTGGGACGTCCCTCCTGCCGACGAAAGGCGGCTGATCCGAATGCAAGGATTATGATTATTTTTAAGGGCTTTGCTGCAATCGATCGGTCGCCTTTCTCAGGAGATTGAATGAGTTCCCGTCAACGCTAATGGTCTTTTGCAGGGAGCAGGCTAAATGTTATTTCTCTTCATCAAATCCTCGCTGAGTCCTGTGGTGTCGTGGTTGGAGTGCTCGCCTCGCGAACAAGAGGACCCTGGTTTGATTTCTGGGCAGGGCAAAACTGTAGGCAGTTTTCCACACACCTCTGTTTGTCCGGCAGTAGGCACCCGGTTGTTAGTCGATTGGCGGATCGCTTTTCTGTTGGTTAAAAATCCCTTTCAATAATTAATTTTAAAAAAATAATAATTTGGTCAGTTAATCCACAGCTGTTTGTGGGACACTGCTGTTCGCAATTGGATACCATAATTCGCCCACAAAATACGCAGTTTGCGGTACATTCTGTGAAGCTCTTTGAGACGGCTCAAAGACGCGATATCAAATGCAACGATGATTATGCTCTTATGTTGCCAGACTGTGTGGTTTTTTTCACCGATTCGAACATTCCCTGTGTAACAGAAAACCTTTTCTGATCAACCCAACAGGAAGCTATGGAAAAAATGGGAAAAGTCGGAAAAGTCATTTGGCCGAACCTAGAATATAAAAGGTAATCTTATTTCCTGTACTTCCTGTTTCTACCCACCCTCCCTCGTCATAATCTCGGTCCAGTGATCAAGCTTCTAGCCACTTTAATGTGCACTGCAGTTCTCTTCCTGAATCCCTCTACTTCACACCTACCCACCCAGCCTGCCTCCCTCCCTCCATGATTTCAAACTGTCTAAAAAAAACAATGTCAACCGCAGTGCAGTCTGGAGAGATCTCTCTCTCTCGTTACCAATAGTTTCCTTAATATCCAACTGAATAGGCACATGGAAGCTCAGTTTAATGTCTGATCTGAAGGAAAGCACCTCCGACTATGGAATGATCAGCCCCCCCCCACCCTCCCCCCTCTCCACTCCCCACCAGCACTTCACTGGAGAGTCAGCCTAGGCTGTGAGTTCAAGGCCTGACGTGGGTGACTTGAATCTTCTGACTCAGAGGCGAGAGCGCTATCGACTGAGCCAGGCTGACACCCGCTAAATTGGTTAAACAATATAATATAGCTCATAATAATAGGAATAATATAATATAGGAATAATAATAATAATACTTTGCTCAGCTCATTTCAACTGCCTTTTATATAGAGTCCTATAGTTCGGTGGTTAGAGCCACTCGCCTTACAAGCGTGAGACCTGTGTTCGGATCCAGGCAGGTCAGGGCAAAATCTTGGGCAAGTTTCCTTACTCCACACGCCTAATAATAATCCGTCCAAAAACCCCACAATAATAAAATTGGTCATTTCAATCCATGACTGTTTGTGGGGGGAACGCTGCTGTGCACAATTGGCTGCCGCGTTTCACCCACAAATACACAGTACAGTATATTCTGTGAAACGCTTTGAGACGTCGGTAGGTTGTGACAAGCTCTATATCAAATGCAAGGATTATTATTATTATTATTACAATGGTATTCTTCAGACACAAAGGGGAGCGTGTGATATCTGTCTATCTGTGTGTTTCTTTGTTTGTTGGTTTGTAGGTTCTATGATAAGAAATATGAAGTTTTCCTAAAGCTTGCTCAGCACCAGAGGCAGTACAGGAACATTATGCAAGATATCTGACCAGGCGGAGGATCAACGCAGGAAATGGGGCCAATCCACTGAAACACCCTCAGGTGTTTTCCAACGGACTCGGCCCAGCCAGGCCTGGTCTCTGTGTTGTACCATTGTTATTCAACGGTTACGTTCTCTAAAAGGCAGAGCACTGCAGATGCTGAAAATCTGAAATAAGAAGTTGCTGGGGGCACAGCGGCAGGTCAGGCAGCATCTATGGAGAGAGAGAGAGAGAGAAAAGAGAAAGTGAGTTAACGTTTCGGGTCGATGACCTCTTGTCTGACGAAACGTTTCCCCTCTCTCTCTCTCTCTCTCTCTCTCTCCATAGATGCTCCCTGACCTGACCAGTTGTAGCTCCTGTCCGTACCTCTCCCACTTACAGAATCAGAAACGGATTTCAAACAGGAAACATGTGAGCCTGAAATGTCCCATTTCTCTCCCTCTTCCCCACCCTCCTTCACCCCACCCACTCCCCGCCCCTTTGAAAACACACCCAGTCCCCTCGAGGGTAAAGCCATGAAACCAGTCCAGTACACCAACCCCCCCCCCTCCACCACCACTCACTCCCTCACCCTCTCTGTCCAGGCCAGAATTGAATCAATCAATGTAACAGCCACTTCCTGTGATAGTTGATGTCCGGTCACCACTAGCTGTCTTCAGTCACCAGAACATCTGGACTGTCCAGCCATCGAGTGCTTCACATCTGCTCCACATCTTCTCCCCACTTCCCCTTGTCCAGCCCCTCGCATGCCCCCCCACCCCCCCACCACTCCTGCCAAGCACAATATTGGAAAAGTGATTGGAATGTAACCAACCGTTGACCATTAAAGTATTTTCAAAGCACGCTCGCTCCGTATTTGCTTTTTGCATATATTTAAGAGGCAACTTGACACATACAACAACAGCGACTTGCGTTTACTCAGCGCCCCTCGAGCAGGGTAGAGACCCAGAGCGTCTGAGGGGAGCACGAGGGGAAAGGGAATAAAGGAGAGGAGGATCATGAGCGGTGGAGCCTTGTGTGGAATATAAATGGGCTGCCTGTGAAAAACGGCCTGTTCTTGCGCTGTTTCAGTCTCTAGAACTATCGCTTGTGGAAAATTCCCTCATAATCTTTGGAAGAACTGCGGGAACAAAACAGGACTCAATTCGTAGCATTTTCTACAATTCACCATCGTTATCATTTTAGAGATCAAACTGTGATACAGAGTTGACCACTTGGCGTTCGGCGATCCTTCGTAGGATCCCTCTGTAGCGTGCGAGCACTAATGATAATAATAATAATGATAATCCTGGCACTTAATAACAGTACCTTATCGTGTCATTGACGGGTCTCAAAGCACTTCGCTGTGTGGTAAACAAACAAACAAACAAAACTTACATTTATATAGCGCCTTTCACGTCGAGAGGACATCCCAAGGCGCTGTACAGTCAGGTAGGACAAGAGCAGGGTGGGAAGGATCAGGGCAGGATAAAGCATAGTAGGAAAAGTAACCGTATATTAGTGGGCGAAACGCGGCAGCCAAATTGCGCACAGCAGTGTCCCACAATCAGTCACAGAAGTGGGACTAGAGGCAAAAGGGGGTAAAGAAGCAAAAGGGGAGGGGTCGAGGCAGGGGGAAGAAAGGCAGGAAAGTCGACTGTATACTTGTGGGCGAAACGCGGCAGCCAAATTGCGCACAGCAGTGTCCCCACAAACAATCGCGAAAATGGGGCCAGGGGAGAAAGGGGGAAAAGAGGGTAAGGGGGGAGAGGGAGGGAAAGGTGGGATGGGTTAGGGTTAGGGAGGAAGAGGGGGGAGAAAGGGGGGTAAGGAAGAGAGGGAGGGAAAGATGGGTGGGGGCAAGATCGGGAAGAGGGAAGAGGGAGGGGAAAAGGGAGGAGAGAAAGTGGATTGACAGTGTATTTTGTGGGTGCAACGTGGTAGCCAATGCCACACAGCAGTGAATCTCACAAACAGTTGTGAATTTTTTTTCCATGAGCTTATGATTGACAAAAAGCAATCCACCAAATTGACCAAAAACTGGGTAAACAGGTTTGGGGAGTAAATAAACTTGCCTAACTCGACAAGGAATCAAGCCCGGGTCCTCTCGTTTGCGAGGCGAGCGCTCAATAACCACTGAGCTCTAACCCAATGTGCTAAGGTCTCCCCTAACTCTTTGCTAATTGGAAAGTACAGTAGCTTGTTGCTTCGAACTTGAATGACCGGCTATGAACAGTCAGAGATCTCACAACGTACTTTACATTTTGTTTTTACTGGAATGTGCAATACATAAATAGCTGAGAGGACACATTTCTCGACAGAATGCACTGTGCTGCTTATAGTTAGAAACAAACCAGAGGCGACAAACAGCAGATAAAATAATCTTAAGAACCTATTTACAGCTGCAGTTTTAAACACTGTTAAAGCATTTACCTATGGATCTACCAGGCAGGTCAGGGCGAAACCTTGAGCAAGTTGCCTTACTCCACCTGCCTAATAATAATAATCCCTCAAAAAAATTGGTCAATTCAATCCATGACTGTTTGTGGGGGACGCTGCTGTGCACAATTGGCTGCCGCGTTTCACCCACAAAAATATACAGTCAACCCACTTTGCAGTGTATTGTGTGAAGCGCTTTGAGACGTCTAGAAGACGCGATAAGGCACGATTTCAAATGCAAGGATTATTATTATGATTAACACAGAGTATCATTAAACCACGGTTGTTTGTCAGGGCTGACGGGCGGAGGGGGTGTGTGGGGGGTGTGCTATAGAGACTCTGGTGTGAAGCTTCTGGCCAGACTGGCTCGCTCTGGCCCCATCTGCTGGCAAATATTGATCACGCAGATCAGGAGAAGGAACACCACTGCCAGATCGTCCACCGCTCCCAGGATCGCTCGGAAGGCCTCGGGAATGCCGTCCAGCGGGGAGATGAGGCACAGGACGGCCCCGAAGGAACAAATGGCAATCCGCACACAGAAGATCCACACCAGGCCGGACATGGTGAACAGCTCCCTGAAAGCCATCTGCAGCACCAACGGCGTGTCGTAGATGTAGTCTGAGAACTGAAGCCAGACGAGAGGTTAAGAGAGAGAGAGAGAGAGAGAGAGGGCGCAAGAAAGGAAAGGATAAGAGGTTTAAGCGAGGACAGAGAAACAAAACAAACCAGACAGAATGGGAATGAAATGAGGGAATGAATGTCGGTGAGAATCGGAAAGAGACAGGATTGGCCAACAAAACTCCAGTGAAAGTTGGTGGTGTTGTTTACTTTATAATCATTATAATAATCCCGGCATTTGATGTAGCGCTTTTCACATCTTATCGACGTCCCAAAGCGCTTCACAGAATATACTGTAAAATGAATTGACTGTATATTTGTGGGTGATACGCGGCAGCCAATGGCACACAGCAGCGTTCCCCACAAACAGTCATGGATTGAAATGACCAATTTTATTATTGTGGGTTTTTTGGAGGGATTATTATTAGGTGTGTGTGTGTGGAGTAAGGAAACTTGCCCAAGGTTTCACCCTGACCTGCCTGGATTTGTACACAGGTCTTACGCTTGTAAGTCGAGTGCTCTAACTACTGAGCTACATTGGCTGTATGTGGCTGTATGTGGGATACTGCTGGGGACAAACTGGACTCTGCGTTTGCCTCCAAAATACACAGTCACTACACATCGTAGGAAAAATCCTGTGACATCAATTTGAAAACAGGTTCTTTTTAAGAATTACGGGAAAAATGGCTTTCAAACTTAGATCGAAGGCTGTTCCTCAATTCTGTGTGATCTTAAATTTGAAGTAAAAACAGTCAAAGTTACTTACAGGCCTTTAACATTAATACGAATAATCCTAATAATAATTGCATTTGATAGAATGATAGAATGATGTCTCAGAGCGCTGTATAGAATATACTGTAAAGTGAATTGACTATTTTGTGGGTGAAGCAGCCAATTGCGCTCAGCAGTGTCCCACAAATAGTCGTGGATTTTAAATATGTTTCAGAGTGGAATAATTAATTCAAAAAGAATTGGGGGACGGGAGTATCTGCTAAAAAGCGTTCTTTGCTTGCTAGTGGGACACAACAAACCACACACACATACACATACACACACACACACACTCACACACACACACACAACCACCCACCATGAATAAACCATGCAGCAAGGAGCTCGGTTTAAAAATGCAGCAGGGAATAAAGTCTGATGTCTCGCTTCCCATTTTATTAGAGAATTTCGCTGTAAGATTTATCACCGAAGCCCCCGTAAATTACATTTTCTGCGGGAGAAATTTCAATTACGGAACAATATTTTACAGGATAAATCACTTTGAGTCTAAAAGCTTTGATAAAGTAGCTTCGGACCCAGGAGAGAGATCAACATCGAGACCCGAGAAGACAGCCTCTCAGGTAATGAATATTGACCTGGCTTGTTCCAGCTGATTACACAGCTGCTGCTTTCTGTGGCGCGATTGGAACAGCGGAGGGAATTCGCTGGTGCATTCTCTTGTTCACCGCATCGCTGTTTGTGGGACCCTATTAATCGTTGTATACGCCTATAAATATATATACCGTCATTGCATTTGATGGCAATTACCTTTGAAGTGCTTTGAGATGTTTAGGTGTTTTTGAGTGTTGGATACCAAATGCGAAGGTTAATATTTCATGCTGCCGTTCCGCTGGTGTGTTATATTATAATCTAATAATAATCCTTACAAGGGTACATGGGATGTGCCACTGATGTTACTTCTCTAACCCTAACCCTTGGCACAAGTGGTGATTCCCTGGAAGTCAACAACAACGACAACTTGTACTACATGGAACCTTTACTGAGGATAACAAATGAAAGGTTAGTCAAAGGGAGGTTGGGTCCAATTTGGCACCAAAGAGGAAATTGTCTTGTGGAGGCAGATGGCATGGCTGATGTACTGCATGAGAACTTTACATCTGTCTTCACGAGAGAAGAGGATGCAGCCAATGCCACAGTATCGGAGAGGGGAGAGAAATTGGAATAAAGTGAGAGTAAACCCTAAAAAGGTTGTCGGTGCTCAAGGTAGGTAAGTCACCCTGTCAGGGAGGATGTATCCCAGGTCGCTGAGGGAAGTGAGAGTGTAAATAGCGCAGGCTCTGGCCACAATCTTTCAACAACAACAATTGCACTTATAGAGCACCTTTCACGTCGGGATGGACGTCCCAAGGCGCTGCACAGGAGGCGTGTGACCCGAGCTGGGAGGGGAGTGTTCGGGAGGGGGTAAGAAACGTAGGGGAGGTCGAAGAATTAGGGGGGGAACCGAAGGCACGGTTGAAAAGGAAAGTCTTCAAACCGGCCTTGAAAGAGGAAAGGGAGGAAACAAGGCGGAGGGATTGGGGGATGGAGTTCCAAAGGTTGGACACTGGAGAGGTGCCAGAGGACTTGGTGTGGTGGGTGGGGGGTTGCAAATGTTGCTCCCCTGTACAAAAAGGGGCAGAAGGGGATAAACCCAGGAACTACAGTCCTCTCAGCCTAACATCAGTAGTGGGAAAACTTCTGGAGATTATAACCCAGCACAAAATAAATTTTCGCTTACAAAACTATCTCACCCCCCGCGCTGCCGAAACACTCGTGCACGCATACATCACCTCACGGCTGGACTACGGAAATTCTCTCCTAGTCGGCCTCCCCAGTTCCTCCATTCATAAGCTGCAGGCCATCCAAAACTCTGCAGCCCGTGTACTATCCCGCACCCGCCTCCGCGACCATATAACCCCCACCCTCGCCCGTCTCCACTGGCTCCCCATCATCCAGAGGATCGAATTTAAGATCCTCGTCCTCACCTACAAGGCCTTACACGGCCTTGCCCCATCCTACCTAACCGATCTACTCTCCCCCTACACGCCCACCCGGACCCTCCATTCAACAGGACTTGGCCTGCTCCAAGCCCCCCGCCCGAACCGCCCCACCATCAGAGGCCGGGCCTTCAGTTTCTCTGCTCCCACCTTATGGAATGCCATCCCTCAATCCCTCCATTTCGCCTCTTCCCTTTCCTCTTTCAAGGCCGGTTTGAAGACTTTCCTCTTCGATCGTGCCTTTTGTTCCACCCCGAACTCTTTTACCTCCCCTTTGTGTTTCACCCCTTCCCAAACATTCCCCTCCCAGCTCGGGTCAAACGCCTCTTGTTTAGCGCCTTGGGACGTCCTCCCGACGTGAAAGGCGCTCTATAAATGTAAATTGTTGTTGTTGTTGTTGTTAATAAAGCACAGCCTTCAAGGATTTGTTAAAGGCAAATCATGTCTAACAATAATAATCCTTGCATTTTGATACAATAATGACAACTTGGATTTAAATAGCGCCCTCCTCACTGAACGGCATCTCAGAGCGCTTCCCTGATATAGCGCTTTTCACATCTCATCAATGTCTCAAAGCGCAGAATATACTGTAAAGTGAGTTGACTATATTTGTGACGTGACAACCAATCAGCGTCCCCACAAAGAGCCGTGGATTGAAATGGTCAGTTTTTTTTGTTTTTTTGGAGGGATTATTATTAGGTGTGCGGAGTAAGGAAACTTGCCCTGACCTGGAATTGAACCCAGGTCTCTCGCTTGCAAGGCAGTGCTCTAACCACCGAGCTATAGGACTCCGAAGTACAATGAGGAGGGGGCGTGGGTGTATTTCACCCCAGGATTGCGACCCTTTCCACCCCCACTGCCAAAATTATCCCCAAATTGGTACCATCCAATTGAAGTCGCTGTATTCCTGTTTTGCATCTATAGTCAGGAGACTAAGAGAAAGTTCACAATTTACGTAAGTTTGTGAATGTTGGTTCTCTGGCTCCGACCTCCTCTGTCTTCCCCCACCACCCCCTCCTCACGCATTAAATCATTTCCTGTGTGGTACAAATTTACTGTTATGTTTGCTAACAGATACACAGTCGCCTTAGTTTGTGTGTGTGTGTGTGTGTGTGTGTGTGTGTGTGTGTATTTATCCAATTCAAGATCCTGGTCCTCATATTTAAAGCCCTCCACAACTTTGTCCCACCCTACATCCGTGACCTCCTATCCCCTTACCAACCTCCCCCCACCCCTCCCTCTGCTCAGCCATCTCTGGCCTGCTCCATGTCTCCCGACCCACCCGCTCCACCATTGGCGGGCGAGCCTTTAGCCACTTTGCCCCAGCCTCTGGAACTCCATCCCGCAGTCCCCCCGCCTCGCCCCCTCCCTGGCCTCCTTCAAGTCTCGCCTTAAGATTCTCCTCGTCGATGGACTCATCGGCAACTCCTAATCCCCCACTTCCCGCCCCCCCCCCCCCCCCCCCCACTCTATCCTCGGCTCGGGTCTGAAGCAGTGACTGTCCAGCGCCTCGGAAAGTCCTCCTGACCTGAAAGGCGCTGTACAAGTGCAATTTTGTTGCTGTAAGTGTGTGATACTTACTGGGCGAGGCTGGCCAGAGCAGCGCTTGTTGTAATCCCGGACGTCTCTTGCGATGGATGTGCCCTGTTTTTCCTGCTGAGCTTCACAGAACAGAATATTGAGAAAGTTGACCTGGCGACACGAACAACAACAACAACAAGTTACATTTCTAAAGAGCCTTTCCCGCCGGGAGGACGTCCCAAGCCCCTGGGAATGGCAGGAGAGAACATTAGAACCAACCTGGCCAAATAGAGTAGAGTTAGGCTCTTGTGAAAAGGTTTTGAGATGTTTACAGAGCATGGTTTTTTTCTTTGCAACACAAATGAGAAGATTCAAATCAAATCGCTTCCAGATTTTACGTCCATTGCAAATATACCTTTTGTCTGCACAGGGGGCAGCACACAGCTCCTAACCAGGACCCATGCCTCCAGTATTCGATCAGACACGATCCTGTTAATAAGACAAAATGCTGTTATTATTACTATTTTATTATTATGATGATTATTATCCCGCGAGTGTTTCAATAATAATAATCCTTGCATTTGATATACTGTAACATTTTTCATGTCTTCTAGACGTCTCAAAGCGCTTCACAGAATATACTGTAAAGTGAATTGACTGCATATTTGTGGGCGAAACGCAGCAGCCAATTGCGCACAGCAGCGTCCCCCACAAACAGTCGCGGATTGAAACGACCAATTTCTATTATTGTTTTCTTATGGACGGATTATTATAAGGCCTGTGTGTGTGGAGTAAGGAAACTTGCCCAAGGTTTCGCCCTGATCTGCCTGGATTGGAACGCAGGTCTCACTCTTGTAAGGCGAGCGCTCTAACCACTGAGCTACAGGACACTGCTGCGCAATTGGCTGCTGCTTTTCTCCCAAAAATTATACAATCAATTCACTTCACAGTATATTGTGGGAGGCGCTTTGAGACATCTAGAAGACATGAAAAATGTTGCAGTATATCAAATACAAGGATTATTATTATTATTATTGAAACACTCGTGTGGAGTAAGGAAACTTGCCCAAGGTTTCGCCCTGCCTGGAATTGAACCCAGGTCTCTTGCTTGTATGGCTCAGTGTTCTACCCACTGAGCTACAGGACTCCTCAGTAAACTGGGTGCCAGGCTGCTCATTCAGGTAGAGAACAAAAGATCCTATAGCACTATTTGAAAAGAGAAAGGGAGTTTCCTTCTCTCTCTCCCCCGGTGTCTTGGCCAACAATCCCTCCCAAAATTTGCCTGTTTGTTGGACACTGCTGTGCTCAACTGGCTGCCGCATTTCACCCACAAAGTACAGTTAATCCACTTGATGGTATATTGTGTGAAGCACTTTGTCTACATCATCATCATTATTATTATTGCCAATCAGATCAATGGTGTATTGACTGCGAATTCCAACGCACACCACCAGCTAGCGTCAAATCAAGCCATTGTGAATTGTCAATGGGAAGGGGAGAGAATCACAAACCTACTCATTGAAATTTTCTCCCTCAAAATGTTTAATGCAATTATTGCAAAGCAGCGTTCAAGGCCTGCACCTCACCTGGTCCCCCCTTAAGGCTGGGTGAGTGGAGTCCTATTGGTTGGTGGGTCAGAAAGGATTTGCCAGAGAGAGAGAGAGAGAGATCACTGTGAATCTCACAGAATGACCTACAAACTGGAGTCACATGATACTGCCAAATGATTTGCATGTCACACAAGAACCCATTAATTCCTGCCAGGTACGTACGTAAGCAGTGTAGTTATTATTCAGTAACTCTGTCAAAGATTGCCTGGGACGTCCTCCTGACGTGAAAGGTGCTTTACAAGTGCAATTCTGTTGTGGCTATTGCCTATTCAGGCAGACGTCAAAGGTCCCATGACACAATTTCTAAACGTAGAAGGGAGTTTCTCCCGGTGTCCTGGTCAACAATCCTCCACATGAAGTGGTCATTCACTCACTTCATGGCCGCTGGTGGGATTTTGCCATGTGCGATAATATTACTATCGTATTTGCCAACGCACACACAGTCACCTCGGTTGATATCAGAGCTGTGGTGAGCTCTATTTTAATAACATTCATAATAATTACTAAAGTACAACAATAAAATATAAATATATAATATTAATAATATTGATAATAAAATTGGGCATTTCAACCCATGACTGTTTGTGGGGACGCTGCTGCGCGCAATTGGCTGCCGCGTTTTGCCCACAAATATACAGTCAATTCACTTTACAGTATATTCTGTTGTTGTTGTTATTATATTCTGTGAAGCGCTTTGAGACGTCTGGAAGACATGAAAAGTGCTATATCAAACTCAAGGATTATTATTATTATTATATCAAATACAAGATTTCTTATTATTATTATTGTAAGTTATTGTTAGAGCTTCAAAAACCTAATGTGAATAACTCACAGTTCAGGATACATTTCCACGGAGTAGTGGATAAAATTCAGTCTGTGTTTCACACAGCAAACTGTTGATTATAATAGAATTTTCCCAATTACTATCATGAATCACCAAAAGCATTACATGTCAGGCCAAACACAATTTTAGCGCAGTGGTTTGCTTCCCATTCAAAACAGGTGGTGATTAAAATCATATACAGTAGCAGTAGGTAATACAATGCAATATAAAATTACATTTGTCTAGCACGCTTCACTTTGGGAGGCCATCCCAAAGGCTCTGCATTGGTATATTCAAGAGGAGACTAGCCTTCCAAATGAGGGAGAGAGGAGTAGAAGGGTTTTGGGAGGGAGTGAGGCATGGATAATGATAATAATCCTTGCATTTGATATAGCACATCTTATCGACGTCTGAAAGCACTTCACAGAATATAGTGTAAAGTGAATTGACAGTATATTTTGTGGGCGAAACGCAGCAGCCATTGCGCACAGCAGTGCCACGAACAGTCGTGGATTTAGATGACCAATTTTTATTATCGTGAATGTTTTGGGACGGATTATTATTAGGTGTGTGGAGTAAGGAAACTTGCCCAAAGTTTCACCCTGATCTGCCAGGATTCGAACACAGGTCTCACGCTTGTAAGGCGAACGCTCTAACCACCGAGCAACAGGAGCTCCTACAGGATGGAGACTTGTGGAGTATAAACTGACTGGTTTTGGCCGAGTAGCCTTTTATCGTACGACACGTTGTTCATAAACCTTTGTACAAATGTGTTTGTACCCCTCTCACTGCTGCAATGTGGATTATTCTCTTGCAATCCCCAAAAGAATTTACTTTTTTTAATGGGGTTGTGGCGAGAGACTCACTCGAGCAGAGAGCCCAGCAGAGTGAGGAGGGAACGGAGTGAGGTGGAACAGTGTGAGAATTCTGTTTGGGAATTAGGTGAGAGCGGCAATTTGATGCAGAGTGGAAAGGAGAGGCAACTGAGAACTTGTAAAAGAGAAACTAAACCACCAAGAGCCTGGACAAAAGGTCATGTTCCTGAGGTGGTAGGTGTTCAGTAGGTGTTGAGTATTAAGGAATGCGAGCAAGGGAATAAAAGGTGTGAAATTACTTGTTTTACCTATTTACCCCGAAATTGTTAATGGTAAAATAGACTAAGGAGAAAATAAATGTGAGAGAGAAAGAGAGAGAGAGAGAGAGGGAGGGAGGGACAGAGGGAAGACTTATTACAAAGTATGTCTGGAAACATGGCAGAGCAGCTGAGACCCTTTCCATGCACATTGAGACCCCCTCCTTTGGAGTGTGGATGTTCTGTAGCTCAGTGGTTAGAGCACCTGCCTTACAAGCGTGAGACATGCGTTCGAATCCAGCCAGGTCAACAACAACAACAAAATTACATTTATAGAGCGCCTTTCACGTCGGCAGGACGTCCCAAGGCACTGAACAGTTAGGTTGGGACCCGAGCAGTGGGGGAAGGGTCGGGGTAGGGCCAGGGGGAAGGAGAGTAGGAAAGGGGGGAGAGTGAGGAGGGGAGCAGAAGGCACGGTCGAAGAGGAAGGTCTTGGGACCGGCCTTGAATGAGGAAAGGGAGGAAGCGAGGCAAAGGGATTGCGGGATGGAGTTCCAGAGTGTGGGGACAGGGAGGCTGAAAGTCCGGCTACCGATGGTTGGGTGGTTCAGATGGGGGACATGGAGCAGGCCAGAGGTCAGGGCGAAACCTTGGGCAAAGTTTCCTTACTCCACGCGCCCAATAAAAATCCCTCCAAAAAATCCACAATAATAAAATTGGTCATTTCAATCCACGTTTGTGTTTGTGGGAGACGCTGCTGTGCGCAATTGGCTGCCGCATTTCGCCCACAAATATGAAGTCAATTCACTGTACAGTATATTCTGTGAAGCGCTTTGAGACGTCTAGAAGACGTGAAAAGCGCTATATCAAATGCAAGGATTATTATTATTATTTGGGAACTCGACGTTCAGTAGGCGTGAGGGGTAAAAAGCAACGCCATTGTTATTGGGGATACAACAGTTAAAGGGATAGACATGCGTTTCTGCCATGAAAGACGGGACTCACAGCACAGAATGCTGCCTCCCTGGGGCCAGGGTGCCTGACATCATGGAATAGGAGCAAAATATTCTACAGAGGGAAGGGGGAAAACCCGGAAAATTGTAGTCTATGTCAGGATCGATGATGTAGGTGAGAAAAGGGCTGAGACCCTACAGGGAGAAAATCAGGAGCTTGGGAAGAAGCTAAAGAACAAGACCTCGATGGTGGTGATCTCAGGATTACTCCCAATGCCTCTGGAAAGTCAATACCAAACCAGAAAGTTCAAAAGCATGAAAGACTGGCTAGAGAAACTGTGCAGGAAGGAGGGCTTCAGGTTTCTAAACCACTGGGACCACTTCTGGGGCAGATGGGACCCGTACACGAGGGACGAGTTAACACCTGAGCAGGGCTGGGACCAATGTCAGTGCAACCAGGATAAAAAATGCTGTGGGGAAGCGATTAAACTGATTTCGAGAGGGATAGAGATCAGAAGGTAGCATCAGGGAAGGGGAACCAGTTACAGTGCATAGTGGACGAGGAGAGACAAATAGAAATGAAACGAGGAACAGTCCGTCAAAAAGTGGAAAGAGACGGGGGAGAAATCTAGAGCGGATTAAGCCGGTCTCGGAGTGCATGTGTGTAAATGCACGGAGCGTGACTAATAAGCTTGCTGAGCTGCAGGCTCAAGTTGCCACATGGAAACAACGTGTTAGAGGGTCTAAAAACGGAATCGATTTGGTTAGAGTTCAGGAGCAGAAAAGGAGCTGTTACTCTGTTAGGTGTAGACCACCAAATAGTGGGAAGGAGATTGATGAGCAAATCTGCAAGCAGATTTTGGAGAGATGCAAAACCAATAGAGTAGCGATAATGGGGGACTTAAATTATCCTAACATACTGTATACAGGGCAAGGACGGGGGGGGAAATTCCTGAAATGTGTGCTGGAGAACTGTCCGGCCCAACAAGGAAGGAGGCTGTGCTGGATCTAGTCCTGGGAAACGAAATGAGGCAAGTGGAGCAGGTTTCAGTAGGAGAGCATTTAGACAACAGTGATCACAATATCATTAGGTTTAGAATAGTTATGGAAAAGGACAACAACTAATGAAAGGTAAAGACCCTCAACTGGAAGCGGGTTAATTCCAGTGAGCTAAACAGGGACCTGGCCAAAATAGATTGCAGAGAATGATTGGCAGGTAAGACGGTGAACGAACAAAGGGAGGAGATAGTTCGGGGACAAAGCAAATACATTCCCTCAAAGTGGAAAGGTAGGGTAGTCAAACCTCCCTAAGCAATTTGGGATTAAAATAAAACTGAAAAAAGGAGGCTTATGACAAATGTCAGGTCCAAAACACACAGGATAATCAAATAGAATATAGGAAGTACAGAGGAGAAGTGAAAAGGGAAGTAAGAGGGGCGAAGAGATCGTAAGAAAAGATTAGCAGGAAACATAAAAAGGGAACCCTAAGGTATTTAAATAATAATAATCCTTGCATTTGATATAGCACTTTTCATGTCTTCTAGACGTCTCAAAGCGCTTCACAGAATATACTGTAAAATGAACATGTGGCAATCAATTCCTACAAATAGTCATGGATTGAAGTGACCAATTTATTATTGTTTTTGTCTGAGGGATGATTATTAGGCGTGTTGGAGTAAGGAAACTTGCACAAGGTTTGCCCTGGCTGGAATTGAACCCAGATCTCTCGCATGTAAGGCAAGTACTCTACAACAACAACAACAAAATTACATTTATGGAGCGCCTTTCACGTCAGGACGACGTCCCAAGGCGCTGACTACTGAGCTACAGGTCTCCACATTCTACAAGCATATGAAGAGTAAAATGTTAGTCAATGGTAGGGTGGATCCAATTAGGGACCCAAGTGGAAATCTTCTTGTTGAGGCAGAGAGCATGGCTGATGTACCTCTATCTTCACAAAAGAAGACGATGCAACCAATGCCACAGTATCGCAGGTGTCTGAACAGGAATTGGATTTGATAAAAAATCAACAGAGAGGGAGTACGGAAAAGGTTGTCGGTGCTCAACATAGATAAGTCATCTGGTCCGGACTGGATGCATCCCAGGTCACTGAGGGAAGTAAGGGTGGAAATAGCGCAGGCTCTGGCCACAATCTTCCTTGGACACTGGAGAGGTGCCAGAGGACTGGGGTGGGGGTTGCAAATGTTACTCCCCTGTGCAAAAAGAGACAGAAGGATAAACATGGGAACTACAGGCCACTCAGCCTAATATCAGTAATAGGGAAACTTCTGGCGACTATAATCCGGGACAGAATAATTCAGGACAAAGTAAATTCTCACTTAGAAAAATATAGTTTAATAAAGGACAGTCAACATGGATTTGTTAAAGGCAGGTCGTGTCTGACAAACTTAATATAATTTTTTGATGAAGTGACTGCGAGGGGTGGATGTAGGTAGTGCAGTGAATGTGGTTTATCTGGATTTTCAAAAGGCATTTGACAAAGTGCCACATAAGAGACTTAGAAACAAAATAGAAGCCCACAGTACTGAAGGGACAGTGGCAACATGGACCCAGAACTGGCTCGGAGACAGAAAGCAGAGAGTAGTGGTAAACAATTGTTTTTCTGACTGGAGGGAGGTGTGTAGTGGTGTCCCTCAGGGATCGGTATTGGGACCACTGTTCTTTCTGATCTATATAAATGATCTGGACCTCGATAAAGGAGGTCCAAATTTGCAGATGATACTAACCTTGAAAAAGTAATAAATGGTGAGGAGGATAGCACCAGACTCCAAGAGGACTTATACAGATTGGTAAAATGGGCAGAAACATGGCAAATGAGATTTAATATCGAGAAATGCAAAGTGTTGCATATTGATAGGAAGAATGAGGAAAGTCAGTCCCACAAACAGTTGTGGATTGAGTGACCGAATTATTATTCTTTTTAAAAGGAATTACCATCCTCAGAAAAGCCATCCGACTTACTAATGAGTGAGCAGAGACATGTGCAGGTTTGGTCTCCTTATTTAAAAAAGGACATGTTTGCCTTAGAGGGGGTGCAGCGAAGATTCACTAGGTTAGTTCCTGGGATGAGGGGACTGACCTATGAGGATAGGTTGAATAAACTAGGGCTGTATTCTCTAGAGGACAGAAGAATTAGGGGGGATCTTATTGAAACATATAAGATTCTTAAAGGGCTGGATAAAGTAGGCACTGAGGGACTGTTTCCCCTGGTAGGGGAATCTATAACCAGAGGTTACACTCTTAAAATTAAGGGTCAGCCTTTTAGAACAGAGTTGAGGAAACATTTCTTCTCTCAGAGGGTAGTGAATTTATGGAATTCACTACCCCAGAAGGCTGTAGATGCTCAGTCCTTGAACATTTTCAAGGCTGAGACTGATAGATTTTTGAAAAATAGAGGGATTAGGGGATATGGGGATAGGGCAGGTAATTAGAGTTAGGTGATCTTATTGACCATGGTCTTATTGAATGATGGAGCAGGCTCAAAGGGCCGAATGGCCTGCTCCTAATTCTCATGTTCTCATGTTCTTATGTAAAGAAACTTGCCCAATGTTTCTCCCTGCCAGGAATCAAACCCAGGTCCTCTCGCTTGTGAGGCGAATGCTCTAACCACTGAGCTACACAGGACTCCACGTGTCTCACATAGTCGCTCCAAACAGGCACCAGCGTTTGGGATCAAGCTTTGCTCCCTCTGGCTCTGGCTGCAGGAGCTAGTATGTGACTCAACCTGACAGTACTGAGCAGAAAGCAAGAGAAATTTCTTAGAGTGGGGGGTGGGTGGGGGAGGGGGGGGGGGGGGGGCGGGGAAGGGGGGGGTGAATGGACGGGATGGGAGATTGAGTGCATATGTGGTACAAATTACAAAAATGATTGATGGTGAAAGCGCCTGTAATGTAATCAGCAAATGATGCTCATAAAGCACTCAAGCTGCTCTCTCGTAGTTTAGGATTACAGCTGTAACACTTGTTTAATTGATAGTCTTATTACTCCCCGCCATCCGGAATGTCACACACACTTCCAAAAGGGGGTCTCTTACTTCCCTGCACGCACAAGGGGAGAAGGGAGTAGAGGAGTACAGGAGAGGGGAGTAGGAGGGGGAGGAGGGGAAGTGTGGAGTATAAACACTGTCACAGACTAGTTGGTCTGAAAGGCCTGTTTCCGTGCCGTATCATTCTATGTCACTTTTTTTTAAGATTATGTTAATTTTGCTGTTATATGATCAGTTAGTCTTTGGATGCAACGTGCGTGGCCATGGCTATGGCCACGCACGTTGTTCGATTTCCAACCAGGAAGAAACCTTAGGCAAGTTTCCTTAAGTAGGAACCTGGTTGTTAGTCAATTGGGCGATCGCTTTCTGGGAGTAATAATCCCCCCCCCACAAAAAACCCTAAAAAACATTTGGTCACTCAATCCATGACTGTTTTCGGGACACTGTAGTGCACAATTGGCTGCTGTTTCACCAACACACAGTCAATTCACTTTACTATATATTCTATGGTGCGCTTTGAGATGTCTTAAAGATGTGATAATAATAATAATTCTTGCATTTGATAATAGCACTTTTCACTTTCACTGTGAGACATCTTCTAGATGTGGAGTGTGGAGGAAAGAAACACGGTCAAGGTGTCGCCCTGGTCGGGAATCGATTCTAACCGAAATGAAGGCAAATAATTTGTAAAGAACGAGGAGAATCTTACCAGTGGTATAAAATCTAAACACGTTACAGCACAGCAGGGAAAGCACTTTCATAAAAGTGAAACCCACCACAAAACGAATGTCCACAGTTGGTTTCCACAGGATAAGAGGGTATCTGGAGACACACTGGGCAGTGAGGCTCACTTTGCAGAGCAAACCTTGGGTGGGTTTGTAATTCCTGAAAGAAAAAATGACTAAAGTTAATAATAATAATTAAAATCATGGCATTTGATACTGTGCTTTTCACATCATCCAGAAGTTTCCAAGCGCTTCACAGTAAATTGAATTGACTGTATATTTGTGGGCGAAACGCAGCAGCCAATTGCACGCAGCAGCGTCCCCACAAACAGTTGTGGATTGAAATGACCAATTTTTTATTACTGTGGTTTTTTGGGGAGGGATTATTATCAGGCGTCCGTGTGTGTGTTTGTGTGTGTGTGTGGAGTAAGGAAACTTGTCCAAGGTTTCGCCCTGACCTGCCTAGATTCGAACACAGGTCTCACTTGAAAGACGAGTGCTCTAACCACTGAGCTACAGGCCTTGTCTACCAACACACTCCTTGTGTACCAACCGAAATACACAATTACTTTCTCAAAATAAGCCTTTCTTGGGCCCTTTTCTACCTGTTAAAGTGATTCAAGTGACTTTACAGTTCCGCAATCAAATCAACTTTCAAGCGTTTGTTTTTGGTTCCAATAATACCTCAAACTTAGTTTTCAATGATAACTTTGACTTGGCTATGAATGAGGCTGATCTACAGAGCTGTTTGAATAACAACAACTTGTATGTATATAGCGCCTTTCACGCGGCAGTGTCTCGGAACGTTTAACGATGGTGGAGGCTGATACAGAGCTGGAGGGAGGGTGTAAACACGGTCTAAGAGGAATGTCTTTAGTTGTGGTCTAAAAGAGAGGAAGGAGTGACTGGGAGAGAGTACCAAAGCTTCGGAGCATAGTGGCTGAAACAACTCAAAGCCAATGAATAGATTTACAGTGGATGAAGGCTGGATGCTTAACCTGTGGTACACCAGCTAACAGCTTCACTGTGCCCCTTGTTTCATTTTCACAGTCCGATCCTGGGCTATATCATTGACTAATGTGCAATATTCACGAACCACTTTGAAAGACCTGGAGACTTATATTTCGAAGCACAAGACAGATCCCGGTGGAACAGTACTGTCATGAACAGGCTGAATCATTTAGGATGTTTAAGACCGAGAGATGTGGACAGACGTTTGGGAAGTAAGGAGAGCGGAGGTAAAGCTGGGATAAACAGATCTGCCACATCCCGACATGAAATGCGCTCTACAAATGTCATTGTGTTGTTTGTTGTTGTTTTACCTCACCCCCAACAGCTGCCGAAACCCTGGTCCATGCCTTTGTCACCTCTCGGCTGCACTACTCCAACGCCATCCTCACGGTCTCCCCTCCTCCACCTTCCACAAAACTCAGCTCATACATTCTCCGCCACCCGCATTCTCACCCGCACCAAACTCCGTACCCTGATTACCCCAGTCCTTGCCAAACTGCACTGGCTCCCTGTTACAGAGGAGAGCCAACATCCTCACTGTTGTGTTTGAATCCCTCCACTCCTTCGCACCACCCCCTCTCTAACCTAACCTCTCTAACGTCCTCTGTCCTCACAGCACCACCTGAAATTTTGGAACTCCCTCCCTCAACCACTTCATCTCACCCCACCTCCTTTCCCATCTTCAGGTCGCACCTTCAACTTCAACCGCGCTTACGGTCACCTTCCCCCCCCATCCCCCTGGCTCGGCCTCGGACTCCACCATTGTGAAGCTGTCTGAGACACTGCACTGCTGTGGAGGACGCTATGTAAATTCAAGTTGTTGTTGTAGTAGAACCGGTGGAGCAGATTGATCGGCTGAATGGCTTCCTGCTCAAACGAATGCCTGTACTTCTGCCTGAGACATACTGTAATTTCATAGTGTCTTGTGGAGGAAAAAGACTCAAAGTTTGATGTGTACTTTGCTATGGTACATCGAATAATTACTGAATGGTTAGGGTTACAATCGTACAACACCTGGATAAGATTCCCAGGCAGAGTGAAACATTGGGCAAGCTTCCTTACTCCACATGTATCTGTTTACCTAGCAGTAAATAGGGAATTTTTAAAAAGATTGGCAGATCGCTTTTCCTGGGGTAATACTCACTTCAAGATAATTAAAAAATATATATATATCTAATAATAAAGTCACCCAATCCATGACAGTTTGTGGGACACTGTTGTGCGCATTTGGTTGCTGTATATTGCCCATAAAATATATCGTCAATTCACTTTACAGTATATTCTGTGAAGCGCTATGGAAGATCTCTAAGATGTGATAAGACGCTATATCAAATGCAAGGATGATCATTATTATTGATTGTGGATTGGGTGCAGTGTGGACCCTAATCTCCCACACTGGACACTGTGACTCTACCTATATGGGTGGATCAAATTGGAGATGAATTGCTTCATAGATTACTCTTTTCTTCAAAATCACCGTACAAATTATTTTAAATGACATAGTTTTATGAAGAATGCATACTTTACAGTGGAATGGATCTTGGTGCAAAAGAAACAACTCAACTGAGCTGAGTGTTAGCTCGAGACAACACTGAGATGAAAGGAAATTGCCTAAAATACACTCACTGAGTAAGGTTTGTGACACAACCCGCTGTTGATCCTTCGTTGACCCATGCTCTAATCGTTCAGACTTTTTTCTGTCTCTTGTCTAAGGCCGGGTGAAACCTGAAACACAAACGTGAGAGGTAAGGTCAGGTTTACACTGCAGTCTTATCTCCAGGTCAGAGTAAAAACACTAACCAATGCATTGATTTATACAGTATCTACAGTTTTATTTCCAGTTTTAGAATCGGACGTTGATCTTGAATTTATAAGAACCCTATTCATATGGCCACAAATTTGGAAACAAGGAATCAAGCTCAGAAGCATAGATCATACTGTGCTCATACTGATTAATTTTTCCTACATGGAAAGCCGTTAGTGTTTAGCATAGACGGCAAAGACAGATTCAAGAGGGAATTAGAAGCTATTGGTGAAGCAATTGATTAAGTATGAGAGCGAATAGAATTTTGCATCCAATTGTAATTTGGGATTGGCTAGCTGGATGGTCTAGTATATTACCATGTTAAACCATTATAATGCCAATAAGATTAATATCTTTGTCCGAAGCTCCATAAATAACACTCTGTCACATTAGCTCTCTAATGCATTTTCACTGTATTGAAATCTAAATTCATTAAAACCTACTTGTTCTTTCCTACGGTCTTAAGAGTGCTGAAGACAAGTGAGCGAACCTGGGTTCACTTCCCTGGTAGGGCGAAACCTTAGGCAAGTTTCCTTACTCCACATGCCTCTGTCTACCTAGCAAAGCAGTAAGTAAGAACCCGGTTGTTAGTGGATTTCCGGGTGTAATATTCCCTTCCCAAAAAAAGAAAAACTAAACAAATAAATAATAATAGTCATTTGGACATTGTTTGTGAGACCCTGCTGTGTGCCAATGGCTACTGTGTTTCGCCCATAAAATATACAGTCAATTCACTTTACAGTACAATCTGTAAATATATATCAAATGCAAGTATTATTATTATTATGTCTCGTATTATCATTTTCTCTGAGGCTCCCTTTGTTACGACACTTTGGAAATGTTTACTGCACTTCAGCATATGGTGTTAGGTAATGAAGTGTGCTTGAGAGCAGCTGTTAGATCCACCGTAAATATTTTCAGCTTCTTGTAACCCACGTCCTCCGGTAAAGGATAAAGCTGTTGGAAACTGAGCGAGGTACTTGTCTCTAACTCACTAACAAGTCAAGAGATTTAGCAGGAGCACTGCACAACCGGAGGTTTCACTGACGTGTTAACTCTGTTCCTCCACCATCCCCTGTCGCTCAGTAATTGGAGCACTTGCCTCGCAAGCGAGAGACCTGGGTTCGATTCCCGGCGGAGTGAAAAGGTGAGCGAGTTTCCTTACTCCAACTGCTGTGTGCAGTTGGCTGCCGCGTTTCACCCACACAATATACAACGCACTTTACAGTATACTTTATGAAGCACTTTGAGATGTCTCAAAGATGTGATAAGGCACTGCATCAAATACAAGGATTATTATTAGTATAATAATCTCCAGTGTCCATGGTGTAAGGTCCTCTATAGAGCTAATGGCATTGGAAGCTGTTTCTGCACACAAGTGGCCTCCTCACAAGAACATAGATGCTAAGCCTATTGAGTTACTTATGCAAGGCTTATATTCAACAACAACAATACCAAAATTACATTTGTGGAGCGCCTTTCACGTTGGGAGGACGTCCCAAGGCCCTGACCAGTCTTGGGTCAGGGGAATAGATGAATATTTGGGAAGGGAATTCAAGTGATGTGGAGAAAAGGCAACACAATGGGATTAAACATTTGTCATGATGTAAGCAAGTGTCTTAACATACTCAAGGTACAGTATCTACTCCTGTTCCCGTTGCCCTGCTGGAAAGTGCTGCTTCTCTGATCCTAAACAGTAAACTTACAGGAAACCCGCCACTGTTTTGCCCCCCTGTGTCTGTCTTGCCCCTATTTGCCGTAGTTTCTTACCCACTAGGAAGTACTTGGCATTAGTGGAGGGTAACCTCTGGTTTCCCCAAATCCCTGACCGTTCAGTGGCTTGGGACGTCCTCCCAAAGAGAAAGACACTCTCCGAATAGTTTATCGTACAAGCTCAGGGATGCAGGAAGCAGTTTATTTCACAAGCTTAGTTTGTTTCCAGTAACAAAGGTCATCCTTTCATGTGGTCTTTCCGAGCTGTTTGAAAGCAATGATCAAACATTATCGAGATAGTGCCGGCATTTACAATGCAGTCTGCCATCGCAGAGTATTCATCATCGATCAACAATACCCTGATTAGCCCAACTTTCAGACATATCAATATATTGCGAATAATTACATAACCAGTGAGTAAAATATTTGGTTATTGGTTTCATGGCTCTAACCACTGTAGCTCAGCACTCGCCTTACAAGCGAGAGACTTGCGTTCGAATCCAGTCAGATCAGGGTGAAACCTTGGGCAAGTTTCCTTACTCCACACGCCTAATAATAATCCCTCCAAAAAACACAATAATAAAAAATTGGTCATTTTAATCCACGACTGTTTTGGGGACAAAGCTGTGCGTAATTGGCTGCCGCGTTTTGCCCACAAGTATACAGACAATTCACTTTACAGTATATTCTGTGAAGCGCTTTGAGACATCGATAAGATGTGAAAAGTGCTATATCAAATGCAAGGATTATTATTATTACAGTATTGTTATTGACAAGCAGTCTCTTTGTTTAGCCTACGGAATACACAGTCACAACACTTTTCAGTGGATCCTGTGAAGATTCTCTTGAGGTGAAAGGGATTATCTTATTGTTAATTGGAGCATTATTTCCTTTATGCTTCTAGTGCTTCTCATGTGGTGTCCAGCGATTTATTTTCCCGATCCACTGTGGGTATTGGACGTAAATGCATGCGCAAAAGCAGGGAATATGCGTACAGTATATAGTATATAGGACATGACATGTCAAGTGACTGCCAGGCTGGTGCAATGCAAACTGGATGGAACTTGGTCTTCTTTCATCTATCAATTCTTAGATTTTTATTTTCTTAAGCTTTATATCTAGCTTTCGCTGTAAAGCTAGATATAAAGTACCCAGGCAGGGCAAGTCATCACTTGAGCTTTGTCTAGAAGCTCCTGCATAGTGCCCGGGGAATGTTGCATTGGACTATGTTAGACAGTTTCTTGTGGAGGAGAGAAAATGACAAGGTACAGGGCTGTAACATTCTCTGAGGTCCCATCTCTCTTCACATGGACAATGAAGACGCCACTATGGGATTATGGTTTCATCCCATTCTCACTGTACAAAGTAGGCATCTAGGACTACCTGAGAAAAAGTCTAAATGTTCATGTCAAGTGACCTCTCATCATTTAGCTACGATATTACAGGAGTTCACACACAAGCACCCCCAGCTCATACATTATAAATCATTCTTTGTTAAGCGAAAACTCTTACGGATATCCAATCCAGTTAACTAACACATTCAAGCAAGACTTGATTTCAGAATCTGACACACAGTAACCATTTTTACCTCTCCCTCCCTCCAATTATATTCCAGTACATGGCAAGTGTGTGATTGAACTAATCCCCTTTTGAATGGTTAATTGAGTCCATAGTTACAAACACAACTTGCATTTGTATAGCGCCATTTACAGGGGGCAGTATGTTGGAGTGATTAATAGTGGCGGAGCCTGACACTGAGCCTGGGGTAGCGAGGAGGTTATCACAGTTGAAGAGGAGGGTTTCCAGTCGTGATCTAAAAGAGGGGAGTGAGGGGGCAAGTGGGAGAGAGATTGGTGGAGAGAGATCCAATGTTTGGGGTGTAGTGGCTGAAAGTGTGGCTGCCGATGGTGGAGCAGAGAAATCAGGGGTCAAATAGGTGGCCAGAACCAGCCGAGCAGAAGCAGCAGGTAGTGGAGATGGGGGAAAAGCAAATCAGAAAGGTGGGGTGGTACCAGGGCATGAAGGGATTTGCAGATTTACTTTATATACAGTAGAATATTCTGAAAATTGAAACAAATAATGATCCTTGCCTCCAATGCACCTTATCATGTCGTCAAGGTGTCTCAAAGCGCATCTCAGGATATACTACGAAGTGGATCCACTACTTGGTGGGTGAAATGCGGTAACCAATTTTCACATGGCAACGTCCCCCATTCAGCCATGGAGTGAGTGACCAATTTTATTTGGGGGTATTGTAAGGGCAGGACACAGGGAGAAAGAAACTCCCTCCTCTTTTCCAACAGTGCCACGGGGAACTTTAACGGCCACCTGAACAGGCAGAGTTTAACATAGCGCAAACATAGAAGCACTTCCCCCAGTCACTGCACTGAAACGTCAGCTTAGACTGTGAGTGTAAAGTCCCAATGTTCTGACGCAACAGGTCCCAAGTTACCGTGACTTTGGTTTCTTGAAACCCACACGTAATAATAATAATAACCCTTGTATTTGATAGAGCACTTTTCACATCTTCTAAATGTCTCAAAGAGCTTCACAGAATATACTGTAAAGTGAATTGACTGTACATTTTGTATACTTCACGGCAAATCTTGGTGAACGAATGTATGACTTGTCCAATTCACCCACACGGCAGTTTTTTGTGGATACCGAGGTCATGAGTAGTCTGTGATCATGATATAAAACCTGGCAACATTTATGTCTGTTTGATTTTTAGCATTTTTAGAACATGAAAAGGTTAACAAAAAAATCCACTTTGACCCAGGTCACCATCCGTAAGATTGGATACACTTTATTACCATTGCAAATCTGATCTAGTTTTTATTAGTTTCTGACTGAAAGCAATTCTTGTTCATCTGACCTTTTCTCAAGTAAAGAAATATCTTACACTGGCTGTACCAATCGTTCTTCCTTAACTGAATTAATTACCAAACAAACTACCGAATGAATGGATCAGCAAATCTTGGCATTGGTTGATGCAATCTGCCACCAAAGTCTAGTCCACACATTCATCTCTCTCTCTTAAAGTAACTGAATCTGATCTGTCTGTCCCCCTCTTCCCTCTTCTGAACTTCTAGTCCGTGCTTAAGTTCTCTGGAGCAGAGAAGATTGAGGGGAGACCTAATAGAGGTTTATAAGATCATGAGGGGTTTCGACAGGGCAAATAGAGAAAAACTATTTCCACTCGTGGGTGAATCTGTGACTCGTGGTCACAGATTTAAAATAGTTTCAAGGCGCAGTAGAGGGGAGCTGAGGAGAAATTTTTTCACTCAGCGAGTTGTTTGAATCTGGAATGCATTGCCTGAAAAGGTGGTGGAGGCTGATTCGATAACAACTTTTAAAAGGGAATTAGATCTTTATTTAGGGAGAACGGGTCTATTAGGCTATGGGGAGCGGGCAGGGCAGTGGGATTGAATCGCTCTTTTCAAAGAGCCGGCACAGACTAGATGGGCCGAATGGCCTCCTTTTGTGCCGTAAAATTCTATGATTCTATGATTCTATGATTCTATGATTCTATGATTCTATGACTGTACATTTACTGTAGTACAGTGTATATAAATGGCTTATAAGGTGGAGTATGAGAAGCAATGAAAAATGTCAGCAATAAATCTTAACACACCATGCTCCATATTGTCACCTGTACAGAGAAAAGTTACGGTAGCAAATTGTGTCGTTGGACAACAATTTGAAATTACATTTGTAATAGCACCTTTCATGTCACGAGGCGCTCAACAAGCTGATAAACATTTGGAAAAACTTGTTCTTAAATCAAACCCAGCAAACCCCAGCTCCCCCACCCAAAAAGAGACCTTTATGTCCTTTGATCAGACACAAACGCACAGTGAATTGCTCCACAATCTAAATATAATTACTTCCAATGCAACAACCAATTTCAGTTCTTACCTGTTGCCATTATGACCAGGACAGAAACGGTACTCGTAGAGCATTCAGTGGGGGGGGGTGGGGGGGTGTCTACGTATCTACATGTGTGTGTGTGATAGGAAAGCCAACTCAACTAACCAGTTTTGACCTGATAATGTTGTGAGTCTGGATCATCACCCCCTGCCCTTGTTCCATATGACAGACCACATCACCTCGGTTGCACATTAACTCGCAAAGAAACAGCCTCATAAAGAATGCATTCGGCACTGATTCAGATTTTTTTAAAAAAAATAAACCTTGACCTCTTTTCCCGAAAAGATTGAGTGTGGGCGGGGAAACGTTTCGGATTTATATTGAGTTTGACTTCTTCGGTTAATGAGTGACAGAATACGGAGGGGGGATGAGGCCATTTACTGTGCAAATATTAACTTTGGCATGGTGGCTTTCATCAGGCAGCGTGAGGTAACTGAGTCACGTGACAGCCAGATAATCTGCCAAAGCTGAAGGTGAAGCTGTTAAACAAAGCTCTAGGCATTAGTAACAAACTTCAGATCTGGATACGAGTACAGTCTCTCCACTTGACTACGAAATCTGCGAAGCGCTTTGAGACATCTCTCCGACGTGAAACGTGCTGCGTTAAATGCAAAGGTTATTATCGAAAGGGTTTGTGGGGTCCCATATCACACGGATCTATTTCAATATTCATTGCATACTGCGAACCAATACTATTAACACTATTGTGTAACTCAAACACTAGTGTAAGGAGGCACAGAAATAGAATATTAAACTACTGTAGTATTTCGCTTTTGAAACAGCACACAGTTTGTAAAGTTAATGTATTCCATTTTATTCTATAGTGGATTTCCTTTTCCTTTTTAAATTGAGAACTAATTCAAAATCCGAAAGTTGTCCTTTAAAAAAAAATCCCCAAATAAATAACCATTGAATAAGGCAGATAAAATGGGTTTAATTGAGCAGAAAAATAGTGATAGGTGATGCAACAGTGAGGATAGTTACATGAAGGGACAGACTGGGTGGCTAATCTGGGAATTTTACGTTGCCTCAGAACACATCTAACTGGACATTTCAAAGCTACACTGGCTTCTCTCACAAGTTAACCATAGTGAGATCATTCAAGCGAGTTCATTTGCATATCTCTTACCCAACAGCAACAGAAATGGGTCATTGGTCTTATCAACTCTGCCCTGGTGCTTTTTACTCCTCAAGGCGTCTGAACTAATCTTCCTTTCCTCCTCAGCCCCTCCCACCCTCACCCCCACCACACTTAACCATTATTTTGAGCAAAGGTTACCAGTGAAAGTTCAATTCCTGCGTGAGGCGAAAACCTAGGCAAATTTCCGTACTCCACACCCCTCTGTTTACCTGACAGTGAGTAGGCACCTCGTTGTTAGGACTGTTGACGGATATCGCTTTCCTAATCGATTCAAAAAAAACAAATGTGGTCACTCAATCCCTGACTGTTTGTGGGACACAAGTATACAGTCACTTCACTTTACAGTATATTCTGTGAAGCGCTTTGAGACGTCCAGAAGACGTGAAAAGCGCTATCTCAAATGCCAGGATTATTATTGTTTACATTGCTGTGCGAAATCGGCTGCTACGATTTTACCCGCAAGATACAGTCACTTTACAACAGTTTCCAGGATGCGTTTAATATAGCGCCTCTATCAATGACTGATTAGGTGCTATATCAAATGCAAGGATTATTATTATTATAGTCTTATTAAAGCCAGTGAATCAAATTGTATTGCGAGTGCACTTTCCAGGTGTCCCTGTGGCTCATTCGATAGCATTCTCACCTCTGAGTGTGAAGGCTATGGGTTCAATTCTCATGTTCTGATATTGAATGCAGTCTAGTCTGATGACCCAATGCAGTTTTGGAGGGTGCCCTGATCATTGGAGGTGTTGCCCTTCGGATGAGACATTGTATTGAGATCCTGTTTGGTCGTGTTAGGCCGACGTTAAAGATCCCTTGGCCCGATGTGGAATGAGGAAGAAGCTTATCACGGTGTCTCGACTAACAGATAAAATACATTGTTCACTTCATGGCTCTTTTATGGGATTTTGCCAATATGCAAAATTGATTGCTGCTTTTGCAATACACTCACTACACTTCCATGAAGCACTTTGAGGCATTTTTATGATGTGATAAGGTGCCATACCAATATACAAATCAATATTTATTTATTCCAAAATATATCAATAATAATCCTTGCATTTCATTTGGCGCTTTTCACGTCTTCTACACGTCACAAAGCGCTTCACAGAATATACCGTAAAGTGAATTGACTGTATATTTGTGGGCGAAACCTACCGAAGTGAGAAGCCAAAAAAGTGAAAGCCAATTGCGCACAGCAGCGTCCCCACAAACAATCATGGATTGAAATGACCAATTTTATTATTGTTTTTTTTTTTTTAGGGATTATTATCAGGCGCGTGTGTGTGGAGTAAGGAAACTTGTTCTGCCCTGCCGAGAATTGAACCCTGGTCTCTCGCTTGCAAGTTGAGTGCTCTAACCACTGAGCTATGGGACTCAGTTGGTCAAAAATAAATAAGTTGGGGGCAAAAACGGCTGAGAGTTTCTGTTAGGCACCACAAAATATCCCGTTTAGAAGTTTCCAATTTGAAATTTGGTCTGTTTAGAAAAAGGACGCGGTTTAAAAATGTTTTAAAAATTCTAGTTTTTTAAAAAAAACAGAAATTCACAGACTTTTTGACATTATATTTCGTTCAGGTGATAACAACAAATCCTGAGCATTGACAGATACAAAGGAGTGAGTGGACAGCCCTACTGTAGTGAGAAAGCCAAAAAAGTGAAAGCCTTGGGAAATCCCTTGAGTGATTGAGTCAGTGATTGAGTCAGAGAGAGAGACACAAGTCAGTTCAAAATAATTAAAAAGTCGCCCACTATTCCCTCCTATTATGAGACGCATTTTCTTCTCGCCTGTTATTGTTTTTTTAATGCAAAATTTTTATCAAATAATTTTATATATTTTTTAAAAATTCAGCCCTTAATTTCTTTTTGTATTTAAAAAAAAATACAGTATTAAAAAAGGCAGACTTGGGGAAAAAAAACAGGGAGGGAGTGAATGGGAGTGGGGGGGGGGGAATTGGGAGGGGGGAGAGAGTGAAGGAGGGAGAGTGGTGGGGGAGAGACACAGAGAGAGGAGGGGGAGAGAGAGAGAGAGAGAGAGGTCAGTTTTGAAAGTTGAGTTTGCTCCCAGCGAGTTGCACTCGGGTTTGAGTTAGTAGAGACACTGTAGTCTGTCTGTCTACCCTGGGCAGACTCCATCTTCAGGACTTCTCGTTGTGGAGAGACATAGCTGTTTCTCCCCCTCACTCACTCACTCCCTCCCACCCCCCACCCCCGCACACACACACACACACACATCACCTCCCCCCCACCCCCACCCCTACACACACAGACACACACACGGTTTTTTTGATCCATCTCTTAAAAAGCCAATATATATATATTTACTCCCCATCAGGCGACACACAATAGGAGCTCAGTCTACCCCAGACAGGGAGGCTCGGTCCCTGAGTCAGGGCTGCTGGTAAGATGGCAGGGGAGAGGAGTCTGTGTGTGTGTGTGTGTCTCCCCCTCTGTATTGACCCCCAGCTGATCACTGGCTACATGTTTCCCTCTTGTATCCGCTGGTGGCTACAATGTTGCGCTTCGAACGCTGTAAACACTCCCCTCCCCCCTCTCCCGGCCCGCGGGCCGCGCGGGGAGAGAGAGACAGAGAGAGAGGGGGGGAGGGGAGGAGAGCCAGGCCGCCAGTGTTACAGTGAGCCAGTGTTATAGTGTTATAGTGAGCCAGTGTTATAGTGAGCCAGTGTTACAGTGAGCCGGTGTTATAGTGTTATAGTGAGCCAGTGTTATAGTGAGCCAGTGTTATAGTGTTATAGTGAGCCAGTGTTATCGTGTTATAGTGAGCCAGTGTTACAGTGTTATAGTGAGCCAGTGTTATAGTGAGCCAGTGTTACAGTGAGCCAGTGTTATAGTGAGCCAGTGTTATAGTGTTATAGTGAGCCAGTGTTATCGTGTTATAGTGAGCCAGTGTTATAGTGAGCCAGTGTTATAGTGAGCCAGTGTTACAGTGAGCCAGTGTTATAGTGTTATAGTGAGCCAGTGTTATCGTGTTATAGTGAGCCAGTGTTATAGTGAGCCAGTGTTATAGTGAGCCAGTGTTACAGCGAGCCAGTGTTATAGTGTTATAGTGAGCCAGTGTTATAGTGAGCCAGTGTTATAGTGTTATAGTGAGCCAGTGTTATAGTGTTATAGTGAGCCAGTGTTACAGTGTTATAGTGAGCCAGTGTTACAGTGAGCCAGTGTTATAGTGTTATAGTGAGCCAGTGTTATAGTGTTATAGTGAGCCAGTGTTATAGTGAGCCAGTGTTATAGTGAGCCAGTGTTATAGTGTTATAGTGTTATAGTGAGCCAGTGTTATAGTGAGCCAGTGCTACAGTGAGCCAGTGTCATAGTGAGCCAGTGTTATAGTGTTATAGTGAGCCAGTGTTATCGTGTTATAGTGAACCAGTGTTACAGTGAGCCAGTGTTATAGTGAGCCAGTGTTACAGTGAGCCAGTGTTATAGTGTTATAGTGAGCCAGTGTTATCGTGTTATAGTGAGCCAGTGTTACGGTGAGCCAGTGTTATAGTGAGCCAGTGTTATCGTGTTATAGTGAGCCGGTGTTACGGTGAGCCAGTGTTATAGTGAGCCAGTGTTATAGTGTTATAGTGAGCCAGTGTTATAGTGAGCCAGTGTTATAGTGAGCCAGTGTTACAGTGAGCCAGTGTTATAGTGTTATAGTGAGCCAGTGTTATAGTGAGCCAGTGTTATAGTGTTATAGTGAGCCAGTGTTACAGTGTTATAGTGAGCCAGTGTTACAGTGAGCCAGTGTTATAGTGTTATAGTGAGCCGGTGTTATAGTGTTATAGTGAGCCAGTGTTATAGTGTTATAGTGAGCCAGTGTTACAGTGAGCCAGTGTTATAGTGAGCCAGTGTTATAGTGAGCCAGTGTTATAGTGTTATAGTGAGCCAGTGTTATAGTGTTATAGTGAGCCAGTGCTACAGTGAGCCAGTGTTATAGTGGGCCAGTGTTACAGTGAGCCAGTGTTACAGTGAGCCAGTGTTATGGTGTTATAGTGAGCCAGTGTTACAGTGAGCCAGTGTTATAGTGAGCCAGTGTTATAGTGAGCCAGTGTTATAGTGTTATAGTGAGCCAGTGTTATAGTGTTATAGTGAGCCAGTGCTACAGTGAGCCAGTGTTATAGTGGGCCAGTGTTACAGTGAGCCAGTGTTACAGTGAGCCAGTGTTATGGTGTTATAGTGAGCCAGTGTTACAGTGAGCCAGTGTTATAGTGTTATAGTGAGCCAGTGTTATAGTGTTATAGTGAGCCAGTGTTATGGTGAGCCAGTGTTACAGTGAGCCAGTGTTATGGTGTTATAGTGAGCCAGTGTTACAGTGAGCCAGTGTTATAGTGTTATAGTGAGCCAGTGTTATCGTGTTATAGTGAGCCAGTGTTATAGTGAGCCAGTGTTATAGTGTTATAGTGATCCAGTGTTACAGTGAGCCAGTGTTATGGTGTTATAGTGAGCCAGTGTTATAGTGTTATAGTGAGCCAGTGTTACAGTGAGCCAGTGTTATAGTGAGCCAGTGTTATAGTGAGCCAGTGTTATAGTGTTATAGTGAGCCAGTGTTATAGTGTTATAGTGAGCCAGTGCTACAGTGAGCCAGTGTTATAGTGGGCCAGTGTTACAGTGAGCCAGTGTTACAGTGAGCCAGTGTTATGGTGTTATAGTGAGCCAGTGTTACAGTGAGCCAGTGTTATAGTGTTATAGTGAGCCAGTGTTATAGTGTTATAGTGAGCCAGTGTTATGGTGAGCCAGTGTTACAGTGAGCCAGTGTTATGGTGTTATAGTGAGCCAGTGTTACAGTGAGCCAGTGTTATAGTGTTATAGTGAGCCAGTGTTATCGTGTTATAGTGAGCCAGTGTTATAGTGAGCCAGTGTTATAGTGTTATAGTGATCCAGTGTTACAGTGAGCCAGTGTTATGGTGTTATAGTGAGCCAGTGTTACAGTGAGCCAGTGTTACAATGTTATAGTGAGCCAGTGTTGTGGTGTTATAGTGAGCCAGTGGTACAGTGAGCCAGTGTTACAGTGAGCCAGTGTTACAGTGTTATAGTGAGCCAGTGTTATAGTGAGCCAGTCTTATAGTGTTATAGTGAGCCAGTGGTACAGTGAGCCGGTGTTATAGTGTAATCGTGAGCCAGTGTTATAGTGAGCCAGTGTTATAGTGAGCCAGTGTTATAGTGAGCCAGTGTTACAGTGAGCCAGTGTTATAGTGAGCCAGTGTTACAGTGAGCCAGTGTTGTAGTGTTATAGTGAGCCAGTGTTATAGTGAGCCGGTGTTATAGTGTTATAGTGAGCCAGTGTTACGGTGAGCCAGTGTTATAGTGAGCCAGTGTTATCGTGTTATAGTGAGCCAGTGTTATAGTGAGCCAGTGTTATAGTGTTATAGTGAGCCAGTGGTACAGTGAGCCGGTGTTATAGTGTAATCGTGAGCCAGTGTTATAGTGAGCCAGTGTTATAGTGAGCCAGTGTTATAGTGAGCCAGTGTTATAGTGAGCCAGTGTTATAGTGAGCCAGTGTTACAGTGAGCCAGTGTTATAGTGAGCCAGTGTTACAGTGAGCCAGTGTTGTAGTGTTATAGTGAGCCAGTGTTATAGTGAGCCGGTGTTATAGTGTTATAGTGAGCCAGTGTTACGGTGAGCCAGTGTTATAGTGAGCCAGTGTTATCGTGTTATAGTGAGCCAGTGTTATAGTGAGCCAGTGTTATAGTGTTATAGTGAGCCAGTGTTACAGTGAGCCAGTGTTACAATGTTATAGTGAGCCAGTGTTATAGTGTTATAGTGAGCCAGTGGTACAGTGAGCCAGTGTTACAGTGAGCCAGTGTTACAATGTTATAGTGAGCCAGTGTTATAGTGTTATAGTGAGCCAGTGGTACAGTGAGCCAGTGTTATAGTGTTATAGTGAGCCAGTGGTACAGTGAGCCGGTGTTATAGTGTAATCGTGAGCCAGTGTTATAGTGAGCCAGTGTTATAGTGAGCCAGTGTTATAGTGAGCCAGTGTTATAGTGAGCCGGTGTTACAGTGTTATAGTGAGCCAGTGTTACGGTGAGCCAGTGTTATAGTGAGCCAGTGTTATCGTGTTATAGTGAGCCAGTGTTATAGTGAGCCAGTGTTACAGTGAGCCAGTGTTACAATGTTATAGTGAGCCAGTGTTATAGTGTTATAGTGAGCCAGTGGTACAGTGAGCCAGTGTTACAGTGAGCCAGTGTTACAATGTTATAGTGAGCCAGTGTTATAGTGTTATAGTGAGCCAGTGGTACAGTGAGCCAGTGTTATAGTGAGCCAGTGTTATAGTGTTATAGTGAGCCAGTGGTACAGTGAGCCGGTGTTATAGTGTAATCGTGAGCCAGTGTTATAGTGAGCCAGTGTTATAGTGAGCCAGTGTTATAGTGAGCCAGTGTTATAGTGTTATAGTGAGCCAGTGTTACAGTGAGCCAGTGTTATAGTGAGCCAGTGTTATAGTGAGCCAGTGTTACAGTGAGCCAGTGTTGTAGCGTTATAGTGAGCCAGTGTTATAGTGAGCCGGTGTTATAGTGTTATAGTGAGCCAGTGTTACGGTGAGCCAGTGTTATAGTGAGCCAGTGTTATAGTGAGCCAGTGTTATAGTGTTATAGTGAGCCAGTGTTACAGTGAGCCAGTGTTATAGTGTCATAGTGAGCCAGTGTTACAGGGAGCCAGTGTTACAGTGAGCCAGTGTTATAGTGTTATAGTGAGCCAGTGTTATAGTGAGCCAGTGTTACAGTGAGCCGGTGTTATAATGTTATAGTGAGCCAGTGTTACAGTGAGCCAGTGTTATAGTGAGCCAGTGTTACATTGAGCCAGTGTTCAAGTGTTATAGTGAGCCAGTGTTATAGTGAGCCAGTGTTATAGTGTTATAGTGAGCCAGTGTTATAGTGAGCCAGTGTTATAGTGTTATAGTGAGCCAGTGTTATAGTGTTATAGTGAGCCAGTGTTATAGTGAGCCAGTGTTATAGTGTTATAGTGAGCCAGTGTTATAGTGAGCCAGTGTTATAGTGTTATAGTGAGCCAGTGTTACATTGAGCCAGTGTTATAGTGTTATAGTGAGCCAGTGTTATAGTGTTATAGTGAGCCAGTGTTATAGCGAGCCAGTGTTACAATGAGCCAGTGTTACAGTGTTATAGTGAGCCAGTGTTACAGTGAGCCAGTGTTATAGTGAGCCAGTGTTACAATGAGCCAGTGTTACAGTGAGCCAGCGTTACAGTGTTATAGTGAGCCAGTGTTATAGTGTTATAGTGAGCCAGTGTTACAGTGAGCCAGTGTTATAGTGAGCCAGTGTTACAGTGAGCCAGTGTTATAGTGTTATAGTGAGCCAGTGTTACAGCGAGCCAGTGTTATGGTGAGCCAGTGTTACAGTGAGCCAGTGTTATAGTGAGCCAGTGTTACAGCGAGCCAGTGTTACAGTGAGCCAGTGTTATAGTGTTATAGTGAGCCAGTGTTATAGTGTTATAGTGAGCCAGTGTTACAGTGAGCCAGTGTTATAGTGTTATAGTGAGCCAGTGTTACAGTGAGCCAGTGTTATAGTGAGCCAGTGTTATAGTGTTATAGTGAGCCAGTGTTATAGTGAGCCAGTGTTATAGTGTTATAGTGAGCCAGTGTTATAGTGAGCCAGTGTTATAGTGATATAGTGAGCCAGTGTTACAGTGAGCCAGTGTTACAGTGAGCCAGTGTTATAGTGTTATAGCGAGCCAGTGTTATAGTGAGCCAGTGTTATAGTGAGCCAGTGTTATAGTGAACCAGTGTTACAGTGAGCCAGTGTTATAGTGTTATAGTGAGCCAGTGTCATAGTGAGCCAGTGTTATAGTGAGCCAGTGTTATAGTGTTATAGTGAGCCAGTGTTATAGTGAGCCAGTGTTATAGTGAGCCAGTGTTATAGTGTTATAGTGAGCCAGTGTTATATTGAACCAGTGTTATAGTGAGCCAGTGTTATAGTGAGCCAGTGTTATAGTGAGCCAGTGTTATAGTGAGCCAGTGTTATAGTGAGCCAGTGTTATAGTGTTATAGTGAGCCAGTGTTACAGTGAGCCAGCGGTATAGTGAGACTCCTGTCTGTGTAAATACCTTTCATGATCACACCTCATGCACATATATTGTACTTACATAACATGCTCACTGCACACGCTCATGTACACCATGTTTCATAGCCACACATGCCCTCTACATACACTGTGCATACACATACACCACACACCTGTGATCACAGTAATCCTTGTATTTAATAATCCTTGTGCCGTCCCAGCCAAACACTTTATCACCCTTTGAGAAGCTCCCTAGTGCATCACAGAATATACTGTAAAGACTACACTTTGTGGGACAACAACAACAGGTTGTATTTATATAGTGCCCCCCACGCCGGGTGGCGTCTCAGAGCGCTTCACAATGGCGGAGCGAGAGGCCGAGCCAGGGCAAGGGGGAGGGGGAGGGGGAGGGGGAGGGTGACAGTAAGTGAGGTCAAAGAGAAAGGTCTGCAGGCTCGACCTGAAGATGGGAAAGGAGGGGGTTACCATTCTCATACATACATACATACTCATAAATAACACACATACCATACTCACTCAAACACACAAGTATATATATATATATATTCTCGTACACATACTTACATAGTCACATCTACACATCCACTCTCACATGTATATACACGCATACATATATATAATATATATGTATCAATTCATAAGCGTACACATTCACAGATATCCACACGCAGAATGCACATACATGGGCAAAGTGGGATGCATATAGTATTTTGCGTGAGTTAGTGGAAAGAAATGTATTTACTGGAAATACAATACAATACTGGGCCATTTGAATGAGGAAACTGGAATTAATGGATCCACTTTAAATCTACTTTTAACGAACCTCTTGATACTGTAATGATGCTGTTTTTTTTAAAAAACACAGCAAATGTAATTATGAGTTAGCGCGCTGATTACATAGGTTGGGAGACAGATAAAGTGGGACTGTATTTATTCTGGCGAAACATTTAAAAATAATTTCCATCTAAAAAAAATTCTCAAATGCAATACAGTATTTGCTTTTTTTGTTGAAACTTCTTGTTTGTTGCAGGTAAAATAAGAGTGAATTTGACAGAGCAAGTATGGATGCCAAAACTAAAGGCAAGTAGAGTCAGAATGGTTTCATAATATCTATGATATACGTGGCTCCAATTTACACACATTGACTCAGAGCCCTCTCTCTTTGCCTTGGTCTGAAGATTGTGGGTTCCAGGCCACTTTTCCGGGTTAAAAAATAACTCCGTCAAAATAAAGAATGGTTTTTGGTCTCTCAATCCACGGCTGTGTGTGGGACGCTGCTTGCGTGCAATTGGCTGCCGCGTTTCGCCCACAAACGACGCGGCAACTCCGCTTTCCAGTGGAATCCTGCAGTCCGGTGGTCAGAGCAACTCGCCTCACGGGCGAGTTCGATTCCCGGGAGGGTGAGACGTTGAGCAAGTTTCCTCACTCCGCACCCCTTTGCTTACCAAGGCAGGAACCCGGTTTGTTAGTCGAATGTTGGATTGCTCTCCAGTAGTAATAATTCCTTTAAAATAAATTGGCCACTGAATTCGCAACTGTTGTGAGCTACTGGCTGCCGACAATTTTTAATGTATTTTCTGTGAAATGCTTTGAGACGTCTGGAAGACGGAACGAGGCGCTCGATCAAATACAAGGATTATTATTATCAATTATTACAGTATAATCTGCGAAGCGCTTTGAGGTGTCCCAGTAACCAGCTCCCACACTCTGGAACTCCATCCCACAGTCCCTCCCTCACTCTCCTCCTTCAAGGCTGGTCGCAAGACCCTACTCTTCGACTGTCCCTTCTCCTGCCCTCCCAACTCCCCCTCTCCCCTCCTAACTCTCTCCTTCCCCTCCCAACTCCCCCTCTCCCCTCCTAACTCTCTCCTTCCCCTCCCAACTCCCCCTCTCCCCTCCTAACTCTCTCCTTCCCCTCCCAACTCCCCCTCTCCCCTCCTAACTCTCTCCTTCCCCTCCCAACTCCCCCTCTCCCCTCCTAACTCTCTCCCGCCCCTCTCAACTCTCTCCCTCCCAACTCTCTCCCTCCCTCCTAACTCTCTCCCGCCCAACTCTCTCCCTCCTCCCCTCCCAACTCTCTCCCTCCCAACTCTCTCCCTCGCCTCCCAACTCTCTCCCTCCCCTCCCAACTCTCCCTCGCCTCCCATCTCTCTCCCTCCTCCCCTCCCAACTCTCTCCCTCCCCTCCCAACTCTCTCCCTCCCCTCCAACTCCCTCCTCCCCTCCCAACTCTCTCCCTCCTCCCCTCCCATCTCTCTCCCTCCTCCCCTCCCATCTCTCTCCCTCCTCCCCTCCCAACTCTCTTCCTCCCCTCCCAACTCTCTCCCTCCTCCCCTTCCAACTCTCTCCCTTCCCCTCCCAACTCTCTCCCTCCCCTCCCAACTCTCTCCTTCCCAACTCTCTCCCTCCCCTCCCAACTCTCTCCTTCCCAACTCTCTCCCTCCCCTCCGCCTGCCCTGACTGTTCGGCGCCTTGGGACGTCCTCCCAACGTGAAAGGCGCTCTATAAATGTAATCTTGTTGTTGTTGTTGTTGTGATAACGCCACCGTCCCAAATGCAAAGATGACTATCACCATTAGATCTATCGATTGTAAGGATCATTATTATTATTATTATTTTTGTTGCCGAGGCTGTGATCTCTCACTGTATTAATTGTGTCCTCCTCTTCAGACTACGTTCTCCCAAAGGAGAGCCACGCCGGCTCGGTGTTCCACCTGACCCGGGAGCACCTGGAGCTGCTGGTGATCTGGTCTCACTGTCACGGTAACCAGTGCACCTTTGCCCCCACGTGGCGCGAGATTGCGGAGGAGCACCCGACGGGTTTGCTGACGGTGCTGTGGGAGTGCGAGGCCGGCCACTCCTACCACTGGTGGACGGGCGGCGTCTGCCGGCTGGAGTGCGACCGGGACGCGGCCGAGGCCCAGGCCCCGGCCAAACACAAGCCCCTGGAGGACCTCGCGCCCTCGGCCAGGCTGGCCCGCAAACCCCAGAGGATGAAGCTGGAGGACGGGGACATCATGGAGGAGATCGATTCGCTGGACGGCTGCTGCAAGCCCTTCCTCACGGCGGACGGGAAACCCATCCGCAACGGGGCCTCTGCTCGGCGCCTGGCCCCCTCCCCCTCCCAGCACCCCTGGCGGGAACCGGCGTACGCCGACGACCGGGGAAAGCCGGGCACCGACGGGGCCAAGAAACCGGACGTGCTGTACATCAAAACCGAAAAGGAGGAGGCCGCGGGCTACAGTGACCAGGCCGACGTCAAGTCGGAGAGCCGCAGTCAGAGCCGGGGGCCCAGGAAGTACCACCCGGGAGAGAAGCCCTCGGCGGCCGGCCAGGGCCAGTCACCGGGCCCCGAGGCCCCCGATGGCGGCCGGAAGCGATCGGCGACGGCGGCGGCCGGCGACGGCTCGGGCTTCGCGGCGCATTCCAGCAACGGCAAAGTCCACGTGGGCGAGGTGCACCACTCGCCGTACCCAGCGCCCAGGCCACCGGGCAGCAGCACCAAGTCATCGGGGCCCGGGGGGGCCGCCAAGCCAACCAACCACAGCCACAGCCCGGCCGGCAACGAGCTGCACTTAGACTCAGCTTACGGCAGGAATTCTGACATGAGCAACGCTGAGCTGGACTGCGATACTTCCATTCCTTGCACACAGGAAGGGGTTCTAGGTAAACAGGTTTTTTTCCCTGCCCCCCACCCCCCTCCTCCCATAGGAACAGGAGGAGGCCATTAAGCCCCTCGAGCCTGTTCTGCCATTCTATTCCATCGTGGGTGACCTGCACCTCAACTCTAGTTACTTTAGAGTCTTGCTTTAGAGTCCGCGTGAGAACACCACCAATGCAATCCCTTGAGCAGTTGTTTCAGTAATGTTACTTTACTGAACCACCAATGAGAGAGTGTTGTGTGCAAGGCATCAGTCAGCCTGGCTCTGTTGCCAGCACTCCCGCCTCTTGCCAACCTGTGCTCCAACCTTTCTGGAATTGGGTAAATAACTAGCCTAACAGTAACATTAATTCCTACCTGATGCAACCCCGAGTTTCTAAACTTGAAACGCATCTTACCCCTCATTATATGATGGAGCGAAATGTAGGTAAATTTTTTGTTGGGTCAGCCGGGTGCCTAACACAAGCGGAAATCCGTCACTTGAGTTCTGACGAAGGGTCGAGGACCCAAAACGTTGACCCATTTTTCCTCTCTCCATAGATGCTGCCTGACCTGCTGAGTGTTCCCAGCCATTTCTGTTTGTGTTTCAGATTCTGCGGTGTTTTTCGTTTTGTTTTTTTGGAAACCCACCTCATTGCTTTGGAGTCTCCAAACCCAACTGAGATTCCCACGCATCCCAACTACGCACGGAAATCCCAGAGATAGATTGTTGGAATGGAATGCTTTCTCTCTATCCCTTTTCCCCTGGAGGGACACACACTTTACCTAATTCTGGAAAAGGATTAGGTGCAGGTTGGCAAGAGCCAAGGCCTGGGGGGGGGGGGGGGGGGGGGAGTCCAGAGTGTGTAGTGAGGTAACAGAGCTAACCAGCAAGAATATTTAACTAGCAACCGACACAAAGGATTACGGAACAAACGTTATTAAAAACATCTGAGTTGCACGAGAGTAACCGAATGTTTATTCCCCCCCCCCGTGTCCTCCAGAGTTCTTGCACACCGTCCTGAAATCTGAGGCGGTGGACGAAATCTATTCCAGCGTCCGTCTGGCAAATGAGGGTGACGTGGAGGTTCTGACGGAGAATCTGAGCGGCAAAGAGGCCTTGCTCCTGGACTCCGGCATCCAGACCAACGCCAGGCTGTACTTCAGCACAGACGGCTGGGCTGCCTTGTCGGCCACGCTCGAAGTACTGGGAGGTGAGTGAAACCTTCACGGCAACAGAATGACCACCACAGTAACAACTTGTGTTTGCGTAGCGCACCTCGCGCAGGGGAGCGTCTCAAGAGCGCTTTCCCATGAAGTTCTCACTTTATTGCAGACGTAATTTTTCCTCCCTCTCCCTTCCCCCCCCCCCACCCCCCTAAGCTCACCCCCTCCCCAAGTTGGCCCTCAAAATAACCACTTTTAATCATAACTAGCATCAGCTTGGCAGAATGGGTCTCGCTCTTCCCTCCGAGGCAAAACATTATGTTATTAGTATAATAATAATAATCCTTGCATTTGATATATCCCCTCTTTAGATGTCTCAAAGCGCTTCACAGGATGCACTGTAAAGTGTAGTCAGGGCCTCCGCACCTCAGGCGCTGACATCATCAACATTCAAGGCTGCTCTCTCCACCTCCCGAAGCCAGTCAGGAATCTGGGCGTCTTGTTTGACCCCGAGCTGTCCTTCCTCCCTTATCTCCGCTCCATGACCGGCACAGCCTTCCACCACCTCCTTCCTTCCGCCGTTACCTCACCCCCCACGCCGCCGAAACACTTATCCACACATTCATCACATCTAGGCTGGATTACGGGAACTCTCTCCTCGTCGGCCTCCCCGGCTCCTCCCTTCACAGGCTGCAGATCATTCAGAACTCTGCAGCTCGTGTCCTCTCCCGCACCAGGCTTCACGACCACATCACTCCCACCCTCGCCCGTCTCCACTGGCTCCCCGTCCCCCAGAGGATTGAATTCAAGACACTGGTCCTCATTTTCAAGGCCATTCACGGCCTTGCACCCGCCTAACTCTCCGACCTGCTGTCTTCCTATCAGCCTGACCACACCCTCCGTTCAGCAGACTCAGGCCTGCTCCGCGTCCATCGCCCTAACCGCCCCACCATCGGTGGCCGAGCTTTCAGCCTCTCTGCTCCCACATTGTAGAACTCCCTGAACATCCCGCAATCCCTTCGCCTCACCTCCTCCCTTTCCTCCTTCAAGGCCGGTCTCAAGACCTTCTTCTTTGACCATGCCTTCTGCTCCCCTCCTGACTCTTACCCCTCTCCTACTCTCCCTCCCCTGCCCCCTGCTCCGACCCTCCCCCCCGCTCGGGTCCCGACCTGATTGTTCAGCGCCTTGGGACGTCCTCCCGATGTGAAAGCGCTCCGGAAATGTAATTTAGTTGTTGTAGTGGCTATATTTTGCAGAAAAGTGTAGGAATTGCTGAAGCCCGGGTGCTAGTTTGACGTCTTTTGTGGTGAAACGAGGAAGCAGCGTTCCACAAACAGGCTGGATTGTACGACTGGATTTTAAGTTGGGGTTCTTTTATTTTCTGTAAGCAACGTAGCGTGGCGGATGTAAATATTTGCGTTGTGTGGAGTAAAGTTTTCAACACAGTCACTTTTTCCCTCCTAAGTTTCAGATTCGACGTCGGAATTAATGGTCATTAACCCATATACCCTGAATGCTGAGATTATGGACGAAGGTAAAGTACAAATGTGCCCTGAGCATCTCGTGCATCTTCGTGGCGTCTCGAGACGCAGCCAACTGAGCCAGATGTTTGTGACAGCCCGTGTCCTGGTGATTAACACCCAGCTCGATACCGTAAAAACGCCCGTGTCAACTCTATGTTTGTTTCTTGAATTGATTTTCTCCAGATATGCCTCCAGTTACAGCTCGTGCTGGTGCACACAACACGACATTGATTTTGTTTCTGTGTTTGACATTGCAACGGGCACCACTCGTGTCCATTTGCGAAGGAAGAGTTTAATCTAGGTCAGTAAAGGGTGATACTAAAAGCTCCCCCGGGATAGAGAGGGTAAAGTATCAGCCAGGGATTTGGGGCTTGATCAGTGCCTGGAGTAATGGACGCAATTACGTAGACACACTGTTTGCGAAGGGTTTACACGTTATATCAGCCTGGCTCACTGGGTAGCGCTCTCACTTCGGAGTCTGAAGCTAGAGACGGTTTTCCTATCGGAAAGTTGCTGTAGAAGTAAGTGCACATTGTAATATCCTAAAATAGTCTTCCCAAACCCTGGACCTACGAGCCCACGTCTCCCTGGCCTGACTCCAATCTAACGCCTTGTCACATTGAGAGGTTGTAATTTTTAAAAAAAATCTATACATCGTAGTTTGGTTCTTAAAAAGTGCAACTTTCAGCGAAATGACGTTACCGAATACATTTTTCCAATAAAAATAAATGTAGAAACTGGAGTTAGATTCTTTTGGACATTTTTCATCAAAAAATTCTTTAAAAAAATTAGGCTCGCTCCCTGCCTGCCTGCCCGGCTCACTCACTCGGTGCCGGTCTCTCTCGCCGCCAGCCTGACCCACTCCCAGGCCCTGGCACCGTTGTGCCCCCTTTCCACCCACTGGTGAACGACGTGATAGCGAATGTCGCAACGTTAAATGAATATATGTATCAGCAACGTAATAACGAAAGAACGTTAACCGAGGCCACGTTAAGCGGGGTCTACCTGTATTTATATATAAGAACATAAGAATTAGGAGCAGGAATAGGCCATTCAGCCCCTCGAGCCTGCCCCACCATTCAATAAGATCATGTCTGATCTTCTAATCTAACTCCACCTGCCCCCGCCTTGTCCCCATATCCCTTAATTCCTTTATCCACAAGAAATCGATCAATCTCAGTCTTGAATATGTTCAAGGACTGACTGAGCATCTGCAGCCTTTTGGGGGTGTAGAGAATTCCATCAATACATTTATTGTTCGATGTTCGCTGCAGAACAAATTATCGTGGCCCACGTCCCCGCTCTGCTCCCCTCGGCCGACGACAAGAAGCGGAAGATTAAATACCCGGTGACCAAGGGGGAGATCAGGAGACGCATCATTCCACCCGAGAATATGTCAAAGACGGTCATCAAAAGTTACCTGCGGCTGCGGAGAGACAACCGGTTCGACATCAGGCAACTTCTCGATCTCCCGGTGACCGGCTATGACCGGACGCTGCACACGTCCTTCACTCGGCTGTGCGAGGGAGAGGCCAAGACGCTGACCGAAAACTTTCACCAGCTGAACCTCGGCTACTTCCCCGTGGACGAGTGCGCCAACAGGATAGCGGAGCAGTCCGAGGCTTCGGAAATATTCACAGCGAGGCAAGTGGTCAGAGACCGTCACCCGGTGGGTGGCTGAGAGTGGTGGGGGGGGGGGGGGGGGGGGGGGGGAGGGAGGGAGGGAGGGTGGTGGTGAAAGTGGTCGAATAATGTGGTTAAGGAGGGAGAGGAGGAGGAGGAGAGACTGGGGTTTCAAAGAGGCGACGCATTATGGCTGAAAGCATCGTCACTGATCTAGACATGAAGCGGGTCAAGGTTGAGTAGCCGGTTTACTCCACAACAACAGCGTTACATTTATAGAGCGCCTTTCATGTTGGGAGCAGTCGGGTCGGGACCCGAGCATGGGGGAGGGGCGGGGGAGGGGAGGCAGAGATGTGGGAGGGGAGGGAGGGAGAGAGGTGGGAGGGGAGGGAGAGATGTGGGAGGGGAGGGAGAGAGAGAGGCGGGAGGGTGGCAGAAGGCACGATCGAAAAAGAGGTTCTTGAGACCGGCCTTGAAAGAGGCAAGGGAGGAAGTGAGGCGAAGGGACAGTGGGATGGAGTTCCAGAGGGTGGGAGGGAGCAGGCTTACTATAATATCCTTTCATTGGATGTAACGCTTTTCATGTCTTCTAGACATCTCTAAGCGCTTCACAGAATATAACAACAACAAGTTTGATTTATTCCGCGCCCTCCATGCCGGAAGGCATCTCAGAGCGCTTCAAATACTGTAAAGTGAATTGACTGTATATTTTGTGGGTGAAACGTGGCAGCCAATTGCACACAGCAGTGCCCCACAAACAGTGCTGGATTGAGTGACCACATTTTCTATTCTTAGTACAGTATTATCTTTATTTGGGGGGAGTTTTTTTTTAACAGTTGTGTTCCAAGGCCACACTATTAAAGCTGCATCAAAGACCTGAGGCACCAAATTCAGCCATTTTACCCACAATATTTACAGTCAATTAATAGTAATTAATAATAAAATTGGTCATTTCAATCCACGGCTGTTTGTGGGGGACGCTGCTGTGTGCAATTGGCTGCTGCGTTTTGCCCACAAATATACAGTCAATTCACTTTACAGTATATTTTGTGAAGCGCTTTGAGACGTCTCGGAGACATTATAAGGCGCTAGATCAAATGCAAGGATTATTGTTGGGGTTTTTTTAAGTTATGGTCTTAGCTGCGTCCTAATTACATAAATATGATTCAAGAGGAGACTCTTTATGACCCAATGCCCTGATTAACCTCCTTCTGTTTATTTTAGGAAGGTGGTTGAAGACCTCGACTCAGTCCTGGACAGTTTTATGTGGCAAGAACATCCATATAACTTAATCACTCATGGTTTTGGCCCTCAGAATATCAGGGTAGTCCTGGACTTGGTCAAACTACTCCTCCGGGAATCTCTGCGGAAAAGCGCGTCATGATAGATGGCTAACCAGATGGTGAATTTGGTCATTTTTTAAGGAGAGGGTTGGGAGGGGGGGGTTGAAAAAAGAAAGTTAAGGTTGGTCCATTGGGTTTGAACCTTCCTGTTGGTCATAATTCAGTGAGGGCCTTGTCAAAACCCAAGCCTGTCTTCTCCTTTCAGATGCACATTACCCCCAGGTCCCATCCTTTCCCCTTCATTTGCCACCAGTTCTCTTTGTTCCCACCTCTCTTATTCCTTGTTCATGTTACAAACCGAGCAAGTTACATGTAAAGTTTTTGTAAGAACCCAGTATTTGCTGAACATCTTTTTATAGTGAATCGATGTGCATTTTTCCCCCTCTGAATGCTTTCTGTGGGACCCATATCCACACAATATATATAGATATATCTCTATATATGTGTGTGCGTATATATATATAATATACATGAGTTGAATTTTTTTATGGGGGGATATACTTCCAACAATGGGTAAATATTAATGGAAAGGGCATTATACATGGCTTTTTATCTTGTCAGTTACAACTAATTGATGCACTTTTAAGTTAATGTTTTGAAGCTATAATGGACCATAACCAGCCAATTTCTGAAGGTTGGGCCCTGTATAACATACCTCGCCAATCTATTCCAGATTGGTGGTACAGAACAGTACAGTATAGTTACTGTGTTTACTCTGTTGGAGAGTTCTCGGGAGCCAAAGCCACGTCACGTTTCTCTCGCATTGCAACTAAACGGGACCTGACTGGCCGACCAAGTCATTCTATGGCTGCCATGTTTGTGTTGTTGGAGCAGTGATGTGGGAGGCCTGGGGAGTGTTCAACAAAGCTGCCTTTAACACAGCGCTCACAGGGGCTTTGGGGAATCCTCTGATGAGAACAACACTCTGAGATATATTACTACCGTGGTCATCCAGGCACTGGGAAAGTTTGCCAGACAATGATAGCAATGGATTGTTTCTTTTTAGCTGGTTGGATCCCAGCAGTTACCCCCAACACATACTCTGGGATTCTTCCCCCAATTCCCCCCCCCCCCCAACCACCCACCCCCAAGCCTTGTTCCTTGACGACATGTGTATAATACTTTCCGGAATTAGGTAAGCAGGATGCATTCCTCCAGGGAGAGAGAGATTGAGAGCATTCCATTCCAACCATCTGTCTCTGGGATTTTGAGGTGTGGTGGGGATGCGTTTGGTTAGCCCCAGGTTTGGTTTGGTTTGGTTTGGAGACTCTTAAGCAACAGTGAGTCATTCTCAGCATGTTGTGGGTATAGCTTTTATGTGTTGGTTAGAGGGCTCACCTCGCGAGCAAGCGGACCAAGATTTGATTCCTGGCCAGGACAGAACCCAAGGCAAGTTTCCTTACTCCGCCTGCCTGTGTTTATAAAGCAGAAGCTGGAACCCAGTTGTTAATTGATTGACGGATCGCTTTCCGGGGGTAATAATAATAATAATCATCCTCCTTGCATTTGATATAGTGCCTTATCACGACTTTAAGACGTCTCAAAGCGCTTCACAGGGTATACTGTGACTATTTTGTGGGTGAAGCATGGCAGCCAGTTGCGCACAGGAGTGTCCTAAGGCAGTCATGCATTGAGTGGCCAAATTCTTCTTATTTTTTTGGAGGGATTATTACCCCGGGAAAGCGATCTGCCAATCGACTCACAACCGGGTTTCTACGTTCGGGTAGGTAAACATGTGTATTATATTATAGAGAAGTGGTTTCAAAATGAATGCAAGATTTAAGAATTTGAATTTGAATTCTGGACAATCCGGCATTCATGGGGTTGGGAATTTTTCCCCACAGTTTCCTTAGTTTTTCAAATAGATCCCGAGACGAAGAGGCACAATACATTTACTTTAACATTCTCCTGAAACTAGAATTATTTTGCTTTTTGTTTCTGAATAGTATTTTGCTCAAAAACAACAAAAAACACTCAATCCACGAGTGTTTGTGGGACAGTGCTGAGCGCAATTGACTGCAGCCTTTCGTTCACAAAATATATACAGTCACTACACTTTACTGTATGTCCTGGGCAGCGCTGAGACTACTTACCGACATGATCAGGTGCTAGGTCAAAACAAGGATTAACTATATTATCAATATAGTACGGACTATCATTACTGTTGTGATAAAAACATTTCCCATCGAAAGCTGAACACTCAGCAAACCGGTGCAAGCTACACAAGCGTTTCTAGTTCACACCAGCAAACATACCATCATCAATAAGACTGATAATCAATAAGCTTCGAGCAAGGAACACAGTTGGACCGGCCTTTGTTTCGGACTTGTTACGTTTCAAAGACTTCGGAAAGCAGCAAAATCCTCATAGCAGCGCGTTTTATCCTCTCGTGAAAGACACACACACACACACACCTTGGTTTTGTGTAGCTGTCTGAATGTGAATATTGTATTCTGAATTTTTTTTCAAAAGAACACGACAAGGAAAGGTCTAGAGACGTAGACCTTTGGTCCAGGACCCATTCGGTCCAGTATGCTGTGAATAAATATTTTAATCTTGTTATTTTTGTATTTTGTTTAACGTTCTGTGCTACCGTACTCTTTTTCAGCGAGTCAGTGGGAATGTGTCAGCTCGCAGTGATGTTATGGCATTGTACTCGCGATGTGTTAGTGTCTGTTGATTTGGTTTGTTCTGTTATAATGAAATCTGGGAACAACAGGTCAAAGTGTTATTAAAACCTATGTCAAGAGTACCGCGTGTGCTGTGGGGTGAATGTATATTTTTTATTCGATTGCATTTGCACACGGTTGGCACATTATTTAACAAGAACAAATGACTTGCATTTAATTTACATATTGCGCCTCATACAGGATAGTGTCAAGTCTCTATAAGTGTAATTTTGTTGTTGTAGTGCCTTAGACGCGCCAGTCATGCATTTTGTTCACTTTGGATTTTTCTGCTAATTTTTTTGCACCTGTTAGTAACTGATTTTTGTTTTGCTTGTCGGCCTTCCCAACCCCTCCCTCCCAACCCGCCCCCCCCCCCCCCCCCCCCCTCCCAACCCCTCCCTCTGTCGGCTGCAGATCATCTAGAACTCTGCAGCCCGTGTCCTCTCCCGCACCAAGCTCCGTGACGCTATCTCACCCATTCTCGTTCAACTCCATTGGCTCCCCATCATTCAAAGGATTCAATTTCCGATCCTGGTCCTCACTTTTAAAGCCCTCCATGGTCTTGCCCCACCCTACCTCTGCAACCTCCTAACCCCCTGTCTGCTCCCTCCGTTCAGTGGGCCCCTGTCACCCAATCCACCATTGGCGGGAGAGCCTTCAGCCACCTTGCCCCTAACATCTGGAATTCCATCCCGCAAACCCTCTGCCTCACCCCCTCCCTGGCCTCCTTCAAGTCCTGCCTCAAGACCCTCCTCTTCGATTGTGCCATCGATCACCCGCCTTCCCCTCCTTTCCCTCCACCATCCCCGATCTCGACCCCAGCTTGGGTCTGAAACACTGTGTCCAGCGGCTTGGGACATCCTCCCGATGTGAAAGGCGCTATACAAGTGTAATTTTGTTGTCGTTTGCTGGGGAACTCCATTTTAGGCTTAGGAAAGAACCACAAATAGATAGTCATTTCACTTTACAGTATTTGCTGCGAAGCACTTTGAGACATCAATAAGATGTGAAAAGCGCTGTATCAAATGCACGGATTATTATCCATATTATAACCACGAGTAGAACACCCAGTTAATTCACAGGATCGTTGGCGAAGACACTGGGAGAAACTCCGCAATTTTTCCAAATAAGTGTCGTGGATGTCTGATCTGATGGACAGCGTCGCTGGCAAAGGCAGGAACTCCACAGCCCTGCGCTGGAGGATCAGACGACACTGCTCAAACCTCCACCATCGCTGAAGCACATTGGCAAGGCACCAACGCATTACTGAGAAAACACATGAATAAATAAAAAGTTGCTCGGGTTTACTGACACGGTTTTCGGTTACTCTCCGGATATCAATGTCCCCAAATCGCGTGAGTCTCATTCTCATTGCTTTCCAATATTGTCAGAATGCCTTGATAGACTTACTACTGATCAGGGTGGGGGAAGCGAAGGGAGGGAGGAGGGGTGGGTGGAATAGCTGCCAAAGTAATTTGAAATACCGTGTTTGGGAGGGAAATTCTGCTTTTCATTCACACAAAAAGCTCCAGTCGCTATTATTGAAAAGCAACAAGATCTTGCAATTTATATAGCAGCCTTCACACCAAGTAGTACTGTATCTTCAACTCTGACAATGAACAGTGATTCCTGTGAAATGCTTTGAGACGTTTTGAATGAGTGGCTTTAAATGCAAGATTTACTATTATTGTACTCGGAAACACAAGTAACACAACCTTGCAATCTTTCACAGTGACCATCGCTTTACAGCACATCCTGTGAGGGATGTCTCGACGACACGATAAGGCTCTCTATCAAATGCAAGAATTTTTATTTACATTATTAGATGTGAGTGCGTTCTGGAATCTTAGGGTGAACGTTTGAACGTTGAGTCCTGTAGCTCAGTGGTTAGAGTACTCGTTACAAGCGTGAGACCTGTGTTTCGAATCCAGGCAGGTCAGGGCAAAACCGTGGGCAAGTTTCCTTAATCCAAACCTAATAATAATCTGTTAAAAAAAAACTGTAATAAATTAGTCAATTCAATCCACGACTGTTTGTGGGGACGCTGCTGTGCGCAATTGGCTGCCGCGTTTCACCCACAAATATACAGTCACTTCACTTTACAGTATATTCTGTGAAGCGCTTTGAGACGTCTAGTAGATGTGACAAGCGCTATATTAAATGCAAGGATTATTATTATTAATAATCACCGTGGAACACAATTCTAAATGCTACCGGGACTGACTCTCCAAACTGATCAAGTGAATCCTCAGACTCTGCTGTGAGCTGTGCATGTATTTACCTCAACCTTACCTAAGTGAACCCTAAACCTTACCTAAGTGAACCCTAACCCAGGATACCTCACCTGGTGTGTAGAGAGAGAGAGAGAGAGAGAAGCATTTCCTTAATGGCAGGGAGGTTGGGCTTTGAACGTATTCCTGGGATGGACAGTTTAGGTGTCAATCGGACTGGTTGCCTTGTTACTCTGCCCCTTATTGGTGCCATCAGACTCACCTCCACCCACAGGTTTCTGACGGAAGAGCTGAGAAGTTGGGAGAAAGTTTCTTTTCTAAAAAAGACTCCATTTGTTAGGGAAAGCGGGATGGGTTGAGGGTTTCAGTGGGGGAGGAAGCCTTGTTGGCGGAGAAAACAAGCCCAAGAGAAATGGCCGTCAATAAATCCGACCTGTGTGACAGCCTAATCATTTGGGTAAGTGTATGACACTGGCTGTTGCTCACCTGTGCAGGTGAGTTCCAGGCTTCCAGGTACACACAGGGACTGGTGTGTGTCTCTCTCTTTATTCTCTCTATATTCTCTCTCGCTGTATATATATAAATGTGCAAACCCTAAGATGCAATACTTTAACTCTTCTGATCTGAACCAAACCATAATCTGTGTGGAATCAAATGCCAGTTTTAAACCACAAAGAGAGCAAGGAGACAGGTTCCGATCTGGGCCTGAATTTGTGCTGAGGTGAACGCAATGCTTTCTCTCTCATATATAAGAGATATGTATAATTCAGGTTTTTTTTTGCTCTGATTTATTTGATGTTTATATCTTTATTAAAATGTTAATCGTCGATTCTCCCGGTTAAGCTCTTTTTAATAAACAAATAAACACACAACAACAACAACAAATTACACTTATAAAGCGCCTTTCACGTCGGGAGGACGTCCCAAGGCGCTGCACAGGAGGCGTGTGACCCGAGCTGGGAGGGGAGTGTACGGGAAGGGGTGAAACACGTAGGGAAGGTCGAAGAATTCGAGGTGGAACAGAAGGCACGGTCGAAGAGGAAAGTCTTCAAACCGGCCTTGAAAGAGGAAAGGGAAGAAACGAGACGGAGGGATTGGGGGATGGAATTCCATAAGGTCAGAGCAGAAAAACTGAAGGCCCGGCCTCCGATGGTGGGGCGGTTCGGGCGGGGGGCTTGGAGCAGGCCAAGTTCTGCTGAACGGAGGGTCCGGGTGGGTTTGTAGGGGGAGAGTAAATTGGTTAAATAGGGCGGGGCAAGGCCGTGTAAGGCCCTGAAGGTGAGGACAAGGATCTTGAACTCGATCCTCTGGAGGATGGGGAGCCAGTGGAGACGGGCGAGGGTGGGGGTTATGTGGTCGCGGAGGTGGGTGCGGGATAGTACACGGGCTGCAGAGTTTTGGATGACCTGCAGCCTGTGAATGGAGGAACTGGGGAGGCCGACGAGGAGAGAGTTTCCGTAGTCCAGCCTTGAGGTGATGTACGCGTGCACGAGTGTTTCGGCAGCGTGGGGGGTAAGATAGTTGCGGAGCCTGGCAATGTTGCGCAGGTGGAAGTAAGCCGTGCCGGTCAAGGCGCGGATGTGGGGGAGGAAGGAGAGTTTTTGGTCGAACATGATGCCGAGGTTCCTGACTGGCTTTGTGAGGTGGAGAGTACAGCCTTGGATGTTGAGGCTGGCAGCGCCCGATGTGCGGAGGTGTGGAGGAGCTGGTTGGTGGTGGCGAAGAGGAGGCGGTGGTTGTCCTTCGCTTCCAGGATTATCCTGGAGTAGAAGGCTGATTTGGCGGTGGCTAGGGCGGAGCGGTAACATTTGATGCGGTCCAGCCAGATTTGCCGGTGGACCGTGAGGCCAGATTTGAGCCGGGTGCGTTCAGCTGCTCTCACTTGGCTTTTGAGGGAATGGAGGTGAGTTGTGTACCACGGTGATGATCGGGAGTGGGAGATGGTTTTGGAGGTGAGGGGGGCCAGGGTGTCGAGGGTAGTGGAGAGGGTGTTATGGAGGGCGGTGGAGGCGGAGGATGGGTCGGTGCAAAAAGAATGCCACAGGGGGAGGAGGTCGGAGGTTTCGAGGGCAGAGGTGAAAGTTTGAGGGGGAATCTTCTTCCAGGGCAGGTAGAAGATGGTGGTGGGTTTGGAGGTGGAGGGGGGAGGGATAGAGGTGTTGAAAGAGATGACGCACGCACATTGCAAATGCTATTACAGTAATAACAATTTTTGCATTTGATGTAGCGCATTATTATGCCTTCGAGATGTCTCAAAGCGATTCACAGACTATATTGTGAAGTGAGTTGACTGTATATTTGTGGGCCAAATGCGCACAGCAGTGTCCCACAAACAGTCGTGGGTTGAAGTGAGCCATTTTATTATTGTTTTTTATTTCTTGAGGGATTATTAGCAGGTGTGTGGAGTAAGGAAACTTGCCCAAGGGTTTGCTCTGCCGGGAATCAAACCCAGGTCTCTCGCTTGAGAGGCGAGTGTTCCATCCACTGAGCTACAGGCCTCCATTTTATCTCCAGTTAGTTGGTAAAGTATAATTTTTCGTGGATTCCTATAGCGTCTTGGTTAGAGCCCTAACCTCCCAAGCCAGAGGACCCTGGTTAAGCAAGTTAAGCAAGTTCCTTACTCCACACACATGCCTCTATTTACTCAGGAGTAAGAAAGAACCCGGTTGTAGGTCAATTGGTGGATTGTTTCTCTGGGGGTCATAACTCCCTTAAAAATATATAATAATTTGGTCGCTCAATCCACAGCTGTGGGGACGCTGCTGTGCGTAATTGGCTGCCGCGTTTCGCCCACAAATATACAGTCATTTCACTTTACAGTATATTCTGTGAAGCGCCGTGAGACGTCTCAACAACGTGATAAGGTGCTATATCAAATGCAAAGATTATTATTATTACATATTAACCTGTTGTAGCATTTTTAAAAAAAAATCTGCTATTTATTGCAAAGCATTTTTATTGAAAAGCATAGTTTGAGACACCATGACTCAATAGAGAAGAATCGTGATAGATTGCTGTACAAGGGATGATTTGACTTGAAACAGAACCAAGCCATTTCTATGATTGCATTTTTCCGTGCGTTCCATCCCTCTTTTTGTTTTGAGGGTTTGGAAATCCATCTAATGCACGGGACTCGGTTATAATGAATTGCTTGAATCTTGAATCCAACTGAATTGTTTTTGACATATTTGAGCTTTAGGTTTCGTTGAACGACATACTTTAATAAAAACCTAACAAAAGGTTTTCTAATAAAAGGTGACTCAGGAGAATCCCTGGGGACTGTAACAGAGTTCAGGGGCTCCAATAACGGTGAGGTAGGAGTAAAGCTACAATGGTTTCTCCTGTGATTGTAACTTGAGCTTAGCGTTGAGGTGTAGTGCACTCCTCGCGTTTCTTGTTCAATTGTCAAACTGTTTTTAAAATCAATAGCTGACATCACGGTGACTGACAAATGACTGGCAGGACAGAAAAAGGAGCAAAGGGATAAGGGCATTAAAGCTTTGATGCAAAATGACTCACAGCGCAAACATAAGTTTCCTTACTCCACACGCCTCATAATAATCCGTCCCCCTCCAAAAAACAACACTAATAAATATTGGTCATTTTCAATCCACGACTGTTTGTGGGGGACGCTGTTGTGCGCAATTGGCTGCCGTGTTTCACCCACAAATATACATTCCGTTCACTTTACTGTATATGCTATGAAGTGCTTTGAGACGTCGATAAGATGTGAAAAGCGCTATATCTAATGCAAGGATTATTATTCTTATTATAAACATTTGCTGGACGAAAGAAGACCAAGGTCCATCCAGTTCAATCCACAGTTCGAACCTTGGGCAAGTTTCCTTACTCCACATGCCTAATAATAATCCCTCAAAAAAAAACCCATATAAAATAAAATTGGTCATTTCAGTCCATGACTGTTTGTGGGACACTGCTGTGCGCAATTGACTGTCGCGCACAAATTTGCCCACAAATTTATAATATACAGTACTGTATTCTGTGAAGCCCTCCCTCCGTCCCTCCCTCCGTCCCTCCCTCCGTCCCTCCCTCCGTCCCTCCCTCCGTCCCTCCCTCCCTCCCTCCCTCCCTCCCTCCCGAACCCAACCACCAGCTCGGGTGTGGATCCCTGACTGTCCAGCGGCTTGGGACCTCCTGAGATGTAATTTGTTGTTTGTTTGTTTGTTTGTTTGTTTGCAGCTGCAGACGTTCCACGTCTCGGCACCCTGTGAAAATGCCCAGGATTTGATCAGGAATAGCGCCATGGCTCAGGTCTTGAACCAAATGTAAGTCTTTCTGATGTCTGTCCGCAAATCTCTGCTGTGTGGAGCCAGAGGTGAAATGCTGTCGGACTTTTCTCTTTAGGCTGTATTCTCAATCTGGGTAAGATTGTGATCCCAAGTTGGGTTGGGATGGAGAAGGTCCTTGGACCATCTGATCTGATCCTTCAAGAACAATTTGTATCTCACCATACTGTTCCTCATCACACCATCATCAAGCTGCTTGTTACACGAGTCTCAGTGTTCCGACCTTCCTGACATCTCTGCACTTTAGTTATTAAAGTTTTCGACGGACACATCGGTCACACCAAACCCCCTCCTCTCCCCCCCAGCCTCTCTGATCCCAACCCCAGCTCTGGTCTGAAACATTGACTGTCCAGCGCCTTGGGACACCCTCCCGACGTGAAAGGTGCCTTACAAATATAATTTTGTTGTTGTTGTAAATACAATTATTCCTCGCTTAACATCGTAGTTTGGTTCTTGAAAAGTGCTACTTTAATAAGCGAAACGATGTTAAGCTAACACATTTTCCCCGTAAGAAGGAACGTATAAACTGGAGTTAGGTTCTTTTGGATATTTTTCAACAAAATTTTCTAAAAAAAACATTATCAGTTGAAATAGATGTACTGTACATTCATAAACGTAAAATATAAAATATCAAAATATATCAATTGAAATAACATAACACTCACGGCATCAAAATGAGTTAAAACATCTAATTTCATTTAGAGAGTAATAGTTTTCTTGTGTTTTTTACCGTCACTTCCTGGGCGTCCTTTGACTCGTGTTGATAGAGGATCGTACAAACAAATCACGATAAAAAAAATATTACCGATCTCACACCTGCACACAAACTTAGAACGGCGACGTTAAGACTGAGGATGGACTCTGCGTCAGAATACCAGACGGTATCCTACACTACCCAAACTACTGTAGTTCGTTTCCACCCGCTGGCGAACGATGTAATAGCGAAGGTCACGATGTTAAATGGATATATGCTCCTTATGTATCAGCAACATAATAACCAAACAACGTTGACCGAAGCCGCGTTAAGCGAGGTTTACCTGCACTTCTGGTGTTTGTACTGAAATTGCCCTTTACCGCTCTAAATTTGGCTCTCATGTTCTACCATCTCAGTGTATCTGAAAGTATTCTTCCGGGTTTGCCTTGTGGAACCAGTTCAAAATGTTATACATGTCTATAAGGTCGTCATCGTCCCCCCAACCCTGAGTCTCCCAGCTGAGGACTGCTCTCCTGGTGTGTAATCTGTCTGTTTTCTGCGTCTCTTGCAGAGACTCCTCCTGGTTTGATGATTCGTGGTTAGGCCGTATTAAAGATGATGTGGGAGACAACTCCAGGTTGAAGGTACCCTATCAAACTGTACATAGATCCTTGTCTGTTTGGGTTCATGTGACTGTTTGTGTCATTGTGGGTTTGAAGGTAAAGAAACTAGAGTGGTGCCCATACAATCCAAGGTCCTGTGTTCGCCTGTTCAGATTTCTACTGTGCGATTGGAACAGAGAAAAGGAGTCTCTCTCAGTGTCCTGGTTGACAGTTCTCCCCCCTACCCCAGATAAAACTAGTCATTCACCTCTCGGCTGTCTGTCTGTGAGATGTTCCTTTGTGTTTACTGGCTGCCGCATTTGACTGAAAAACACAGTCACCAGGAGTGATTTTGTGTATTGGTTAGAGCAATTGCCTCACAAGCAAGAGGATCCAGGTTTGATTCCGGACAGAGCAAAACAGTGGGCAAGTTTCCTTACTCCACGTTCCTTTGTTTATCTAGAAGTGAGTAGGAACCTGGCTGTCAATGGAGTGGCAGATCGCTTTCCAGTGGTAATAATCCCTCCAAGAAAATTTTAAATAATAATTTTGTTACTCAATCCGTGGATGTCTATAGGACGCAACTGTACACAATTCACTGTGGCCTTTCACCCACAGAATACAATGTCAGTTCACTTTACAGTATATTCTGTGAATGGTTTTGAGACGTCTAAATGACGTGAAAAGGCGCTATATCAAATGCAAGGATTTTCATTATCTCTCTGGCGTACGGAAGAGTTTGGAGATCTAAAACTATTATTACACACTGTGTCAGAAACGCTTAGTTTGTGTTGACTCTTCTCCACGCAGATGAACAACCTGAAGAAAATTCTCCAGATGGTTGTCGATTATTACCACGAGGTAAGACCAAGCTTTTTTTTGTTGTTGCTGAAGATACAATATTTACTCAACTATACGTTGAACCGAGCCCCTTCTCAATTCGTTCAGGCGAACATTAAAGATCCCTATCCGAAAAGAGAAGGCAGTTTCTCTCTCCCTGGCCAACAATCTCCCACATAAAATTAGTCATTCATCTCACGGCTGTTTGTGGGATATTGCTGTGTGCAAATTGACTGCTGATTTCCCGCACACAGTCACTAGACTTTACCAAATATCATATGATTCGCTTTGAGATATTCTTCCGACATGAAAGGCGCAATAATAAACGTAAGAATTACCGCAACAAATTGCATTTATATAGAGTAAATCTCACATCAGACGTATCAGTGGGGACCATACGATGATTATGACTTATGGAAAGTATGAGTTATGTGAAATTTATAAACAATAACAAAATTATATTTATAAAGCGCCTTTCTCGTCGGGAGGAGAAAGGCGCTCTATAAATGTCAGATTCCCAAAGCGCTGACAAGAAACTCAATAAGAAACTCAATAAGAAATATGAAACTCAATGGGTCTTGAGCAGCTATGTGACATAGGCAATCATACGATTTATTCAGATCAATAGTGCCTTAATGTCAGGCAGACAGCTCATGACGCTGGACAGTCAGGGGTTTGCACTCAAGCAGATCCAACTTCCTGGACTTCACCATTGAGTTGAACGTGTGTGTGAATATTGCCACAACAAATCACATTTACATGATATCCTTCGCTTCGAAAAGACGTCCCAAGGCGCTGGGCAATCAGTGATTTTGGATCCGAGCTAGGAGTTGGGGGTCAGGAGCGGTGGAGGGCAGTGAGGCTGGGGGTTGGGAGGGTGGCCGAAGGCACGGTCGAAGAGGAATGTCTTTAAACAGGACTTGAAGGAGGCCATAGAGGGCCCGAGGCGGAGGGATTGCGGAGCAAAGTTGCAGAGTGCGGGGTCAGAGATGTCGGTGTCCCTCTGCTCTGGTGGATTGTCTGTTGGTTGGGTTGTGACAAGCTTCCCTGTGTCTGCAGGTACTGGGTCTCCAGATCACAGACTTTCCCCTCCCGGACCTCAACATCCTTATCGAGCACTCAGACCCACTGGAGCTCGGCCGGCTACTGCAGCTGATCCTGGGCTGCGCTGTTAACTGTGAGAGGAAACAGGGTGAGTATCTGTGTCAACAGTTACCCAACACACACTGTGGGTCCTGCTTACCTTGTTCTGGAAAGTATTAGGCGGGGAACCTAATACTTTCCAGAACAAGGTAAGCAGGATTTGTCCCTCCAGGGAGAGAGAGAGAGATGCATGGAATTCTCAGTTTGGTTTGGATACTCTTAAACATGGCTATGGGTTTCCTCACCTACCTGGCTGACCAAACAAATTCATTTTAACCACTGAAATCATAGGCAACTTTGTATGTTTAAGACATAAGGGGGATTCCATATTTAATACATGTATGTTATTGCATATTTAGTATATACGTGGGTTTTCTCTCGTAATATTCCATGACCGAATAAGGTTTGTAAGGAATTTAAGAAGGTGAGCGAGTACAGTATTTCAATTCAGCGACTGAAATATTTCTGCGTGAAGTAGTTACTAAAATTTTAATCTGTTTCCATCGCAGAACATATCGAGACGATAATGACCCTGGAAGAATCTGTACAGCATAATGTGATGACAGCCATTCAAGAGGCAAGGCAGTTTTATTTTTGCTCAACAGTAACAACAATATTACACTTGTATAGCGCCTTTCACATCAGGAGGACGTCCCAAGTCACCGGACAGTCACTGCTTCAGATCCCGTGCCCCTGGTGGGGGGAGGGAAGGGGTGGGGATTAGGAGTTGCCGGTGGGTCCATCGAAGAGGAGAGTCTTGAGGCGAGACTTGAAGGAGGCCAGGGAGGGTGGGGGGGGGGAGGGGGAGGGGTGAGACAAACATAAGAATTAGGAGCAGGGGGCCAGAATTAGGAGCAGGGGGCCATTCAGCCCCTCGAGCCTGCCCCGCCATTCAATAAAATCATGGCTGATCTTCTAATCTAACTCCACCAGCCCCCGCCTTATCCCCATATCCCTTAATCCACAAGAAATCTATCAATCTCAGTCTTGAATATGTTCAAGGACTGACTGAGCATCTACAGCCCTTTGGTGTAGAGAATTCCATCAATTCACTACCCTCTGGGGTGAACTGTTTCCCCAACTCAGTGCGAAAGGGCTGACCCCTGACCGGGGTGAGCTAAAATAATGACCTGCCAGTCAGTGCTTCCAGGTCAATGGGTGGCAACTGACATCACTTCCTGTGAACTGCGCATGAGCCGCAGGAAATCAATAGAAACTGTCTCGAGGCTTTCCAATGCATGCTGGGACCCTGCTGGACGCCAGGAGGCCATGGTGGCCTGGCTTGCTGCGAGCCAGTACTACACGACCAGCACACCGTGGTGTGACCGTCTTATAGGACTTGTTGGCGAGTTAGCACCTAGTCAATCCACAACTGTTTGTGGGGCGGTCTTCAATTGGCTGCTCACAAAATATGGTCGATTCACTTTATACTATATCCTGTGAAATGCTTTTGAGACGTCTCAATGAAGTGATAAGACCTTATGTCAAATGCAAGGCTTATTATTACTATACTATTATTATCACACGCCTGATAATAATCCCTCCTCCAAAAAAAACCACAATAATAAAATTGGTAATTTCAATCCACGACTGTTTGTGGGGACGCTGCTGTGCGCAATTGGCTACTGCATTTTCGCCCACAAATATACAGTCACTTCACTTTACAGTATATTTTGTGAAGCGCTTTGAGACCTCTAGAAGACTTGAAAAGCGCTATATCAAATGCAAGCATTATTATTATTACCCTGCAGGATAGAATGTGGTTATAGGATGGTTATTTGTGCATTAAAACCCTAGGGTGGTGGTGGGGTGGAGGGGGGTGGGGGTTGAGAGTGGTTAACTATGCTTATCCAACACTCCATGGCTCTTTAGAACAGCATTGGTGAGGAGTTGAGACAATGTAAGCTTTGTACCTAGGCTGGGGGCACAAGATCTAAACAGCAGCAGGCACTGTTACTAAATAATATAGTGTTTAATTTCCTTCTACAGCTCATGAGCAAAGAATTGACAGTAGGGATTGGAACCGAAATGCCTGGAGACTCGGAACAACAGGTAAACAGATAGGCTGCCATGGAACACACCAATGTTGGGTGGCTTTAATTGTTATCTTTAATTATTCTTATTATTTAACACTGAATATAACTGAGTATAACTGCACAGTAACTCCACAGGTGTTATCTGAAAGAAAATGAGTTAAGTAGAACGTTCCCACATCTTCAGCCAAACCTCTCCTATTCCTCTCTCCTCCACTCTTCAGTTCCCTTCTCCCCCTCGTCTGCGTCGCGTTTTCTCGTAAATACATTGATGGCTCCCAAACAATTGGACACAATTCCTGCTGTATTGTGACGAGTGCTTCCTCCTCATAAGCAATGACAAGTGGATATGAAGATTGATTTTTAATGTTGCAGCTTCGAAGAGCACTTGAGGATCTCAGTGAGGCCGTGAGAGAGAAGGATGAGCTTACTCAGCGATGTAATGAACTAGATATTCAGGTCAGTCCATGTTAATCCAAGATCTTTCACATGGGGGTCCTTTTGTATGAATTACTAGGACTGGGTGAGGTGTTTCAGATGCGTTTTGCCCTCCCAACATTGAATAATATTCAACAAGTACAAATTACATTTACGCTACGCTGTTCACATCGGGAGGACGTCCCCGGGCGCTGGACAGTCAGGGAGCTGAGCTGGGAAATACTGTAATAATAATCTTTGCATTTGATATGGCGCTTTTTACGTCTTCCAGAGGTTTCAAAGCTCTTCACAGAATATACTGTAAAGTGAATTGACTGTATATTTTGTGGGCGAATGGATAAATTAAAACTTAAATTTAAAAAAAATTAGAAATGAATGGAATCAGGAGGGGTGGAGGGCAGGGAAGGAGGGGGTAGGAGGGTGACCAAAGGCACAGTGGTGGAAGAAGAAAGTCTTGAGACAGGCCGTGGAAGGAAAGCAAGGGAGAGGGCGAGGCAGAAGGACTGAGGGCCAGAGTCCTCAAAGGGGCTTCACTGGATTTACTGAAAATGCTGGGACCTGCGCGGAGGAACCACATATCCCTCTTCATGTCTGACACCCTCTTTGTTGCATACAACACAAAGTCATCCCCAGTCTTGGTCAGAATTGTTGGGAGTAGCTTCATTCTGCTATATCGATATTTTGTCTGGTTTCAGCTGTCTCTTCTCAGGTATACGTATATGTGGTGGGCAAGTGTCTATGTTTCTCAGTGAGGGAAATAGACCAACTTTGGATGTTGGCAATGCAGAAACTCTCTCTCTGAGCCAGGCTGGTTAGGTTTAGGGTTTGGTGGGGACAGAAATTTCCCCAACCCAACCCACCCCCAATCTTTGATGGAGCCTTGGGACGTCCTCCTGATGTGAAAGATGCTGTACGAGTGTAATTTTGTTGTTGTTGTCTTTAACAGTGAAAAAAAAATGTAAATACACTAAAGGGAAGTGATTTTTCACACAAAGGATAGTTGTGGAGGTTGCAGGTGGGGAAATTGATTTTGAAACTGTGATAGGTAGTGAGACGGGATAGAAAGATGAGGATGTGGTTCTCGATGACCTGCTTATTATTTTGGAGTATGAATTGCCCCTTTTATTGTTGCAGGTGTGTTTGCTGAAGTCTCACAGGGGAAAGTGTTTCGTTTCGTTCGTGCTTTCTTTCCAACAACCAACCCCCACAGATACACATACACACATACACTTGTCTCTTGCCTCCCCGTTCTGTGCTGGCTTCACAAACTGCACCTGACTAAATAAAACTCTCGCAAAGTTGAGCCTAATTTCACACCCAGACGGGATTTGAACTCAAAATATTTGTGCTCTCCATTTTGAGCATCTAAATTTTCTGCGATAGTCGAAACCACGATACAGCCACAGAGCTCTTTCCTGAGGGTGAACTTGTCACAGAATCTCCTTAATACAGTACAGGTATTTAGAAACCTGCAATATTAAGAGAAACATTGCTTGCCTACATAAACGGTCACTACACTCAATGTGATAACCTTGAAAGCACTTGAGATATTACTGGCTTTGCAACAAATGCACGGATTGTAAGAATATTAGTTAAAATAGCAAACTGTGCACAAACTCAAACATAGGCAAGGATTGAATGATTTATTCAAGATAATTGGCAAAAGAACCAGAGGGAAGATGAGGATAATTTTTTTTAAGCAGTGAGTTGTTATGATCTGGAACGCATTGCCTGACACGGGGTGGAAACAGATTCAAGAATAATTTTCAAAAAGGAATTCAATATTTACTTGAAAATAAAAAAAAAATCCTGGGCTGTGGGGTAAGAGCGGGGAGGTAACTACAGGAGAAGCCCGTTTATCCGTGACCCGATCAACCGTAACTTCCGTATAACCGGCACCACAAACAAACTGTCCACGTTCGATAAACCAAAATTTATCATGCATTTTTTTGCTGTTTTGTGTTGCGTCAGTATTTTGGAATGCTGCTGCTACGTACCTGATGGTGGCGCTAGCTCTGAATGCTACCAGTACTGTAAAGCAATACACTCTCCGGAGTGTACTCTTTGAGAGGCAGAGCGGGGTGAGTTGATTAATTTAGCCACAAAACAGCAAAAACACACACCCAAAGCTGCAAAGCTTGCAGATCAATTAATTGGCTTTTATTTTAATAAAAAAGACTCATCCCTGCAATGCTCGTTTTACAGAGTGCAGTGTTTCAAGTTACAGAGTGCAGTGTGTTGCACACACACATACACAGGCATCGCAAGGCTTTTTGGAAAGAAAGTTAACTGAACTGAGCGGCCGCCGCTCACTCTCTGCTTTCTCAATAACACGAGCTTTCCTCTCTTCTGCCCCCAATGAGAACAGTGTCATTCAGATGTGTAACTTTTGCACTAGTTTAAAGATCTCTCTGAACTGCCTGGTCGCTGTGTGTAAAATAATTAAAATTATTAATTATATTATATTATCATATAAATGATTATTTTGTCTATCATTTAATTTAAAAAAAAGTAATTTAAAAAATATATATATATATTTTTTAATTAATAATTTTTTTGTGTTGGGTTTTCTGCTGAATATCCGGCAGGCGCTTTAACCGACAGTGGCCAGCCAGGTTCCGAGGGAGCCGGATAAACTGCCTTCTACTGTAATTGGGTAGCTCTTTGACACAGCCGCCAAAGACACGATGGGCCGAATGGCCCCCTTCTGTGCCTCAACATTCAGTGATTTAAAAGCTCAAGATCTGGTTTCAATGATCTCATTCGGAAACTAGAATTGAGTGAAATTATCAGGAAAATGTTGGCTCGTATTATTTATGTTTGCGTATGATATATGATATGTTTTCACATGATATTGTGCCATTTCATGCCAGGAGGATGTCTTAAAATATTTGATAGGGTTTACTGTAAAGTGTAGTGATTGTTTATTTCACAGGCAAACATGGCAGCCAATTGCGCACAGCAGCGTCCCCACAAACAGTCATGGATTGAAATGACCAATTTTATTATTGTGGTTTTTTTGGGAGGGATTATTATTAGGCGCGTGTGTGTGGAGTAAGGAAACTTGCCAAGGTTTTGCCCTGACCTGCCTGGATTCGAACATAGGTCTCAGGCTTGTAAGGCGAGAGCTCTAACCACTGAGCCACAGGAGCTCCACAAACTAGGCTTGGAGAGAGAAACTTCCTTGTTTTTTTTCGACTATTGCCATGGGAATTTAACATCCAACTGAACAGGTACAGGACCTCAGTTTTAACATCTCATTCAAAGGACAGAACCTTAGATAATTCAACACATCCCTTAGCAGTGCATTGCCCTGTCAGACATGATAACAACAAATTACAATTTATATAGCGACTTTCACATTGGGAGGACATCGCAAGGCGCTGGACAGTCAGGGATTTAGACCTGAGCTGGGGGTTGGGACCAGGAGGGATGGAGGGCAGGGAGGTTGGGGGAAGGAGGGTGACTAAATGAGCAGTCGGAAGAGGAGGGTCTCAAGAAAGAGTCAAGGGGAGGGAGCTGAATATGTCAGATCAAAGCCCTGAAGTGGTTGGGGATGTGGAGGCTTTGAACCCAGAGCCATCAGACTGAGAGGCGACATGGCTGGTGACTGAGCCAAGTTTGTGCCGTCGTTACGCTGGTTGTGTCATTTTCAGGTATCTAGCCTCCAAGAAGAGAGGAACAGCCTCATGCTTGAGAATGATCTGATGACCGAGAGGATAAACCAACTGGATTCGTTCGATGATCCCAGCAGCCTTGTCGGCAGGAAGTATTTTGGTTTCCAACATCAGCTCGATCAATTGCAAGAAGAAAACTACAGGTGATAATAATAATAATCCTTGCATTTTTGGATAACTCCTGATCACATCATTGAGACGTCTCAAAGCGCTTCGCAGCATGTACCGTGAAGTGTAACGACTGTGTATTGGTAGGCGAAACATAGGTCCCATTCCTCCCAATTGATGTAAGATAGAATGGGGTGTCCAGGTGAAATCACAGTACGTGAATCCGCTGTATCAAGGCTATTATTGGTTTTGCTGTTGTTGATAGAGTCAGATAGAGTGGGGGGGTGAAATGGAGCGCGTTTCAGAGTCTAAAGGCTCGGCCACGCAAGGTGGTGCCGAGGGAGGGGGTGGAGTAGGTTTGCGTTGCTTGCGTGGGACCACGGGCAGAGGAGTGGGGCACGAGCAGGTAGACAGGTGCTACAGCTCAGGAGGAATTATGTGTGAGGACCTTGAAGACAGACCAATTTGCCTTCTATTCTAATTGTCTTCTCTAGAACCTTTAATAATAATTTTCACAGTGTTCATGGATGCCCCTCCATCCACCACATTCTCCAAATCATCACTGCAGTGGCCAATGCCAAGTTGTCCTTGTTATAGGGCCCTAACAATATTATTGATTAATGTGTTGCTAGCATCATAATCTTTCACATAATATTTGGTTTTCATTCTGTTTCTCCTGTTGCGGCCTATTCCGTTGTTTTACCAGAAGAAGTCCTCACTCGGACTACTGTTAATGGAATGCCATTAGAAATCACAGCATGTTATATACCCCAGTGTGGGTTTGAACACTAGAAAGAGTGGATTCCATTACAATGTCCATTTAAGATAAAAAGGGAACTTATAAATGTTAAACGGACTGTGTGTGTGTGGTGCGTGTGTTTATATATGGTGGTTGTGTGTGAGTGTATGTGTGGTGTGTGTGTGTGTATATGTGGTGGTGTGTTTGTAGCATATGTTTATATGGTGTTTGGGTGTGTGTGTGTTGCATTGTGTTCTTTGCTGCGTGTGTACATATGTGGTGTGTGTATGTGAGGGTGTTGATATGTATTGTGTGTGGTGCTTTGAAGCGCTCTGAGACGCCATCTGGCGTGGAGGGCACTATGTAAATCAAAGTTGTCGTTGTTACTGTTGCTTTGTGTGTGTCGTACATGTGTGGTGTGTTGTGTTTGATGGTTGTATGCGTGTGGTATGCGGTGTGTTGGTGTGTGTGTGTGTGTCTGTATGCCTTTGCTAGTCTCAATGGACAGATTTGGGACACCTATCAATTTGGGGAACTTCTCCCCCACTCCCCTCCCTCTCCCCCCATTGCAATTAGCATGAAATAATCACAGTTCAGATGAAGTGTAACCATCTCCTTTGTTATCCTGACAGCGTTTAGCTTTCACACACTTTAGTGTCCTCCACAAATTGAGGGTCGCCCATAAATTAAGGTCATCCATAAATACTCGGAGCAGCGCGAGGCTCGGGATCGATCCCTGAGGGACTCCCACTTGTCACAACTGCCAAGTTGGAACTATTACCACCCTCTGCTTCCTATTATGCGCCTAATTGATTGCCTAATTTATGGCGTCCTCCTCCTTTTTCTTCAGTCACTACGTCTCTCCTTGGCTACAATGGGGAAAAACTCCTGGGATTATGATGGGTGGTGTGGGGGGGGGAGTTTAAATTGTTCCCAAGTGTACAATATAAAAACACAGGAAATGTTTGGAGGTGGGGGGTGGGGGAGAGGGGGGAATTCTTCCTGAAGCCTGCAATTTCTTGTAAGATAAAATTGAGGCAATGTTTGTGTAGCTGTGCTCTTTCGAGACATTTTGGTTGGTCGGATACAATTAAAGTATCATAGAATCCTACAGCGCAGAAGGAGGCCATTCGTCCCATCATGCCTGTGCCGGCTCTTTGAAAGAGTTGCCCAACTAGTCCCACTGCCCCACTCTTATAATAATAATCCTTGCATTTGATATAGCGCTTTTCACGTCTTCTAGACGTCTCAAAACTCTTTACAGAATATACTGTAAAGTGAATTGACTGTACATTTGTGGGCGAAACGCGGCAGCCAATTGTGCATCCCCCACAAAAAGCCGTGGATTGAAATGACTAATTCATTATAGGTTTTTTTGGGTGGACAGATTATTATCTGGCGTGTGTGTGGAGTAAGGAAACTTGCCCAAGATTTTGCCCTGTCTGCCTGGATTTGAACACAGGTCTCACGCTTGTAAGGCGAGCGCTCTAACCACTGAGCTACAGGGGCTACATGGCTGTATGTAGAATATTGCCGTGTGCAAAATTAATTAGCTGCTACATTGAAGTGGTATACTTGCAGCCATTTTAATGGATGACTCTGACTTAATCTCCTTTAATAATAACAATCATAATACAGTACTTGCAATTTACAACAACAAATTATGTTTATACAGCGCCCTTCACGCAGGTGTAGTGACTCAAAGCGTTTGAAATATCAAAGTGAAGTTGTCTGCTCGTAGTTAACGAACAAAAAAATGTTTGTCTTGTTTTTGTTGCCGTCACCCCTCACCCCCCACCCCCACCCAGACTTGAAGTCGCAAAGGATGATTATCGCCTTCACTGTGAGGAGCTGGAGAGGCAGCTGATTGAAGTCCAACACCGAAATGATGAGTTGAACAGCTTGGCAGAGGAGAATCGGGCTCTCAAAGACGAGATCGATGTGCTCAGGTACGATAGACTAGAGTGGTGGTTTGCTCCCAACCTTGTTTGCTGTGACCCTAAATTGGCCACCAACAGATCCTCCCGACCTCTAGACTGCGCGACTGAAGCGAAGCACTTTTCAGCATTAAAAAAAAAAATTCCGATGACCCTTCGCAACCCTGCTGAGGACGCCCGCCACCCTGATTTGGGTCTGGACCCGAGTTTGGGAACCACTGGACTAGAGAGTAACAAACGTTTACAGATTCCCACGTTTTTCCCCCTCCCACTATATACTCCAGTCACTTCGACCGACAACTGGAGTCACGTGGCTCAGAGGTCAGGGGACTCGCCTCTGAAGCGAGAGGACCCGGGTTCAATTCCCGGATGGGACGAAACAGGTTTCCTTACTCCACGCGCCTCTGTTTAGATGGCGGCAATTATGAACCTGATTGTTAGCAGATTGGCGGATCGCTTTTCCGGGGGTAGTAACCTCTTCAACAAAATTAATAATAATGATAATAACGCGGTCACTCAATCCTTGACTGTTTGCGGGACACTGCTGGGCGCCATTGGCTGCTGTGTTTTGCCAACAGTCAACAACAAGAAATTCTATTTGTATTTTACAGTATGGATTTGTTAAGCACTTTGAGATGGCTCAACACTGTGATAAGGCCAGCGCTGTATGTAATGCATGGATTATGATTATTATTATAGTATATTATTATAGATCCTCCCGTTATCCTAAGATGTTTGCGAGCAATTTTGTTCCCTAAGGGCTCTGTGTTGGCTGTGTGTTTTTCCATTGACTCACTATATTGTCATTTCCTTGGGATATCTCGCTCCCGTGTCCTCTTGGCATGTCCTTTGAAGAAATTTGGACGTCGGTGGTGAATGTACCATTCCCACAGTGACACCATCTGCCCGTGGAATAAGCAGGTAGCGGGGACAGGAAAGGATTTCCGCTCTGGTGGACAGGAGAGGATTACTGCTGATAAACCAGGGAGCGTTCCATCCTCTGGGTCTCCTTAGAAGCTTTTTCACGTGTTAAACCATTTGCTCGGTCGCTGTGTTTGTTGAATTGACTTTGAACTCGTGTCTGTGCGTTCGACAGCCCCACTCCGTCTGCCGGTTGTTTCCGTTTGTTTGAGTTTCTGGCGTTGTGGGAATCTCTGCCGGGGTCTGTAACCACTCGTGTTGGCGGTGGCGGAGACAAAGTTTGACCATTTGTAATTCTGGAGGAACGGTGAGATGTTTTGATGTCACATTGTGTGGTGGGCGCAATGATGTGTGGTTCTAACTGAAGGTCTTATCTTTGGATACCAATGAAATTCTATGCAGTCCATCCCATCCTAGCATTCTGAAATCAAGTGACATCTTTGTCCATTAAGCTTCTGTTTTCATTCTCGTGTTTGCCAGCAGACTTACCGTGCAATGTAGAGTGTGGCAGCACTGAAACAGGCCATTCGGCTCAACCAGTCTGTCACAATAACAAACAAAAATTGCCCTTGTATAGCGCCTTTCACGTCAGGAGGACGTCCCAAGGCGCTGGACAGTCACTGCTTCAGACCCGAGCTGAGGACAGTGGTTGGGGGGGGGAAAGGGGGGAATTGGGGGTTGCCAATGGGTCCATCGAAGAGGAGAGTCTTGAGGCGAGACTTGAAGAAGGCCAGGGAGGGAGGCGAGGCGGAGGGACTGCGGGTTGGAGTGTCACAGTGTGTACCCCGCACACAAGCCCTCACACAAGCCTATTCCCCCCTCCCCTCGTGTCTGCTCTCGAGTTGCTCAGAGAGCTCTGGCTCTCGTTCCTCCTGCAGGAATTCCTCGGACAAAGTGGCTAAACTGGAGGCTGCCCTGGAGACGCACAAGAAGAAGGTGGACGACCTGAATGATTTACGCCGACAGATGACTTTGCTGGAGGACAAGAACACGGTTTACATGCAGAACACTGTCAGCCTGGAGGAGGAGCTTCGCAAAACCAGCAGCGCACGGGTTCAGATGGAGACCTATAAAAGACAAGTAGGGACCGCGTCAAAATCACAATCCCAGTGTCTCGTGCTTTCTCTGTCAGCCTCCGGACACGTTTATTGTTTGTGTTTCAGGCTAAAGTGAAATAGAAATACAGGTGGACCCCGCTCAACGTCGTAGTTTAGTTCTTAAAAGTGCGACTTTGAACAAAAAAACGTTAAGCGAATTACATTTTTCCCATAAGAATTAATGGGAAAACTGGAGTTAGGCTCCCCCGCTAACTCTTCCCCCTCTCCTTCCCCCTACCCCGACCATCACCCCTACCCCCCCAACCCCCACCCCCCCACCACCCTGCTCGTGTCCCGACCTGACTGTTAAGCGCTTTGGGACGTCCTACCGATGTGAAAGGTGCTATATCATAGAATCATAGAATCATAGAATCATAGAATTTTACGGCACAAAAGGAGGCCATTCGGCCCATCTAGTCTGTGCCGGCTCTTTGAAAAGAGCGATTCAATCCCATTGCCCTGCCCGCTCCCCATAGCCTAATAGACCCGTTCTTCCTAAATAAAGATCTAATTCCCTTTTAAAAGTTGTTATCGAATCAGCCTCCACCACCTTTTCAGGCAATGCATTCCAGATTCGAACAACTCGCTGAGTGAAAAAATTTCTCCTCAGCTCCCCTCTACTGCGCCTTGAAACTATTTTAAATCTGTGACCACGAGTCACAGATTCACCCACGAGTGGAAATAGTTTTTCTCTATTTGCCCTGTCGAAACCCCTCATGATCTTATAAACCTCTATTAGGTCTCCCCTCAATCTTCTCTGCTCCAGAGAGAATAACCCTAGCCTATCTAGCCTCTCCTCATAGCTGAAGTCCCTCAATCCTGGCACCATCCTAGTAAATCTTCGTTGTACCCTTTCCAATGCCTTCACATCCTTTCTGTAGTGTGGTGACCAGAATTGAACACAGTATTCCAGCTGAGGCCTCACCAAAGTCCTATAGAGGTTAGTCAGCACTTCCTGACTTTTGTACTCTATACCCCTATTTATAAAGCCTAGTATCCCATATGCCTTCTTAACAGCCTTGTCTACCTGTCCTGCCACCTTCAACGAGTCACTAACACAAATCCCCAGGTCTCTCTGTTCCTTCACACCATTTAAAATTGTACTATCTAGCCTATATTGCCTCCCTTCATTTCTTCTCCCAAAATGCATCACCTCACACTTCTCTGCATTAAACTTCATCTGCCATGTGTCTGCCCACTTTACCAATTTGTCTATATCCTCTTGCAGATGGCTACTATCCTCCTCACTGTTTACTATTCTCCCTAACTTAGTGTCATCTGCAAACTTGGAAACTGTACTCCGTACACCCAAGTCCAGATCATTGATGTAGATTACAAACAGCAATGGTCCCAAAACCGATCCCTGTGGCACACCACTGCTCACTTCCCTCCAATCTGAAAAACAGCCGCTCACTACAACTCTCTGCTTTCTGTCTCGCAGCCAGTTGTGGATCCACGCTGCCACTGTCCCTTTTACGCCATGGGCCTTTAATTTCTTAATAAGTCTCTCATGTGGCACTTTGTCAAATGCCTTTTGAAAGTCCATGTAAACTACATCAACTGCGCTACCATTATCCACCCATTCCGTTACCTCATCAAAAAATTCTATCAGATTCGTAAGGCAAGATTTGCCTTTAACAAATCCATGTTGACTGTCCTTTATTAGCCTATATCTTTCTAAGTGAAGATCTACCTTGTCCCTGATTATGGACTCTAGAATTTTGCCCACTACCGACGTTAGACTGACTGGTCTGTAGTTACCAGGCTTGTCCTTCTGCCCCTTTTTATACAAGGGAGTAACATTAGCTATCCTCCAGTCCTCTGGCACGACCCCTGTGTCCCCTGTGTATATGTGCAATTTTGTTGTTGTTCTTGTAAGGTTCTTTTGGACACTATACTCGCTCCTTGACTGCCTGCCTGGCTCGCTCTCTCCCTACTGGTCTCCCTCGCTGCCGGCCTGGCTCACGCCACAGGTCCTAGCGCCATCGCTCCCCCTTTCCACCCTCTGGTGAACGACGTAATTCTCTCCTCGTCGGCCTCCCCAGTTCCTCCATTCACAGGCTGCAGGCCATCCAAAACTCTGCAGCCCGTGTACTATCCCGCACCCGCCTCCGCGACCACATAACCCCCACCCTCGCCCGTCTCCATTGGCTCCCCATCCTCCAGAGGATCGAGTTCAAGATCCTCGTCCTCACCTACAAGGCCTTACACGGCCTTGTCCCGCCTTATTTAACCGATCTACTCTCCCCCTACAAGCCCACCCGGACCCTCCGTTCAACAGGACTTGGCCTGCTCCAAGCCCCCCGCCCGAACCGCCCCACCATCGGAGGCCGGGCCTTCAGTTTCTCCGCTCCCACCCTATGGAATGCAATCCCTCAATCCCTCCATTTCGTTTCTTCCCTTTCCTCTTTCAAGGCCGGTTTGAAGACTTTCCTCTTCGATCGTGCCTTTTGTTCCACCCCGAACTCTTCTACCTCCCCTTCGTGTTTCACCCCTTCCCAAACACTCCCCTCTCAGCTCGGGTCATACGCCTCCTGTGCTGCGCCTTGGGACGTCCTCCCGACGTGAAAGGCGCTCTATAAATGTAATTTGTTGTTGTTGTTGTTGTTGTAATAGCGAACGTCACGTTAAATGAATATATGTTCCCGATGTATCAGCAACGCAATAACGATAACACATTAACCGAGGTCATGTTAAGCGGGGGGGTCTACCTGTGTTTAATTTTACCTTAGACAAGCTTCCTCACTCCACATCTGGAACCCAGCTGATAGTCAATTGGTGGGTTGCTTTTTTGGGGGTAATAATCCCTTCAAAAAACAACAATTGGGACACTCAATCCAAGACTGTTTGTGGGACAGTGCAGTTCGCAATTGTCTTCTGCATTTCATCCACAAAATACACTTTTCCATATATTCTGTGAAGTGCCTTGAGACGACCCAACTATATAAGGCACTATATCAAATGCAGGGATTATTATTAATATTAAATGCCGCAAACTGCTCGAAATTGAGTAAATTCCTCTTCCCAAGCTCTCCACAGGATTAATGTTCCTCTCCTGGCTCCACTACTCTCTCTCTCTCTCCCAGCAGATCCACTTTTAAGATCCTTGCCCCAACCTTCAGATGCCTCCACGCCTTACCCCATCCCTGCTTTAGGGATCTCCTCCCACTCTGTGCCCACTCTCTTCCCCTAACCAAGTCCGCCCTGTTTCATGCCCCCTTACCTGCCCTTGCATCACCATCAACGGCAAACATTTTTAACCATTTTTTCCCCCTTTCAATTCTCTTCCGAAATCTCTCCACCTCGCCCACTTTCAAAACTCACATAAAATTCTATCTGTTTGAATCCACCAATGTGGAGTCCTTTAGCTCAGTGGTTAGAGTACTCGAGGTTAGAGTTTCTCCACACACGCGCCTAATAATCCCTCCAAAAGAAAACAATAATAAAATTGGTTATTTCAATCCACGACTGTTTGTGGGGACACTGCTGTGTGCAATTGGCTGCCGAGTTTCACCCACAAATATACAGTCAATTCACTTTACATTATATTCCCTGAAGCGCTTTGGGACGTCTAGTTTATCTGTTTATCTCCATTGGTTGGGGTCCAAACTTTGGAGCTCGGCTGCCCATGCAGTACACTCAACCCTTTCCAAGTCAGTAACGCCATCTTGAGTGCCACACACCCAAACACGTTGGGCATCCAACCCGCCCGAATACTTTTCCTTTTCGACCGCGCCTTCAGTCACCAACCCCCAGCTCGAGACCAAATCCTGGACTGTCCAGATCCCAACTGTCCGTTGGACGTTCTTCCGACGTGGAAGGCGATGTGTAAATGTAATGTGATGATGTCGTTGTTGTTGTTGTTTCAAAGGTGCAGGAAGTTCACAGCACCTTGTCTGAGGAGGTGAGACGAGCAGACAGATTGGATTTTGAACTGAAGCAGCTGGAGGAAAAGCATGAGACCCTCCTGAAGGAGAAAGAGGCAAGTGCGTTCCGTCAGTACAGCTGGAGTTTATGTACAGAGTGGAGTGTACATCGCTTAGTGGCCTGCGCCTCGGAGTGCTGAACAAGGGCTGGGGTTTGAAGCTGAGCTGGGGAGTAAAGGGAGGTCACTCTAGGTGCAACACGAAGGTGGTAATTCAAGATCCTGGTCCTCACGTTTAAAACCCTCCACAACGTCTCCTCACCCTACATCCGTGACCTCCTATCCCCTTACCAACCTGCCCGCCCCCTCCGCTCAGCAGGCTCTGGCCTGCTCCACGTCCACCATTGACAGGTGAGCCTTCAGCCATTGTGCCCTCAACCTCTGGAACTTCATCCCAGACGTCCCTCCTCCTTCAAATCTCTCCTCAAGACTCTCCTCTTCGATGTACCCATCGGTAACTCCTAATCCCCCCCTTCCCTCCCCCCCCCCCACCTGTCCTCAGCTTGGTCTGACACAGTGACTGTCCAGCGCCTTGGGACGTCCTCCTGACCTGAAAGGCGCGATACAAGTGTAATTTTGTTATTGTTGAGTTGTGACCTGAATGCAGGCAAAGAGTGGGAGTGGGGTTGGGGGTGGGTGGGGTGGCTGTCGTTGGGGAGGGATTGAGTCAGGGAGTTCCAGAAATTCGGGGAGCAGTGGCTGAAAGCAGCCTTCAAGGTTGGCAATCTTACCTTTTGCTAGAGTCCAGCAGTGTAGTGGTTATACAGCAATCACCTCACGAGTAAGAGGACCTAGTTCACGTTTATTTACAGGATGCTGCTGTCCGTAGATGGGTCCTCAACACTGACTGTCCAGCACCTTGGGACATCCTCATGGAGTGATAGGCGCTGTACAAATGTAATTTTGTTGTTGTTGTTGTTGCGGTCACCTACAATTACTGCTTTGATATTATTATTATTTCAGTATAATCTACATTTGATAGTCCTTTACATGACATCGGATAATAATATAATAATAATAATCCTTGCATTTGATATAGCGGTTTCCACATCTTATCGATGTCACAAAGCGCTTCACAGAATATACTGTAAAGTGAATTGACTGTATATATATTTGTGGGCGAATCGCGGCAGCCAATTGCGCACAGCAGCGTCCCCACAAACAATCGTGGGTTGAAATGACCAATTTTATTATTGTGTTTTTTTTGGGAGGGATTATTATTAGGCGTGTGTGTGGAGCAAGGAAACTTGCCCAAGGTTTCGCCCTGACCTGCCTGGATTCGAACACAGGTTGGTCTCCCCAGCTTGCAAGACAAGTGCTCTAACCACTGAGCCACAGGAGCTCCACACAAATAATAATCCTTGCATTTGATGTAGCGCTTTTCACGTCTTCTAGACGTCTCAAAACTCTTTACAGAATATACCGTCAGGTGATTTGACTGTACAGTCGCCGAACGCGACTATCTCGATTGCGAATTCAACTCTACGCAAAGAAAAAAACGCGTCACTTTTTCGTGTAACGCTCGTAAAACTTGCGTAAACAAGTTGGCTAGCCCCACGCGCCTGCGTACTTGGGAGGACGCCGCCAGCTCCCGCCTAAGTCTCGTTGCCCGCGCCTCGCCATTTTCTAGCTATTTTAACCGCAGCCCTTGTAACCATCACGGCAACCAAACGTACTAGTTATGAGAGCGGGGAGAGTCACGAGAGAGGGGAGAGCAGGGAGAGTGACGAGAGAGGGGAGAGCAGGGAGAGTGACGAGAGAGGGGAGAGCGACGAGGGCAGGGAGAAAAAAATGCAAAGCTCTCAGATTGCTATATCAAGCACTATTTTCACGACTGTTTGTGGGACACTGCTGTGTGCAATTTGGCTGCCGCGTTTCGCCCACAAATATACAGTTAGTTTTCCTACTTTTCTTCCCCAAACTCTGTGAAGCGCTTTGGGACGTCAGTAAGGCGTGGAAAGCACTATATAAACTTAAGGATTACTTACTTAGTATATCAAATGCAAGGATTATTATTATTTGAGTTTTGCACCCAAACTAAAATCCTCTCCGTTTAACAAATGAATAGTGGAGGAGGGGAGGTGTTGAGGGAGGGGGTGAACCCGGGAACCCTTTCAATGAAAATTATTGAGACACAAAAACACAGAGAGCAACATTGAGTAGCAGAGGAAATCAGCTACTCCGTCCTTTAAGAGGAGTTTGGCGACACCTGCTGGTGGTTCCCAGTAACTCAGTCCTCACGAAAGGTTGTAGACCTGAAACGTTGACTCCTTTTCCTTTCTCCATGGATGCTGCCTGACCTTCTGAGATTCCCCAGCAACTTCTGTTTTTGTTTCAGATTTTGTGTTTTGTGATACTATGGTACTGCTCTTCAAGAGTAGATAAAATAATAATCCTTGCATTTGATATAGCGCTTTTCACATCTTATCGACGTCTCAAAGAGTTTCACAGAATATACTGTAAAGTGAATTGACTGTATATTTGTGGGCGAAACGCGGCAGCCAATTGCGCACAGCAGCGTCCCCCACAAACAGCCATGGATTGAAATGACGAATTTTTATTAATGTGTTTTTTTGGGCGGATTATTATTAGGCGCGTGTGTGTGTGGGGTAAGAAAACTTGCCCAAGGTTTCGCCCTGACCTGCCTGGATTTGAATTTGTGAATTCGAACACATTTCTCACGCTTGTAAGGCGAGTGCTCTAACCACTGAGCTACAGGAGCTCTGGGGTTAAAGCAGGAAGTCTGGTGTCTTAACTGTAAATCATTTGAGCTTTTTGGGGCCCTGATCTGAACCCTGGCCAGTCTTTGTTCGCCCCAGTCTGCTCCCCACCACTCCCCCAGGCACCTCTTATTCCGCAAATTGCTTAAAACTACCCAGTGTCATGACTGTAGTAAGCTGCAAATGGCTGTCAATTAACAGAGTATTTCTTTCTACCTTCAGCGGGTAATGATAGAACGCGACACCCTGAGAGAGACCAACGAGGAACTCAAATGCACACAAGTGCAACAAGAGCACTTGTTACAATCAGGTAAAGCAACGTCTCTATCACGTCAAAATGTTTGGCAGGTAACACTTTTGGTAAAACTCCCTTGCAGTGTTCAATTATTCATATTCCGTACATGGAATTTCCCCCATAAGAGCTTCAGTTCAGTCTCCCTGTGTTTTTTTTTGTGTGTGCGGTGTGCATTTGCTATTTGAACTTTATCACCTATTCTGCGCAGACCTCTCAAAGGCATGATAATAATAATCCTTGCTTTTGATAGAACGCTTTTCACATCTTATCGATGTCTCAAAGCGCTTCTGCAAAGTGTATTGACTGTATATTTGTGGGCGAAACCCAGCAGCCAATTGCGCACAACAGTGTCCCCACAAATTGACGTGGATTGAAATGACCAATTTTTTTTTGAGGGATTATTATTGGGTACGTAGAGTAAGGATACTTGCCCAAGGGTTCACTCTGCCTGGAATTGAAACCAGGTCTCCATATCAAACACAAAGATTACTATCATTTAGTTTATAGTGGAGTGCCAGAGAACTGGCTAAAATCAATCTTAAAATATTAAAAGATCTGTCATAACCATTAGAACGGGCTGGTTGGGCTGAATGGCCTGCTCCTGCCCCTGTTTTCCTATGTGCATCGTATGAATATTTTGTGACCTCTGTAAGGAGACTTTGTTAGTAATAAATTTTAATTTGCTTCATTGAATATTATTATTAATTTTATTTACAGGGAAGTTTTCTATAGATTCCCAGGAACACCTTGCAGCTGAATTGCTTCCTATAGAGTCCAGGTGGGTTTGTAAATCCATGAATTGTATTATCTTCTTCTAAACTAAAGTAGGTCTTGTTACCATCCACCACCAGCTTGGATATTGAGCTCCTCTGGGACGTTTTCCTGATGTAACAGTTTCTATATCAGCTTCCCCGCCGCCTTCACTCGGCGGGCTCTGGCCTGCTCCGTGTCCCCCACCCAAACCACCCTACTCTCGGTGGCCGGGCTTTCAGCCTCTCTGCCCGCACACTCTGGAACTCCATCCCGCAATCCCTGCACCTCGCTTCCTCCCTTTCCTCCTTCAAAGCCGGTCTCAAGACCTTCCTCTTCATCCGTACCTTCTGCTCCCCTCCTCACTCTCTCCCCTTTCCTTCTTTCCTTCCCCCTCCCCTGACCCTCCCCCACCCTGCTCGGGTCCTAACCTAACTGCTCAGCACCCTGGGATGTCCTCCTGACGTGAAAGGCGCTCTGTAAATGTCATTTTATTGTTGTTGTTGTATCAATGTAAATTTGTTGTTGGTAGTTTAGATCGGGAGAAACTGTTTCCTCTGGCAGGTGGGTCGGTGAGAATAATATTGCTCCTTGCATTTGATATAGCGCTTTTCACATCTTATCGACATCTCAAAGTGCTTCACAGAATATATTGAATCGAACATAGGTCTGCATGGCGAGTGCTCTAACCACTGAGCTACAGGACTCCGCATGGTAGCCAGAGGACACAGATTTATGGTAGTCGGCAAGAGTGGAGACAAGGATCGTTTTTTTTTGACCCAGAGAGTTGTTACTGTCTGAAATGCGCTGCCTGAAAGGCTGGTGGATACAGATTCAATAATAGTTTTCAAAGGGGAATTGGAAAAGGTGCTTGAAAAGGAAACATTTGCAGGGTATAGGGTGAGAGCGGGAGAGTGAGACTAGCTACAGACAGTTCAAACAGCCGGCACAGGCACAATGGGGCGAATGGACTCGTTCTGTGTGGTAAGAGTTTATCTGGTTGCATTGCCAGAGGTATTGTCCTTGATCTGCCTGTTCAGGTGGACATTAAAGATTCAGAAAGACAAGGGAGTTTCTCCTGGTGTCCTTGCTGACAATCCCCCCTAATAGAATAGGGCACTCACACCATGCTGCTTGTGGGACATTGTTGTACACGGATTATTTAGAAAATACATTTTTAAGACTACAGTAAAAGCCTGTTTATCTGTGACCCGATCAACCGTTAACTTCGTGTAACTGACACCTAAAAAAAAATCCGCATTCGATTAACCGGAATTTATCCGGAAAAATACATTTTCGGGGGGATTTTTTGTTGTTGTTATGTTTTCGTCCAAAAATCCGGCACGCGCTTTAACCGGCATTGTCCAGGTCCCGAGGATGCCGGATATTAACCTTTGCAAAGTGACGTTAAAACAAAAGTGCATGATTTTCGGTTTGAAATCGACCGTACTTTCCTCCTTCCAGACGCTTAGGGAATCTCATTGCTCAAATGTTAGGTCTAGGAGTTTTCACCTCTCTCCTGGTGTCCTGACCAACAATTCCCCAAATAAAATTGGTCACTCAATCCAAGTCTGTTTGTGAGACACTGATGTGCACAAATTGCCTGCCGAATTTCACGTACAAAATACACAGTTACTGCAATTTACAATATAACCTGGGAAGCGCTTTGAGACATCTCGAAAACGTGATTAGGTATTATATCAAATGCAAGGATTATTATTGTTATTATTATTAATGTTTGGGTGGAAGTGGTTAATGATGTAGGACAAAAATTGGGCAAGTTTCCTTACTCCACACGCCTCTGCTTACCTAGAGGAGTAAGTAGAAACCTGGCTGTTAGTTGGTTGGTCCAAGAGTAATAATTCCTTCAAAAAATAATGATGCTTCGCTCACCCAATTCACAATGGTTTTTGGGGACGCTGCTGTCCACAATTGGCTGCACATTTCGCCCACAAAACATACATTCAATTGACTTCGCAGTATATTCTGTGACGGGCTTTGCAATAATAATTCTTGCATTTGAAATAGCGCTTTTCAAGTCTTATCGACGTCTCAAAGCGCTTCACAGAATATACTGTAAAGTGAATAGATTGTATATTTGTGGGTGAAACGCGGCAGCTATTTGCGCACAGCAGCATCCCACACAAACAGCCGTGGATTGAGTGACCAAATTATCATTATTTTTTTAATGTTTGGAGGGATTATTATTAGACGTGTGGAGTAAGGAAACTTGCCCAGGAGTTTGTCCTGACGTGCCGGGAATCGAACCCATGTCTCTCGCCTGTAAGGCGAGTGCTCTAACCACTGGACTCCAAGACAGGATGATTATCGTATCCAATAGCAGGACGGATATCGTTATGATTAATATTATGTATTACCGCTGGTCCATGTTGCGATTCTGGTCGACTTTTCCAGGGAAAAGTTCATTCGGCTGCAGCACGAGAACAAGATACTGCGTCTGCAGCAGGAAGGCTCGGAGAACGAGCGCATCTCGTCCCTGCAGAAGCTGTTAGACGAGGCCAACCGGAGGAAGAACGAGCTGGAGACAGAAAACCGGTAAGTGACTGCTCATATTCGCATTGTGGAGTCCCGCAGCGCAGTGACTAGCACGCTCGCCTCGCAAACGAGTGGACCCGGGATCCATTCCCAGGTGGGGCAAGTTTCTTAACTCCACACACACACAAGCACACACACACACACACCTCCGTTTACCTAGTTTATACAAGGCGATCCCTTCTGAAGGCCCTGGCTCTGACAGGGAAAGCGCGTGAGACGCGCCTGGGAACCTCTTCAGTGAGGTTGAGGAAAAACTCCAAACGAAAAAGAAATCCTCTCTCTGTTTTCACGGGAAGTTGAGTGACTGCCTGCGCACATGGCAGTCAGTGTTGGCCGATCGGCGGATCGCACTTCTGGTGGTAATAATCCCTTTCAAAATAATATACAGTTTGTAGAAATTGTGGTAGTATTTTGTTCAACTTTTGTGACATTCTTTATAATAATAATAATCATGATAATACTAAACCTTGAATTTGACATAGTGCTTTTCACGTCTTCTAAACGTCTCAAAGCGCTTCACAGAACATAGTGGAAAGTGAATTGACTTGGCCTTCAGTGCCTTGGGATGTCCGCTTGATGTGAAAGGTGCTATACAAATGTCATTCTGTTGTTGTTGTATATTTGTGGGAGAAATCAATTGCGCACAGCAGTGTCTCACAGACACTCGTGGATTGAAATGACCAATTTTTTAATTGTAGTTTTTGTTTGGATGGATTATTATTAGGCGCGTGTGTGGAGTAAGGAAACTTGCCCAAGGTTTCGCCCTGACCTGCCTGGATTCGAACACAGGTCTCACGCTTGTAAGGCGAGCGCTCTAACCACTGAGCTACAGGCATTCCACACATTGTGACTTTATTTCTGTCGGGTCTTGTGTGTTTGTGCGTTTTTCCAATAGTTGTTTGTGTTCGGTTTCTTTGCAATTTAACTAACGCGTATGGGATTTCTCTTAATTTCTCTGCGTAGACTTGAAATCCAGCATGGACACGAGCTGCAGCATCAGATCGACGACCTCCAGAAGACCCTACAAGAGCAGGGCTCCAAGGTGGAAGAGGTGAGTTTCATTCAGAAGACGTTGTTAGCGTGCGTCAGCATCACTCGCGCCTCTGGGTCACTCGTTAGACTCCAGCAGTCAGCCCAACGCATACTCTAAGCTCCCCCCAACCCTTGACTCTTACTAACCTGAGCCTAATACTTCCCAGAATCAGGTAAGCAACAACAACAACAACGAAATGACACTTGTATAGCGGCTTTCACACCAGGAGGACGTCCCAAGGCGCTGGTTCAGACCCGAGCTGAGGACTGGATGGGTGGAGAGAAGGTGGCATAGGAGTTGCCGGCAGCTCCATCAAAGAGGGGAGTTTGAGGCGAGACTTGAAGGAGGCTAGGGAGGGGGCGAGGCGGAGGAGATGGAGTTCCAGAGGTTGGGGGCAGATCTTTATCCACCAAACCACAACAAATCAGAACAAAATTATACCTTATAAAGCCTTTCACCTCAGGAGGACGTCCCAAGGCGCTGGACGGTCATTGTTTCATACTCGAGCTGGGGACGGAAAGAGGTGGATTTGGGGTGACCAATAGGACTGTCGAAGAGAAGGGTCTTGAGGCGAGACTTGAAGGAGGCCAGGGAGGGGGCGAGGCGGAGGGACTGCAGGATGGAGTTCCAGAGGTTGGGGAAAGAGTGGCTGAAGGCTCGCCCGCCAATGGTGGGGCGGGTGGGTCGGGGGATGTGGAGCAGGCCAGAGTCTGCTGAGCGGAGGGAGGGGGGGGCAGGTTGTTAAGGGGATAGGAGGTTACGGATGTAGGGGGGGGCGAGGTTGTGGAGGGCTTTAAATGTGAAGACCAGGATCATGAATTGGAAGAAGAAGACTTTGAAGCGTTTTGACCTCATCCACCTCAACCTGAATTACAGGAAGAGTCCCTCCAGGGAGAGGGAGAGAATGCGCATTTCCATTCCCACAATCTGTCTCTGGGATTTCCATGTGCAGGTGGGATGCATGGAATTGTCAGATGAAAACAGAAATCGCTGGGAACACTCAGCAGGTCAGGCAGCATCTAAGGAGAGAGAGGAAAATCGGTTAATGTGTCAGGTCAAGCACTTTTTGTCAGACCCAGAATGTGAAAGGTTATCCCACTTCCCTCTCTCCCCATTTTAAGGGATAATAATCCCTTTTTTTTAAAAAAAAAGTGGTAACTGAATCCACAGTTATGGGACACTGCTGGTGTATTTCGCCCACAAATCAGTTCACTTAACAGCACATTCGGTGAAGTGTTTTGAGGCATCCCTTTGCCATATTAAGGCGCTATATCAAATTGCAAGGATTATCATTATTAGATACCGTGAAATACTTTGAGACATCCTCCTGAACTGAGAGCCTCTGTCGACGTACAAGCATTCTAATCGTGCAGTTTGGGGACCAGTTCAGACATTGGGTGGCTGCTCGCACGCGATCTACGAAGTAGTAACTGTTGAATCTTTGAAGCTCGGTGGTTAGAGCGCTCACCTTACAATCGTGAGACCTGTGTTCGAATCCCGGCAGGCAAAACCTTGGGCAAGTTTCCATACTCCACACATACGCCTAATAATAATCCGTCCCCAAAAAAACACAATAATAAAATTGGTCATTTTCAATCCACTGCTGTGCGCAATTGGCTGCGGCGTTTCGCCCACAAATATACAGTCAATTCACTTTACAGTATATTCTGTGAGATGTCTTTGAGATGTCGATAAGATGTGAAAAGCTCTATATCAAATGCAAGGATTATTGTTATTATTATAACCTCATGGTTGTATTTTAAACAGTGCATCTCACAAACTAAGACTGTATCTCACAAACTTAAGATACAGCTCGATTAACAATTGGTTTTGTTTTACAGTCAAGTGGACTGAAGAAGAAACTGGATGCACATGTGTAAGTACCGCAAAATACAGTCACTACAGTGTAATGTAACAACTACAACAGGCAATTATATTGCCCCTTTCAGGCAGGGCAGGGTCACGGAGTGATGTACAGTGATGGTGTTAAACCCTGAGAGGAGGAGGAGGAGCTGGTTGAAGAAGTAGATCTTTAAGTGGGATTTCAAGACAGATGAAGAGGGAGCAAGACAGGATCAACAACAACAACAAAATTACATTTGTATTGCGCCTTTCACGTCGGAAGGACATCCCAAGGCATTGGAAACCCTAACCCTAAGGAAACGTCCTTTACAAAGAGCTTTGAGACATCATTATTAGTATAGTCATTTTGATGGCATTCAAGAAAGATTCCTCGCCTTCCCTTCCCAGGCTCCCAAATGAACATTGCAATTCAGAGCACTCCCGTAGCTCAGTGGTTAGATCTGGGTTCGATTCCCGGAGAGGGTGAAACCTTAGGCAAGATTCCTTACCCCACACTTCTCTGCTACGCTAGCGGTAAGTTCCTATTGCTTGTGAGGTGAGCGCCACTAACCCTATGGGACACTGAGATGGTTATTGAAAATGTTTGAGTGAACAAAATGCAGTAATTGATAGTGGGAATGTGTGTGTGTGTGTGTGTGGTGGGGGGAGGTGTGGATACAGGCTAGTGGCAAAAAGAGCGAAATGCATTAAGTGGGGAGGGAGCCTTATGACAAGAAGTGTAAATGCAGCACTCAGCTAAATTAGCTTTGAAACACTGGCTGAATTTCTGCTTCTCCCATCTGGGAATGTCTGGGAGAAGAAGATTGATGACTCTGGATATGATGTCATTGTATTTTGCACCAATTTGTGTCTTTTGTTTAAAAAAACAACTGTTCTCAAAACTCCCCTCGATCACAAAAAAAAGGTCGATTTTCTCTTAAATTGTGACAATTAATCTACGACAGTCTGTGGGACACTGCACTGCACAATTGGCTGCCATATTTCACCCACAAAATAAACAGTCACTACACTTTACAGTATCTTCGGTGAAGTGATTTGAGATGTGATAAGGCTCTGTATCAAATTCAAGGATTATTAATATTCTTAATGTTATTATTATTAACACTTATTCATTGTTGAATTTTTAAATTATTAATGTTATTATTAACACGTGGACAGACAGGCCATTGTATCTCGCTAACAAGCTGCTTCGCGTCTGCAAATTGGATTATGATTCACTTCACGGCTGTTTGTGAGACACTACTGTGCACACGTTGGAAACACGGCAGCCAATTAATTATGCACATTTCAAAGTGAGTTTGATTGTCTAAGACGCAATGTTTATTATATATATTCTCCTTTTTGCTTCTCCAGAGAGAAGCTCCGTGAGACACATGATGATTTACAGAAAAAGAAGGAATTCATTGAAGACCTCCAATCAGAAATCAGCCAGAACTGTGAGTTGAAGTGAAAACAGTGCGTTCAATATAGCCCGTTTAATGGCATTTCCAAAGGCGCAGTAGCTAATAGCACACACAATTTCTACCCCCTGATGTTTACAACCTTTCCTACATTCAATTTGGTTGAAATTGAATACCAAGGCGAAACATTAGGCAAGTCTCCTTACTTCACATGCATCTGATTACCTAGCAGTAAGTAGGAACTCATTGCTGTCACTCAATTGCCATGTTTTGTCCACAAAATATACTGTAAATTCACTTACAGTATATTCTGTGAAGCGCTTTCAGAGGCCTCAACAACATGATAAGGCCCTGGATCAAAGGATTATATTATTATTATTATTATTCAGCTTTATTCTACTTTCTCGAGTTGAGACAATTGAGAGGAGACCTGATCAGGGTTGGGGTTAAGGTTATTAAAGAATCTAATAAGGTGGATTTTAGTAGGTTGTTTCCATTTAGAAAACTTGATGCATGCATGATGGTTGAAGGGAAAAGAGGAAGGAGTAAAGGAAAGGGAATAGGAGAGGCATGGGGTGTGGGGTATAAACACTGGCTAATTAACAGATCCCAGGCTGTGATGTTCACCCCAAAACTTTCTAAATCGCACATCTTGTCATGGTTAGCGCCAAAGCTTGAAGAGCTGGAACGAGCACTGTCAAAGAAGGATGAAGACATGAAGGCCATGGAGGAAAGATACAAGATGTATCTGGAAAAAGCGCGTAATGTGAGTATATGCAATTCAGTCCCCTTTGTTTTCTCTCTGTCTTCTCTCTCCGTTCACCATCCTACCTCCTGTGTCACCCATGCCGAAAGAGAAATCAGTGGCAGACATTTATTCTGACTTTGATTCAGTGGTGGTGGAGTATTAATCTTGGAACACTGTGGAATCCTGTAGCTTAGTGTTAGAGCACTCGCCCTGCAAGCCAGAGGATATGAAAATCCCTATATCAAATTCAAATATTATTATTATTATCATAAGCGCTTTGAGAAATTCCATTATTATTAATCTTGTTGTTGTTTGTATAACACCCGGCAGGTGATTAAAACTCTGGATCCAAGGCAGAACCCAGCGACGGCGGAGATCCAGACACTGAAAATCCAGATTCTTGAGCGAGAGAAGAGAATAGTAAAGCTGGAGGTGTGTGTTCCTGTTACTTCATCGTGACTTTGGAGCTTCTCTATGGAATTCTCTACCCCAAAGGGCTGTAGATGCTCAGTCCTTGAACATAATCAAGACTGAGATTGATAGATTTCTTATGGATAAAGGGATTAAGGGATATGGAGATAAAACAGGTAGGTGGAGTTAGATTAGAAGATCAGCAGTGATCTTGCGGGGCAGACTCGAGGGAACGAATGGCCTACTAATTTTTATGTTCCTATGTTCTGCTTCTTTAATGACAATTTAAGCATTGTGCTTAAGTGGTTTTGTGAAGAGCAAAGTTGAACCACTTCCATATCCTACCTAGCTTTCAACTCTTAGATTGGTAAAGAGCAGATGCATTACTCCCGTGTTCTCAAATGGTTCTCAAATGGTGCGCATTTGGTTGCCGTGTTTTGCATACAGAATACAGTGAGTTTACAGTATATTCTGTGCAGCTCTTTGAGATGTCTAGAAGACGTGAAAAGCACTATATCAAATGCAAAGATTGTTATCATTATATAATATGCCCACAAAATATAGAGTCTGTTCACTTGAAATAGACTGTGAAGTTCGTCTCAAAGATATGATAAGCCGCTACGTCAAATGCGAGGATTATTATCATTATTATATAAATATATCCCTGGTCGCTGAGTGGATGATTTGGCAATAGAGCATCTGTCCATGTGCTGACGTTTGGAAACCAGAAGTTGGTCTTTGCAAATCTCTTATTCCAGACCCTGTTTCAGTCACAATGTTAGAGTTGGTATATTTGCACCCTGTAAAGCCTTGTAACAGCACGGTCGACGTTTCTGTACAATAATTCCCTCGCTACTTTCAAACGCAGCTCAGTGACCTCGCCTTTGTCTCTCCCTGTCTTTCTGCCAGCGTGAATGTGAGCAAGCAAAGCTGCGGGAATACGAGGAGGAGCTGATAGTCACAGCCTGGTACAACAAGGTGGGGCGGAAGTACAACTTACATTCTTTTTGGAATTCAGTAGATTTACAATGTTTTATTTTCCAAAATTATGTTTGCATCCATCACCCCCTCCTTCTCCTCTTCCTGCTTTAAGGTATTTTGACTTCTTATTCCTCATTGGTGTCTTGTTCGATCCTAAACTGTCTTTTCTCCCCCATGTCCATGCCATGACCTGCTCTGCCTTCCCTCACCTCTGCAACGTTACCTGTCCATGCCACTACCTCACCCTTCAGGCCGCTGAATCTCTTATTCATACCTTCATCACATCCATCGCTTGACTGCCAACCCATACTGAAGTTCATTACAACTAAGTTCAGTCCTCACCAATTGTGTGTGGGGGTATGTTGAGTGGGTGGAGGGTGTGGGGTGAGATTCTGGTTCTCCCCTCCACCATCCCAAGGATGTTAAGCTCAGTAATGCCCAACTGCCTCATGGATGGCAGGTAAAGGTGAGTTATGGGGCTGGTGGTGGAGAAGGTGCAGGTAAAAGGAGCTGAATGGATTTCACTTTATATTGACCTGTCTGCTCTGTCCATTCAGCAGACTCCGGCCTGCTCCATGTACCTTGCCCAGCCCAACCCCCACTTCAGCCTCTCTGCCACCACCCTTTAGAACTCCACCCGACAGTCACTTCACCTCACCCACGCCCTTGCCTCCTTCAAGGCCTATCTCAAGACCCTCCTCTTCGACTGTGCCTTCAGTTCTCCTACCCTGACCCTCCCTGCCCTCCACCACTCCTGATTCCCACCCCCAGCTCGGGTAGAAATGACTGACTGTCCAGCGCCTTGGAATGTCCTCCCGACGTGAAAAGCGTACAGTTTGCTGTTGTTTAAAAGAGCCGACACGGACACTTTGGGCTCCCGACAACTGTTTTCTATCTGAGGTTTGGTGCTTTCTTTCCGTGTATAACATCACTCATTGTGGATTGTTTCAGAGCCTGGCATTCCACAGGATGGCGACAGAATCCCGGCTGGGAGGCTGTGGAGTCAGACGGTCATTTCTGGCACAGCAGCGTCAGGTCACTAACTCACGGAGAACTCTTACATCCCCTTTGCCCACCTCAGCCTCCAACTAGGACCCAACAGATGGAACCTGGGTCACGATGTGTGGAGATGTCCTCGTTGTCTCTCTCTCTCTCTCTGTCGTGCAACCCAGCGTTGATATGACTAAAAAAGTGGAAGACCAAAGAACATTAGAAACCCGAAATTTCATCCGCGCGACACATTTTACCTTAGGATGGAGCAGAATTCTTCGATCCAGTCATGATTTGGAAGCCTTGTTTTCCATGAGAGGTTAAGGACAATGACAGCTTGCATTTATATAGCGTGCTTCACGCCGGGTAGCATCTCCGATTGCATAAAAGGAAACCAGGTTCCAAAATAAAGATTAGATTTAAGAATTTTCCTCCATTTTTGGGACCCGAGGCGTCAATTCCTAAACTAAAGGGTCTTAAAGAGACACGGGCTGAGACTGGGTGGAATTGTTATTCTATCCATGTTTTTAAAAGATTGTAATTTTTACAGCATCATTTCTATTCAATATTTTATCGAAATCTAAGCTTGCCTGAACCTCTCCCTGATTGACTGACTTTTATTGAAGCGCACATTACTTGGTGCTTGATAGAGGGGGATGGCGGGTACAAAGAAGTAGGAATATATCAAATAATTCTATATATGTTACATTTTAATTTAACTGGAAAGCTGATTGCCTTTTTCTGCTTTAACTTCACCATACCCTCTGGCTAACAGGACTTAATTATTTTCTCTTGGCCTACTTAAGATTTTTTTGAAATAAAAAAGTTAATCAGCCTCCCATACCCTTTGGTGATAGCTGAATGAACCGTGCTTACTTCATCGGGTTTGTAAATGTGAAAACACAATGATGTCATGTGTGACTCTATTAGGTATTGGAATTGTTCAGCTATCTGGTCAGGAGAGTAATGGGATTCTTCTTTTAATTATTTTCAGTGATAATAATCCCTTCATTGTGTTGTTAAATCCATGACTGTTTGTGGGACACTGCTGTACGCAATTGCCTACAACAACAACTTTGATTTATATAGCACCCTCCACGCCGGACGGTGTCTCTCTGTACCAAATGCAAATGCAAGGATTATTCATTTCTGTCGAGTCCAAATGTGCTACAGTTCCTTCTCCAGTGGATCCTATTAACAGCACAAGGGCAAGAAATGGACTATTCATCAACAATAAAATTCCATAGGATTTCAATCCCCATTTGTTGAAAATCTGTTTCACGAGGCTACCGTGAAACCAGCTCAGGTTTCTCACAGAATGAGCTTCGCGTTGTGAGAATTCTTTCATTTAAATGAATGTAACTGTTGAGCAACAATGAGCAGCTGGATTACGAATTGCGTTGTATGAATGAGTTTCCATTGTAATAAACAACCAGTCGAATGTATCTGTAACCAGGATGTATCTTACCAGAGTGATTTACACTCGGGTGGGAGGGAGGAGATATCGGTGGAAACTAATTCCAGCTATTTACAAGATGTTCTGCCGGATTTTCTTTCCTTTTCTTGATAACATTTCATTTGTATGTGTCTATTCGCTCTGCACCATGAAAACAATAGTGCAGATACAGTCTACAACAAATTTACAATCTCGCTTGTAAGATAAACCAGTGTTATTTGGAGCGCTCAGACATTGCTCTAAAAATGCTTGACTTTTGGCTTGTCATCAATAGCAATAGAAATCCTCCCTTTGTTCGCACGGGAAGTTGAGTGACGTTCTGTGCACATGGCAGCCAGTGTTAGTCTATCGGCGGATCGCATTTCTGATGGTAATAATCCCTTTCAAAATAATAACGATAATAATTTGGTCACGCGATCCACGAGTGTTTGTGGGATGCTGCTGTGTGCAATTGGTTGCCACATTTCCCCCATAAAATACAGTTTATTCAGTTTACAGTTTACAGTACATTCTGTGAAACTTTGAGATAACTCGAAGACATGAAAAGGTGCTATATCAAATGCAAGGCTTATTATTATTATTATGATTGAGTCCTACAAGTCTGTCACGACCTACATCTAATACTGTCTAGAATGAGATAGCATATTGTGTTCCTCTGGATGGAAAGAGAGAGAGAGAGAGACAGGGAATGCACCATTCCATTCCAGAAACATGGAAATTTCCAAGTGTAGATTACATACATATGTGGAGCTCTCAGTGTGGTTCAGACAGGCTGAATTTATAGCTATAAAGGAGCATGGACTGAATCCATTAAAAGCGATTAAATCAATTCTATTTTCACACGTTGGAGAGAGAAAAAAAGAAAACAAGCAACGTCAGCAAAGTGCCAGTGAGGATGAAGGTCTCAGGATAATTCGGCTGACGTTTTAAATTGTCTACTTTTGTTCAGCTGCAACTTTCAACCAAATTCTTCCTCATCTCAGAAATTCTCCTTGGCCCACTTTAGAAAATTCTCTACCCATTTTTATAAAACTGAAGTTAATGAAGTTAACTCGGTTAATGTAAAATCAAGGGTAATTATGCATTTTTCTAATAATAATCCCTCCAAAGCAAACCACAATAATAAAATTGGTCATTTTCAATCCACGACTGTTTGTGGGACACTGCTGTGCACAGGTCGCCCACAAATATTCAGTCAATTCACTTTACAGTATATTCTGTGAAGCGCTTTGAGACGTTGATAAGATGTGAAAAGCCCTAAAGCAAATGCAAGGATTATTATTATTACAACTGCTCTTCACTGATTCCAGATACTCAAACAGATAACTGCAGTATTGCTCTTACATTTCTGAAATATTCCCAATTAATAATGCAATTGCACAGATTTTGTGTGGGAGCAGAGCATCCTGAACTGAAGGCTGAATTCGTCAACAATAACATATTACATTTGTATAGCGCCCTTCATGTCAGGGGGACCTCCCAGCTGCTGGACAGTCAGGATCCTGACTTGTTGGTTGGGAACAGGAGAGGTGGAGAGCGGGGCGGATACAGGTAGGAGGATGACTGAAGGCACGCTGGAAGAGGAGCGTCTTGAGACTGGTCTTGAAGGAGGCAATGTGGGGGAGAGGGAGGGAGTTCAATCCTTCAGGAACCTGGAATGTGAAATTCTGCAGGAAGAATGTGAAGAGAAGGAAAAGTTCCTTTGTGGCCAGCGATTCACCCATACTCACCCGTCTCTTTTGTAGGAAATGACAAGAATCTCTAGATTCACAGTTTCCAGCACAAGAATTTAGCTTAGTGTTCCTGCTTTGTGGCTGAAATATTTGGTCATTCAATCCATGATAGTATTTGTGGGACACTGCTGTGAGCGATTGGTTGCCAAGTTTTGCTCACAAAGCACACAGTCAGTGCACTTTACACTGTATTCTGTGAGAAGCACTTTGAAATGTTTGAAATGTTTCGACGACGTGAAACGACGTGATAAGTCATTGTATGAAACGCAATGATTATCATATTAACATGTTAAAATCTGATATCAAACGGCTTTCTGAAGTCAACAGTTTTCTAAATAAATTGCTGATTGTCACTTCCACAGCAGTTCCGATCACAAACACAATTAGCGTTCACTTAATGTTATAAGTAGCCTGTTTTAAGAGGCTGTAACTTCGAGAAAGGTAGCAGAAAAATTATATGGTCGGGGGTGGGTTGGGGTGGAGAAGGTAGTTGTTAGAATGGATTTCTTCACTCAGAATCCTTTGAAGGTTTGGAATTTGTTCCTACGGAGGCTGTATTCATTAAGTCATTCAATAAAGGATTGAACAACCACCTAAGCAGTTAAAAGCATTAAGGGATATGTGTAGAGAGAACTGCAAAGTGTGATTAATTAAAACAAAAAATATTTGATTCTGATTACGTTATTGAACAGCACAATTAATTTGCGTTACTAATTGTAATTGTAATTGATTCCATCTGTTTCATCCGTCACTCAATGGTCTGTTCTGGGAAATGCAAAAATGCTTATGTTCTTACGTGTCATAGGAATTTCAACAACAACAACAACAAAATCACACTTGTGTAGCGCTTTTCACGTCAGGAGGACGTCCCAAGGTGCTGTTCAGTCACTGTTTCCATACCGAGCTGGGGACAGAGGCCTGAGGGAAGGCGGGATTAGGAGTTGCCGATGGGTCCATCAAGGAGGAGAGTCTTGAGGTGAGACTTCAAGGAGGCCAGGGAGGGGACAGGGTAGGAGGGACTGTGAGGTGGGGTCCAGAGGTTGGGGGCAGAGTGGCTAAAGGCTCACCTGCTAATGGTGGGGTGGGGGGGTCGGGGGACGTGGAGCAGGCCAGAGCCTGCTGAGCAGAGGTGGTGGGCAGGTTGGTAAGAGGGTTAGGAGGTAAAAGATGAAGGGTGGGGTGAGGTTGTAGAGGACTTTAAATGTGAGGACCAGAATCTTGAATTGGATCCTCTGGATGATGGGGAGCCAATGGAGTCGGACGAGGATGGGGGAGAAGGGGTCACAGAGTTTGAAACGGTAGAGAATTCTATAAATTCTCTACCCTCTGAGTGAAGAAGTGTTTCCTCAACTCTGTTTGAATAGGCTGACCCTTAATCTTAAGTCTGTGACCCCCTAGTTATAGTTTATCCAACCAGGGGAAACAGTCTCACACTGTCTACTCTGTTATGCCTCCTAAGAATCTTATAGGTTTCTATAACTTCACCTCTAATTCTTCATGTTCTAGAAGATATAGGCCTAGTTTACTCAACCTACTTGCTCAACCTCTGCAATATTGCCCGACTCTGCCACTACCTCAGCCCTCATGTCGCTGAAACCCTTATTCGTGCCTTCATCACATCCAGGCTGGACTACCTTGCTTGTCGGCCTTCCCAATTCCTTCCTCCAGAGGCTGCAGCTAATTCAGAACTCTACGGCCCGTGCCCTCTACCACTCCAAGCTTGTGACCCCATCAAGCGAGGGACCTGTGCTCAAATCCAGGCAGGTCAGGGTGAAACCTTGGGTAAGTTTCCTTACTCCACACGCCTAATAATCCTCCCCAAAAAATACAATGATAACATTGGGCATTTTAATCCACGACTGTTTGAGGGACATTGTTGTGCGCAATTGGCTGCTGCGTGTAATCCTCAAATATATAGTCAATTCACTTTACAGTATATTCTGTGAAGAGCTTTGAGACGTCTAGAAGACGTGAAAAGTGCTATATCAAATGCAAGGATTATTATTATTTTTATCAAAGTGAGAAAGCTGGTTGATTTATATGCAAACTTAAATTATCTGAGGAATCATCAAATCAGAATCATATGAATTACATCATAGAAGGAGGCCATTCGGCCCATAGTGTCTGTGCCGGCTCTTGGAAAAAAGCTGTCTAAATCAATCCCACTCCGTTGCTCACTCCCCATAGCCCAGCAAACCCACCTTCACCAAATAACTATCTACTTCTCTCTTAAAAGTTGTTATCGAATCGGCTTCCACCACCCGATCAAGCAACAAATTCCAGATTGGAACAACTCGCAGCGTGGAATTATTTCTCCTCACCTCCCCTCGGTTTGTTTTCACAACTATTTTAAATCGGTGTCCTCGCAAGTGGAAATAGTTTCTTCATGTTCACACTATCCAATCCCCTCATAATTCTGAAAACTCTTATTAAGTTTCCTGTTAACTGTCTCTGCTCCAAGGAGAATAATCCTATCTTCTCTAGCCACTCCTGATATCTGAAGTCTCTCATTCCTGGTACAATTCTGGTAAATACCTCATCCCAAAAGTCGCTGAAACCCTGGTCCACGGCTTTGTCACCTCTCGGCTGGACTATTCCAATGCCGTCCTCGCCGATCTCCCCTCCTCCACAATCCACAGAGTCCAGCTCATTCAGAACTCTGCTGCCTGCGTTCTCACTTGCACCAAACTTCGCTGCCCCATTACCCCAGTCCTTGCCAGACTTCACTGGCTCCCTATCCCAGAGAGGATCAACTTCAAGATCCTCACCCTTATCTTCAAATCCCTCCACTCCTCTGCACCCCCCTACATCTCTGACTTCCTCTCTCCTCAAACCAGCACCAGTTGCCTTAGTTTCACTGGGTCTGGCCTCCTCCATGTCCCCCGAATCTTCCACTCGACCCTCGGTGGCCGGGCCTTCAGCCACTATGCTCTGAGGTTCTGGAATTCCCTTCCTCACTACCTTTGCTCGTCCCCTCTTTTCTCAGCTTCAGGTCCCAGCTGAAGACTTTTCTCTTCGACCGCACCTTTGGTCACCTTTCTACCACTGCCCCTGGCTCGGTCCGGGGATCCACTATTGTGAAGCGCTCTGAGACGCCATCCGGCATGGAGGGCGCTATACAAATCAAAGTTGTTGTTGTAAATCTTCTTTGCATCCTCTCCAATGCCTTGACATCTTTCCTAAATGCTGCCTAGAACTGAACGCACTACTCCAGCTGAGGCCTAACCAATGTTTTATAAGATCCTTGCATTTATTTATATAGTGCTTTATCACGTCTAATAATAAAAAACTATTTGGTTACTCAATTCACGTTTGTTTTCGGGACACTGCTGTGTTCAGCCAACAGAAATATCCAGTCACTCCACTTTACGATATATTATGCAGTAAAAGCACCCTTGGGACCTGGCCAATGCTGGATAAAGCACATACCGGATATTCGGCCGAAAACGTAAAAAAAAACCCCAAAAATTCAATGCATTTTTCTAGATAAATTCCGGTTAATCGAATGCGGACCGTTTTTTTCGATTATACAGAAGTTATGGTTGATTGGGTGCCAGATAAACAGGCATTTACTGTATATTCTGTGAAGCACTTTGAGATGTTTCGAAGATGTGATGAAGTGCTATAATAAATGCAAGGATTATATTATCTAGAAATATATATTTCTTAATTCTACAGGGAATGTTAGTGGTAAAGAATTGAGGGAATAGAAGCTAAGAACTAAAAAGCATAGGAGAAATTTATTTCTGTGGATCAATTACGTAATTTGTTTGTATAACATTTTCACACTATCTTAAGTTGAGGGTAATTTAAATTATGCAATTCAAGGTATGGTGTGTTTATGGGTTTATGAGTTTCTCCCTGCCCAACAATTCTGCTTAATAAAATTGGTCATTCATTCACAACTGTTCTATGGGACATTTCTATGTGCAGATTAACTCCTGCGTTTGCATACATCTCATTAGACTTTTCGGTAAATCCTGTGAAGTGTTAAGGTGTTTTGATAACTTAATAATATGCTATATGAAATGCTAAGGTTATTATTGTTAAATACATTTAAGAACATAAGAACATAATAATTAGGAGCAGGAGTAGGCCATTCGGCCCTTCGAGCCTGCTCCGCCATTCAATAAGATCATGGCTGATCTTCTCACCTAACTCTGATTACCTGCCCTATCCCCATAACCCCTAATCCCTCTATTTTTCAAAAATCCATCAGTCTCAGCCTTGAAAATGTTCAAGGACTGAGCATCTACCTTTTGGGGTAGTGAATTCCAAAATTTCATTACCCTCTGAGTGAAGAAATGTTTCCTCAACTCTGTTCTAAAAGGCTGACCCTTAATTTTAAGACTGTGACCCCTGGTTATAGATTCTCCTACCAGGGGAAACAATCCCTCAGTGTCTACTATATCTAGCCCTTGAAGAATCTTATATATTTCAATAAGAATCCCCCCTAATTCTTCTGTACTCTAGAGAATACAGCCCTAGTTTATTCAACCTATCCTCATAGGTCAGTCCCCTCATCTCAGGAACTAACCCAGTGAATCTATGCTGCACCCATTCTAAGGCAAGTATGTCCTTTATTAAATAAGGAGACCAAAGCTGCACACAATACTCTAGGTGCGATCTCACCAGGGCCCTATACAGTTGCAGAAAGACTTCCCTACTCTTGTACTCTAAACCTTTTGAAATGAACGCTAGCATGCCGTTCGCCTTCTTAGTTGCTTGCTGCACCTGCAAACTAACGTTTTGGGACTGGTGTACAAGGACACCCAAATCCCTTTGAATACTAACACTATCTAACTTCTCCCCCTCTAGAAAATAATCTATTCTTCTATTCTTGCTACCTAGGTGAATAATGTATCCGGTTAATCAAATGGGGACCTTTTTTTGAGATGCCGGTTATATGAAAGTTATGGTTGATCGGGTCACAGATAAATGGGCTTTTACTGTATTTAGGAAGTTTAGGAAGAGTTTGGAATGCTCTGTGCAGTGGTTGCCTATAGTTGAGTGTGATAGAGAAATATGTGCCTGTCGAACTTTTCCTTTTTAAGTTCATGGAATTTTGTTATTTGCTTATCTCTGCAGCTGTACAGTTTTTTCCCGACTATTATGAAGCATCTCCCAGGGCCACATAAGTCCTTGTTTGCCTTATGGGAAAAAGTGGAATTTATCAAGGAAGAGATCCAGAAGCACAAAGCAAACCTGGAATCCAGATGAACCCAGAGATTTTATTGACTGTTATCTGACAGAAATTGAAAAGGCGAGGAAGTAGTAAAGACTACATTTGTCAAAGATAATAGTAAACGATAGACAACCAAGGATAAGGAATAAGATTGTTATTTTTAATTAATAATCCCTTATAACAAAAAAAGTATAATTGGTTCACTCAATTCACGCCAGTTTGTGTACAATTAGGTGCTGTGTTTCGCCCACAAAATATACAGTGAATTCATTTTACAATATATTCTGTAAAGCACTTTGAGTCTCAGTAGGGTGATGAGACATAATATCCAATGAGAGGTTTTATCATTTTTATTATTAAAATATTGATTTGATTATCTGCTTTGAGTGCTTCAGTTCACTCTGCTAACTTTGATTTGAATAGTGACCTTTGTTAGATATATTATGTAAAAGCTTTTGCAACATTTGATATTTGTATTATTTTAGGGTTTTCCTGAAACCAGCTTTTCTGATGAAAACCTCATCTATTCAACATTAGATCTCTATGTCGGTGGATCAGAGACAACAACAGCCACACTGCGTTGGTTTCTGTGGCACATGGTGCAATATCCTGCGATATATTCAAAGTCAAAATTGTAATTCAAACAGAAGATAAACTCTTTGTTATATTTATGAAGATCAGTAGAGCAGTTGTGAGGATAGCACAAAGCGAACATTAAATATCCCTTTGCACCTTTTAACACATTTACTGAAGTGCTTCATTATCTAACTACAACAACAACTTGCATTTATATAGTGCCCCTTCCTGGAAGGCAGAGTGCCTGAGTGTCGGAGCACATCACCGAGCCAGGAGAATGGGTTGGTGTCCATGGGCACGGTTGAAGAGGAAGGTCCTTAGGTGCTACCTGAAGATGGGGACGGAAGAGGCAAGGTGGAGGAATAGATGAAAGAGTGTTCCAGAGTTTCAGGGTGTAGTGAAAACGCAGTCTCCAATGGTGCAACTGAAGGCCAGACAGGATGCTGGAGCCTGTCGAGCGGAGGCAGTCGGTCATGGTTTGGGGGAATAAGCAGCTCGGTGAGGCAGGGAGGGAACTAGAACTAAAGACTTGGATTCTAGTAATGTCTGACACAAAAAAGTGCTAAACAAAAAACAGTTTGCATTTCTCATCACAATTTCCTCAATAACTAACTTAATTTTAATTTGCACCCCAAATGATAAAATAATAATCCTTGCATTTGATTTAGTGCCTCTTCATGTCTTCTAAACATCTCAAAATACATCACAGGTTACACTGTAAAGTGAATTGATTAAATTGACTGTATTTCGTAGACGAAATGCGGCAGCCGCTTGCACACAGCCGTGCCCCACAAACAGTTGTTGATTAGAGTATTAACAGTTCTATTATTCATTCTGGTAAGGGATACTTTGTTTAAAACAGTAACATTAAAATCTAGACACATCTAGATAAATGTGGCGTCCTGTATCTCGGTGGTTAAAGACCTTGCCTCGAAAGCTAGGGTTTGTTTCCCAGCAGGGCGAAACCTTGGACACGTTTCCTTATTCCACAAGTCTGATAATAATCCCCCAAGAAAAAAAAATTGGTAACTTCAATGTTTGTGGGACTCTACTGTGCACGATTGGCTGCCATGTTTCACCCAAAAGTATACAGTCAATTCACTTTACAGTATATTCTGTGAAGCGCCTTGGGACGTCCTCCAGACATGAAAGAAACTCTACAAATGTAATTTTGTTGTTATTTGTTGTTTATTTTTTTTTTTTATCTACTCATCAAACATTTGTGGAACACATTAAAAATGTCCACTTTTAGCTCAAGAAGACAACTAGATGGCAGTTTTTCACCCAAAGTGGAAATCTGGAACTCTCTCCCCCCAAAAGGCTCTGAATCCATTCACATTTTCAAGACTGAGGAAAGATATTCGTTAGGTCAGGGTGTTAAGGGATATGGGGCAAAAGCTGGTAATTAGAATTGAGGTACAGATCAACCGAGATCTTATAGAAAGGTGGTACAGGCTCGGTGGGCTGAGTGGCCTTCCCCTGTTTCTATGTTCCTAGAAGTTAAAAGTCATTGGCTTTTGTAGTGTAACACTCATCCTCTCATCCTATTGCATTTATTGCTAGTTTGTTGACATTCAAAGTGTAGAAGAAGGCCATTGGCCTGTCATATCTGTTTTGGAGTCAAGCAACAAGAATAATAAATCCAAGGAGCTGTTTCCTGAAAAGGCTACAAAATGATGGCCTACAGCAGTGTTTTCCAAACTGTGGGTGCGCCTCCCTTGGGCGACACATACCGTTGGCTTGGGGGGCATGGAGCATTAGAGTCTCGAGCCCCTGAGTGCGTGTGGAGCCGGGGACTCGAGAGTGTGTGGAGCTGAGTGTGAAGGAGTGGGGAGCGCAACAAAAACTTTGCTGAGGTAGAGGATGGCACTGCTATTTAAAGTTTGGACACCACTGGCCTACAGTGTCTTTCTACCATCTCATTTTCCTGCAGAGAAAGTCCATGCTGAGATTGTCAGTGTCATTGGCCAATCACGACCACCCAAAATGGAGGATAGGCCAAATCTTCCATATACAGATGCAGTCATTCATGAAGTACAAAGGAAAATGAACACAGCACCTTTGAGTGTTACCAGGTTGACTACCAAGGACACAACAGTGTCAGGGGTATTTTATACCAAAGGTAATGCAAACAAAAAACGTGATATGAGAAGCATTTCCATCTTGAGATTGAGATGAAAGCTGAATCAGCTGCAATGTGGAGTCCTGCAGCGTTGTGGATAGAACCCTCGCCTCGCAAGTGAAAGAATTGATTCCTGGACAGGGGGAAATGGTGGGCAAGTTTCCTTACTCCGCACACCTCTGTTTACCTAGCAGTAAGTAGGAACCCAGTTGTTTATGAATTGGTGGATCTCTTTACAAAGAGTTAATAAAAAATAATTGGTCGCTCAATCCACAACTGTTTGTAGGACACTGCCGTGTCCGCCACAGAATATACAGTCGCTACACTTTACTGTGTATCCTGTGAAGTGCTCTGAGACATCTCGGAGATGGGATAAAGCGTTATATCAAATGCAAGGATTGTTATTGTCATAATGTGTTCAGCGGATTGTTTCTAGCGAGGCCACTTTTAGTACAAGAAGTCAACTCTCATTAAAAGTGACAGAAGAGAGCTTTTTCCCTAATAACCAGAAAGATTATAATAATAATATAAGTTCAGAACTTGAACTTCGACAGGCTAGATAGGGTTCTATAAACTTGACATGTTACTTGACATGTTCTATAAAAACTACTAATGATCGGGAATGATGTAGGTTTTAGGAGTCATCTTCGAGTATGAAGAAACAAACACAGCTGCATAGGATGCTTTACATTGCAAAAAACACAGATCAATAATTACACACCACAGTAAGATTGCTGGATGTGGCTATTTTTACTTCACTCCGTAATCTTCAATGAACTCCGCTTCGTAAAGTTAGATGCAATTCTGAATGAGCATTAAAAGGAAGTAAGCCAAACTTCCTTTTATGATTTTGAAAATATATTTCTTATTTTCCTATGTAGGATACCAAGGTCGTTGTAAATCTTCAATCGGTGTTGTTCAATAAAACCATGTGAGAAACGCCTGAGGAATTTAATCCAGGACATTTTCTGGACAGCGATGGAAAATGTGTGAACAATGGAGCGTTTGTGTTTTTCTCTGGACGTAACTGCATCTCTGGTTCTGTGACCACTGTTTTGATACACAATCCATAATGTATAATCCTGTAGCTCAGTGACTGGAGCACTCACATCCATCTCAAGGGAGAGACCAGGGTTCAATTCCTGTCAGGGCAAAACGTTGGGCGGATTTCCTTACTTCACACAGTAAGTAGGAACCCGCTTGTTAGTCAATTAGTGAGTTGCTTTTCCGGGGGTAATTATTCCTTAAAAATACTAATAACTTGTTCACTCTATCCACGACTGTTTGTGGGACACTGCTTGGAACAATTGGCTGTCGCATTTCGTCCACAAAATATATAGTCAATTCAATTTGCAGTATATTCTGTGAAGCGCTTTGAGATGTTTTGAAGACATAATAAGCCGCTATATCAAATACAATGATTATTCTAACGTGAGAGAATAGACCAGCAATATAATAACTTGCTTGCTCGTTTATACTCATGAGAGCAAAGAGGTTTCTAGAACATAAAAATGTTGACCACCCAGGCACTGTGGACAGCTGTAGGGGTGAGTTCACTGTGATTTGAACTACTGATACTTCCTTCAAGTATTACTGAGCAGGTTTTTAGTACAATTCATCCTGACTCAATCCCAAATGATACCGGATACATAGTCCTGTCAATTTGCAGCATTTGAGTGACTGACTGAAAAAGTCCCCATTGAAATCCTCTTCCCTTTCCACCTCCACCAACGAGCACTCCTTAATTGTGTTCATTTCCCATTCCAATATTCAATATTATTCCATTTATCTACATTATAATCTCATGATTCGCACACTCATCTACTTAATTTTTTCGTGTCTTTTTGAACCCTGTCCATCTTTTTTCGGAGTGAAATCAGAAAGCAGTTTTATTAACCAAAGTGGAGTAGAAACCTGGAACTCCCCACTCAAAAGCCTGCAGATACTGGATCCATTCACATTTTCAAGATTGAGATGGATAGTTGTTTATTAGGTCAGGGTATAAAAGGATATAATAGTAATCCTTGCATTTGATATAGCGCTTTTCATTCTTCTAGACATTTCAAAGGACTTCACAGAATATACAGTAAAGTGAATTGACGATATTTGTGGCAGCCAATTGCACACAGCAGCGTCCCCCACAAACAGCCGTGGATTGAAATGACCAATTGTTTAATTGTGTTTTTTGGGAGGGATTATTATCAGGCGTGTGGAATAAGGAAACTTGCCCAAGGTTTCGCCCTGACTTGCCTAGATTCGAACACAGGTCTCACGCTTGTAAGGCGAGTGCTCTCACCACTGAGCTACAGGACAGGATATGGGGGCAAAAGGAGATCATTTGAGTCGAGGTACAGGTCAGCCATGATCTTATAGAATGGTGGGACTGGCTCGAGGGGCTGAATGGTCTACTCTTATGTCAAGAGTAGACCATTTCCTGGCAGAGCTTGGCATTTGGATCCTGCTAAAGGTATTACATCTTGGTGTAAATTGCAGAGTTATATATCGGAAGAAATGCTCTTTTCCGATTAAGTTTTGTGAATTTTGTTTCCAGGGAAGCGCAATTGTATGGGAGAGGCCCTAGACAAAATGGAGCTGATGCTGTTCGTCATGTCGCTGCTGCAGAGGTTCAGGTTCCAAGCTCCAGATGGAGTGGCAATCAGAAGTGTCCGATATCGGTTATATCGGTATAATTTTTCATATCGATATGCCGATATTGGAAGTTTTAATATATCGGTATTTCAAAAAATTCAGTATATAAAAAAAATCGGTATATCGCAAATATCGGTATATCGTGTCCAGCGATATATCGGTTATATCAGTACAATGCAAACTTTTTCAACTTACCTGGTTGCCGGCATTGCAAACCTCCTGGGCCTAGAGCACGGAATGCGTGCACATATCGGAATACGCGCGCATACACAAGATAAAGAAACCCGGCGATATCGATATATCGGTATATGTCGATATGAGTCCACCGATATATCGATATCGGAAAATTTCCATATCGATGGACCCTAGAAATCAGTTATCAGGCCATGTTGGGTCATATCTTACAAAATCTGTGCAATTCCCTGCTGAGAGCGAGCACTGACTGCTTATACCTAACATGGCTGACTGAAAATTCAAGTTTGATTTTTCTTGGCTTATTATTTTACAACTAAACGTAGATTTGTCCTGAAAACACAAGATAAATAGTAACTTCTCACTACTTACTAACAAACGACTTGCCACAGTGGGCAGCCTTGAACCTTTCCAATGTTGAAGACAACATTTGCTCAACGTTGTGATAAAATGTGTAAATCTAGCAACGTAGAATCATAGAATCCTTCAGCACAGAAAGGAGGCCATTCAACCCATAAACCAACAAGCATGGAGAGTTGTAGATTCCCTAATTTGGGGTAAAGACTTCTTGGGTTCCTCCCTAACCGGTTAGGTCATATTATCCACTATAAAATCACTCTACTCGATAATTACGCTGTTTTTTGATTGGTAAATTGTGGTTGAACTTTCACGTGAGAGAAGTAATAATAATAATAATCCTTGCATTTGGATAAGGCGCTGTTTACATTTTATCGATGTCTCAAAGCGCTTCACTGTAAAGTGAATTTTTGGGCGAAACACGGCAGCCAATTGTGCACAGTGAAGGAAGGTGAGCCTTTTGTCACCCTCCTACCCCTCGCCTCCCTGCCCTCAACCTCCACCATGGTGGGCAGGCCTTCAGTCTCTCTGACTCCACCCTCTGGAACTCCACCTCATGCCTTCCCCCACCAGCCCCCCACCCCCGCACCAACCCTCTGCTTTCTTCAAAACTCGTCTTACGACCCTCCTCTTCAACCTTGCTTTCCGTCTTACTCCTACCCCCACACTCCATCCCTCCTGAACCCAACCACCAGCTCGGGTGCGGATCCCTGACTAGTTATCAGGAGTTTACTGTTTCAACAGGAACATTTGAAAATAATTGGAATGAGCTCAAAGAGACAGGCAGGTGTGTAGGCAGATGACTGGGGTGGCTAAAACTTGAGTGGTAGCTTTGTATTGGAGAGAAACTTTGTTGAATAAAATGGTTGTTTGAGGGATACCATCAGATAGAGATATTTTCTGACAACAGATTTATTGTAAAGAATAATGGAGATTAAGCAGTAAATAAAATAAATCCAACTTCACATTATTTACAGATGATTCATTCTTCCTATGTTCACCTGATACATAAATCAAAATGATTCATTTGAAATATGCTTCTATTCATCATATCAGGCAATAAGATTTTAACTTTGTAACAATTCATGTACAGGTACTTGGAAAGTGCCTTTGCAATCGATTATTGTATAATATTATGAACAAGGATTATTTTATAGATTAAAGTTTTATGTACTAAAATTATGTTTTCCAAGATTCTTCTTTAAATGCATGCTCTATTATTAAACGTAGCATTTCGAAAATGAATTTGAAACCTCTCAGCCAGTACCTCGTATATTGATTGTGTATTTTGTGGGTGAAACATGACAGCCAATTGCACACAGCGGTGCTCGATAAACAGTTGTGGGTTTAGTGACCATTTTTTTTAGTCGGAGGGAATATAACTGACTGCTGTAATCTTGCCTAAGGTTTGGCTTCACCTGGGAATTGAACCTGCGCCCTCTCACTTGTGAAGTGAGCGCTCTAACCAATTCAGGAAAATCCTTGCTCAATAACACTTGGATTTGAGATAGCACATGAGGTAGCACATTGTTTACTCGCACCTTGACAAATTCAGGTGTGGGGGGTGTTGTGAAAGGCAATAAACACATCAACAACTTGCAGTTATATAGTGCCCTATACACAGCGTCTCAGAGCGCTTAAAAACTGTGAAGGCAGCCGGAAAGGCAGCTTCAGGTGTTAGAATTCATCAAGTACAAGATATTAGCAGCAATTATTGTAGAGCAGGTATAATGAGTTGGTCCTTGGGTGAATGGAATGGACAAACATTTGCAGAGGTGTGCTCAGCTGCCTCTCATGCAATGGAATCATAATACATCATACACTCTGGAACTCCATCCCGCAATCCCTTCGCCTCGCTTCCTCGCTTTCCTCCTTTAAGGCCGGTCTCAAGACCTTCCTCTTCGACCATGCTTTCTGCTCCCCTCCTAACTCACTCCCCTCTCCTACTCTCCTTCCCCTTACCCTGACCGCCCCCTCACCCCGTTCAGGTCCCGACCTGACTGTTCAGTGCCTTGGGATGTCCTCCCGACGTGAAAGGCGCTCTATAAATGTAATTTTGTTGTTGTTGTTGCACATGTGATTCATGTAACTGGCCATTATGTCACACAGTCTACGTTAGAAAGACCGTAGCCACAATTCAAAATCAAATGAGTTCAGAGGCAAACTGAGTTCATCATTTACTGAAGTGCTGATACAGAACAGTAAACCACACAGGGATTCAAAGACAAGTGAGGACAAAGATCTTAGTGAGTAAAAGGAATATTGCTTTTCCCAGATTGTTGGCAGTGTGTGGAAGGATTTGCCAGGCGATTGGGCGTTTAAATAAGAGTTGGACAAGCACATGGGTGTTGGAGGGTTCAGGGAAAGTGTAGAGAATTGAGATTAGGAAGGATAGCTTCAGGAAAAATGGGCCAGAACGCCTCCTATTGCGTTGTACAGTTCTATTGTTCTATGGGTTCAAATTCAATAATAAAACCTCGATTCAAATTTCTTGCAATTCAAAATGGGAAATTCTCACCCGCTCTTCAAAGTTCTTTTAAGTACCGAAGGATCGGTTCCACTATTACTTTACCATTGAACTGAAATTTATCCAGGGCTTCCTGAATTTTCTGGGGCCTGAGATTCAAATGATGAATGAGGTTGTAGTTGTTGATCACCCGCCTTGCTTCACATTGATACAGCCCGCCTGCAAAGACGTAGAGAAGAAAGAAAGGCAGGTGGTTTGGAAACTGTTGGCAGTCTTGACGCCTACTCCATTAAGATACACCACAAACAAGCACTATTTCACACCAAGGCAGTGGTTTCCAAACTGTGGGGGGCGCATACCGTTGGCTGATGGGGTGGGGGGGGCGGCCGTTATTGTTCTTATTACAGGTAAACCCCGCTTAATGTTGCAACGTTCGCTAGGACGTCGTTCGCCAGCGGGTGGAAAGTGGGTGCGATGGCACTATGACCTGGGAGTGAGCGAGACCGGCAGCGAGAGAGAGAGAGAGAGAGAGAGAGAGCCAGGCCGGCAGCATGTGAGACCAGCAGTGAGTGAGTGAGTGAGCCAGGCAGGCAGTCAGGGAGAGACTTTGTGCTGACAGCAAGCTGATACATCACACTAACAAATTCTAAGTGTTGTAAATTGTAAATGTAAGTTTTGCAATTTTCATAATTTTTTAAATCTAATTAAATTTTTTAACAATTTGATGTTTTTCGTTAATACCGTAGTTTAAAAAAAAGGTAAAGAAAATATTGAATTTGCTGTTATCATTTGCGAAAATTATTCAATGTGAAGGCGGCTGGGTGGTGTGGGCGCCACAAAAACTTTGCTGAGTTAGGTGGGGGGCGCCACTATTTAAAGTTTGGAAGCCACCGCACTAGTCCGCCTCAAATTGTCTCAAACGTCAGAGAAATAAACAAAAGCAGGAATGTTGCTCCTTGCAATAGAATGATGGAGAACCGGTGGTGTGATTTATGCTCTCTCCCCTTCTCCCACGTACAGCCTAACTCAACAACAACTTTTATTTATACCGCGCCCCTCATCCAGGGTGGGGTCTTGGATGGCCACACTTAACAGTGGCGGAGCCTGAGTCCAAGCCAGGGAGAGAGGAGTGAGGGGTGAGGTGACTTTCACCGTGAAAGAGGAAGCTCTTCAGTCATGATCTAACACGGTGGAAGGAGGGGGCAAAACAGAGGGATTGAGGGAGAGAGTTCCAAAGATTTGGGGCGTAGTGGCTATAAATGTGGCCACCGATGGTGGAGTGAAGGGGTAGAGGGACAAACAGAAAGCCAGTGCATCTTCTCTGTGTTAACGCTGTCTAAATTATTGGGTTGCGGAACTCAATAGGACAACGACGAGAACACAAGAAATCGCATACGTACTGTGCCTTTCACGTCGGGAGGGCGTCCCAAGGACAGAAAGAACAACTCGTATTTTTTGCTTCAAACGTATCGCAGAGCGCAGATAATCTGCGACATAGGAAGCAGGGCTGACCTGTGGTTCTATTGTCTAACAGGTGCAAGGCTCGCTCCAGCCGCGTGAACCGATCAATCCAGTTTTTCTCGTGAAGTTTCATTTCCTTGTCTTGCTCCACCACGGACTCTATCCCCAGTCTCCTGGATCTGTTGGGAATTTTCTGGACCTTTCCTCCTCGGCAGGGATTATCAGCTCCAGAATTGTGATTTCTATCCTTCATTTTAGCCTGAAGAGAACAAAGGAATCGTTTGAAAAACGCATTTCCAAACGTGACTTTAATAATAATCCTTGCATTTGATATGGTATCTATCACATGGTTGAGATGTCTTAAAGTGCTTCACGGAGTACGGTGTAAAGTGAATTGACTGTATATGTTGTGGGCGAAACGCACCAGCCAATTGCGTACAGCAGCGTCACACAAACAGTCGGGGATTGAGTGACCGAATGATTACGTTCTTTTGAAGGGACTACCACCTGAGGCAGATGAAACCTCATTTCATCTGAAGGACGACACTTCCAACAATGCTGCACTCCCCCAGTGCTGTATTGGAGTGTTCGCATGTGAGCTCAAGGTCATGGAACTTGAACCCACAACCTTTGGAATCAGAGGCGAGGAGAGGTGTTACAAACTGGGACCTGGCTCATCGATACAGGGAGTGAGCGGTGAAAATCTGAGAGGTGATACAGCAACATACATTGTACACCAGTGTGTAGGACAATTTCAAGATTATAGTGTGCTTTGATCCTTGTAACAGCAACAGCAAAGTCAAGCTACAAATCAGCCACGATCTAAGAGAATGACAGAACAGGCTCGAGGGTCTGAATGGCCTGCCCTCGTTCCTAAGTTCCTATCTAACAACCTGCGTTGGTATAGCGCCCTTCACATGGAGTGGCATGGTGGAGTGCCTAACATTGACAAAGACTGACTCTGAGCTGGGGGGAGTGGGGAGGTGACTGTTGTCACAGTCGTCGTGAGGTGTGATGTCAAGACGAGAAAGGAGATGGCAAGGCGGAGAGAGTGAGACACTCAATGTTCCAGGGCAGAGCAGCTGAAAACACGGCTTCCCCTGGTGGAGCGGAGGGGACGAGGAGGGACACGCAGGAGGCAGCACGGAGCCAGCTGAGCTGAGGTGGTGGAGACTGGAGTGGGGGTGTCGGTGGGTCAGAGGGGTAGGGAGAGGTGCCAGGACGTGTAGCGACTCGCACCCAAGTGTGCGGATCTTGAAGTCGATCCGTTGTGCAATTGGGAGCCATGGTATCATTACCATGTTGTAATGATAATGATCGAGCGGAGGTCCCGAACGCAGCGGAGCTAACACTGGTTTGAAAAGAAGCCGTCGTCAGTTCACTAATGCGTCCGCTCCGTCGCTGAAAGTAAAATGTGATCCGCGTTTGAATGAGAAACTCGAGGGGGTCACAATGAAAGCATTCACTGGGTTGCCAGGCTGCCGTACAAAAACACTTCTCACAGCAGGTACTGCAGAGTGTTTGGGGAACAAAGAAATCTTTAGAATCTTTGAAAACAGTGAACGTTAAAATGGCAGCTGCTGCTGAGTGATAGGAATTGATATCTCATTACAACCAGTTTGGTCAGAAGGACTTTGTCGGGTAATTGGTATCGAGTGTCAAAATTCTTGACTGACTGTCAACGACCGGCTTGGCAAACGAGCATTTTAATCTGTCGGATCGTTGCCCAGAATACCAGGACTTTTTCATCCATTAAATACACAAGTCAATCCAATTCCCAATTGAATCTGTGGTGTCCTGTAGCTCAGCGGGTTAGAGCAGTCACCTTACAAGCAATAGACCTGGGTTAGATTCCGGGCAAGGTGAAACCATAGGTAGGTTTTCTTACTCCACACACCTGATAATAATCCCTCAAAAAACACAATAATAAATTGGTCATTTCAATCCATGGCTGTGTGCGGGGGGGACGACACGCTGCTGTGCGCAAATGGTTGCCGTGTTTCACCTACAAATATACAGTCAATTCACTTTACAGCATATTCCATGAAGCGCTTTGAGACATCTAGAAGACGCGACAAGTGCTATATCAAATTCAAGGATTATTATTATTATTAGTAAGTACTTTGAGATGTCTCAACTGATAAATTTGGTTTGTTTTGTCGTTGATAAGGTGCCTACAACAACAACTTGCTTTATAAAGCGTCCCTCATGCAGGGTTAGTAGGGTCCCAGAGTGCTTGGCAGTGGCGGAGAGACAGAGAGAGAATATTCTGAGTTTCGGCGCCTTCGGGACGTCCTCCCGACGAGCCAGGCCCAATACACACGTAATTTTGTTGTTCTAGTGACAGGAGCAACGTTATCAACCTCTCTGACTGCTGAAGGCGGTGTTCATCTCGGTGCCAGCACAAACAAACCAAGGTTGTTGCTCTCGTCAATATTTTCACTTGAAGCTCTACGGAGAGACGGGAAAGATTTATCGATCTTTCACGATCAATAATATTGTGTGAAGGAGTGCGGGGTTTATCCGAGGAAGGGGAAGCAGTGGACACAGCGCCCAGGGTTAGATCAATGAAGTACCAGCCAACCTGCCTTCTCTCTCTCTCTCTCCCCGCAGTCAGGCAAATGTTTCTAAACTTCCAAAAGCACGAGAGGCCACAATAATAATAATTCTCGCGTTTGATACAGTGCCCTATCACGTTGTTGAGACATCGCAAACGCTTCACAGGATATACTAGTAATAATAATGACCCTTGCGTTTGATACAGCGCCTTATCACATCTTTGAGACGTCTCAAAGCATTTCAGAATACACTGTCAAGTGAATTGACTGCATTTTTATGGGCGAGACGGGCCATCCAATCGTGCATAGCATTTTCCACAAACAGTCGTGGATTGAGTGACTAATTTATTATTTTTTCAAAGGAATTTTCACGCCCAGAAAAGCGATCCGCCAATCGATTAACAACCAGGCAAGTTGCTGGGTAAACAGAGCTGTGTGGAGTAAGGAAACCTATAATAATTATTATTTTTTAATGCGTTTTACATAGAAAATTCACTTATACCACTTTACAATGTACTTGAGATGGATCCACTGGCCACCACATCACTACCAATAACAACAACTTGCATTTATTTGGCGCCCTCCAAAGCCAGGAAGAGTCTCAGAGCCCTTAAGTCATTGGACACAACTGATGGAGAATTATGACCTTTCATTACGGATTCAGTAACTATTCCACACTGAGAATTTCTTGTGAAACAGCTGCACTTTGCAGCCCTCAATACTGTGGATCTGCCAAATTCATTCACTTGGTGCAGACATCGATTTGTGGGCAACTGTTACAGAATATTATTTGATGGTTAACAACAAGAAGAAAATTACACTTGTATAAGCGCCTTTCACGTCAGGAGGACGTCCCAAGGCACAGGACAGTCAGACTTCAGACCCAAGCTGAAGGCGGAGGGGGAGGGGCGGAGGGAAGTGGGGGATTAGGAGTTGCCGATGGGTCCATCGAAGTGGAGAGTCTTGAGGCGAGACTTGAAGGAGACTTGAAGGAGGCCAGGGAGGAACTGCGGAATGCAGTTCCAGAGGTTGGGTGCAGAGTGGCTGAAGACTCACCCGCCAATGGTAGGGCAGTGGATGTGGAGCAGGCCAGAGCCTGCTGAGCAGAGGGGGCGGGAAGGTTGGTAAGGGGATAGGAAGTCACGGATGTAGGGTAGGATGAGGTTGTGTAGGGCTTTGAATGTATGGACCAGGATCTTGAACTGGATCTTCTGGATGAAGGGGAGCTATCTCAAAGCGTGGAGTCGGGTAAGGATGGCGGAAATGGGGTCATGGAGTTTGGAATGGTAGAGGACACAAGACACAGAGTTCTAGATTATCTGCAGCCTGTGGAGGGAGGAATTGGGAAGGCCGACCAGCAGAGGGTTTGCATAATCAAGCCAGGATGTAATGAAGACGTGGATGAGGGTTTCAGCGGCTTTGGGTGTGAGGTAGTGGCGGAGTTGGCCAATATTAAAGATGTTGTAGGATTATAACTTATTAACTTTCTGCTCTCATCTTATTTCAATCCTAAGGTTTTAAACTAATATATGAAGCATTTCTTCATTTGTAGAAATCTGTTTTTAACGTTTCTGGATGTGGGATATTCAGTCTACACCAGTGACAATTCCTTAAAAGATGTCCTCCCTTACCTGGGAGGCCTTCAGAGAATCCTGAACAGTGATGAAGTCCAGATCAGACCAGTTAGAGTTGAGATGCCAATCTGCAATGGAGAAAGGCAATCATAGTAACTGGGGCCTTTAAAAAGGCAATTGCTTAGTTCTGGTAGGAAAGTTATTGATTTACGATGCAATCCGCTGCGTGTCAGACAAATGGGGAAACCATTTAGAGTCTCCAAACCAAGCTGAGAATTCCATGCATCCCACCTACGCATGGAAATACCAGAGATAGATTGTTGGAACGGAATGTCTCTCTCTCCCTGGAAGGACACATCCTACTTACCTAATTCTGGAGAGGATTAGTTCCAGGTGGGAAGGAGCCAAGGCTTGGAGACTCTAGAGTGTGCGTTGGGGTAAATGCTGGAGTCTAACCAGGTAAAATCTGTTGATAAGGTGTCGACATCATCAACAACAACATGGATTTATATAGTGCCCTCCACGCCAGACGGTGAGTCAGAGTGCTTCACAAAGCGGATACCGGGGTCGAGCCAGGGGGAGGGGAAATAGTGACCTAAGGTGTGGTCAAACAGGCACAATCTGAAAATGGAAAATGAGGGGGTGAGGCAAAGGGAGCGAGGGAGGGAGTTCCAGAGCTTCAGGGGATGGTGCCTGAAGGCGCAGCCGCGGACGGTGGAACAGAGGATTTGGACGACAAGGAGGAGGCCAGACCCAGTAGAATGGAGAGAGTGCAGAGGAATACAGGGATTTGAACACAAGAGTGAGGATCTTGAAGTTGATCCGCTCTGAGACAGGGAGCCAGTGAAGTCTGGCAAGGACTTGGGCAATCGGGGAGCGAAGTTTGGTTCGGGCGAGAATGCAGCTGACGGAATTTTGAATGAGCTGGATTTTGTGAATGGTGGGAGGGCAGACCAGCAAGGAGGGCATTGGAGTAGTCCAGCCGAGAGGTGGCAAAGGCAGGACAAGGGTTTTGGCAACTTTAAGGGTGAGATATTGGTGGAAGTAGCAGAACCTCATGTACTGAGGGTGGGTGACCTTCATAGACCTTCCATGATGGAGCTATCATCATTATAATAAGGGGTAATAATCCCTTCAAAAAATTAATAATTTGGTCACTCAATCCGCAATTGGCTGCCATGTTTCGCCCACAAAATATAGTCAATTCACTCTACAATATATACTGTGAAGCACTTTGAGACGTCTTGAAGACATGATAAAGCCCTACATCAAATGCAAGGATTATTATTAGAACCGATTGTGCCCCAGTTTCTTTTCAAGGATCCATGCCATGTATTAGCATGTTATCTATCACCGTGTGTTTTGTCACCCACATGCTCTCTTTATCTACCTAGCTTTTCTCCCCTCCTCTCTTGCAAGTTGTCTCTCAAATTGGCAAAGATACCAACACCTCACCCAAACAATCACACTTCATGTGTGAAACTAGACTCTGAATCATGCACAGATACCTGACTTTGTGTGTGTGTGTGTGTGTGTGTGTGTGTGTGTGTGTGCGTAATGATAATATTAATAATAATATATGAATTTTCATATAGTTGTTGTGATCTGGAATGCACTGCCTGAAATGGTGATGGAAGAATATTCAATATTAATTTGCAAAAGGGAATTGGATACTTACTTTAAAAGGAAAAAAGTTTCAAGGTTACGGGGAAGAGCAGGGGAATGGGACTAATTGGATTAACTCTATCAAAAGAGCGGGCACAGGCACGATGGGCCGAATGGCCTCCTTTTGTGCTATAAGATTCTATGATTCAAGCCCCTGTGTAAGATCAAAATATTTCACACATAACTGCTGACTTGTGAAGTGACTGTATATTCATTGCAAATATAGCAAGCATTTGGTGCTATCAATGTTCCACCAACAGCTATGAGGTATGCGAGTGATCATTTTATCTGAGAGATTATTGGGCAAGACACTGGGAGAGGGAACTCTCAGCCTGGACTAGGAGTTGAACTGCCAATGTGGATACACTAAGCTCCTCACCAGAAGACCCTTGCTCTCTCTCTCTCTCTCTCTGCTTTGAAGAGTGACAGTGTTTGCTTTGTGAATACTCACGTTGCGAGGGAGCTCTGGCTTGATATGGGTTGGAAGTAGGAGTGGAATTAATTACAGGCTGAGCTCGCTCGAGAAAATTCAGAAACTTCCTCCAACTGAAAGAAAGGACAACAGTCAATAGTTACTAACAACAACAACAAAATTACAGTTGTATATAGCGCTTTTCACGTCAGGAGTACAACAACAATAAGAACAATAACTTGGATTTATTTAGCGGGAAGGGGAAGAAGGTGAACGAAAGCGTGGTCGAAAAGAAAGATCTTTGGCCGAGACCTGAAAATAGGAAGAGAGAGGTCGAGTCGAAGGGAGTGAGGAAGGGAGTTCCAGAGCTTCGGAGTGTAGTGGCTGAAGGCAAGGCTACCGATGATGGAGCAGAGCATTCGGGGGACAAGGAGGAGCCCAGACCTCCTTGTCGAAGGCAAGAGTACTGTTGTGAGGAGAGAGGAGGTCAGAGAGGTAGAGGGGTGCAGAGGAGTGGAGAGATTTGAAAACAACAGTGAGGGTCTTGAAACCAATGCTCTCCGAGACAAGGAGCCAGTGTAGTACAATCGGTCCAAAATACACAACTGTACAGATCAGACTCGATTTGCTTTAGAGAATTCAATATCACTAGATTATATTCAGATAAGTATGAAATGGAAATATAATCATAGAATCCAAATCTAAAGCATGGCTTGCTAGGCCCATCTAATGCTATCCCACTCCACTGGAGCTAACTAGCACAAATTGCCTGTGATTTCCTTGGGTCCTTCACATTGTTCCTCTTCAGTTTCATTTTGAATTCCATTGTAGTTTTAGCTTTGGTGGTAAACCTATCCAAATAGCCGAAAGTGTGCGAAAGAGGAAGCCTTCTAAAGCTCTGAGAACCATTTTGGTACAGGACTCCATCTCCAAGGTGGGACTTGATAGACAGAAAATCACATTGCAAATCACTGAGGTCTTTGGTTAGAACATTCAAGGGAGGGGAGTCAACTGGGAGATGGAGTGACACAAAGGACAACAGTCACTTCAGCTTAAGTGAGAGTACCAGCCGACACCATTTGATTGAAAGGTTGAAACCGGCTCACTGTTTACTAGTCGCTATCTCCCGCGGTTGTCTGCTAGCTGTTGGCAAAACATAACAACCTTCGTGGAAAGGGAAACCCTCACAATGTCTCTGTGTTTATTACAAGGAGTAAAGCAGAAGTGATCCTCAAGGTCTAAGTGTATTTGTGAGTTAAGGTGACCTTAACCTAGCAGTTGGATGTGTCTGTGCTGCCCTGCAAATCAGTCTGGTTGGTGAGTTACCTGGTATATGGTTTTGACTTCAACTCAAGGTAGATGCTTACTTTATCATGCCGTCTTTGCAATAACTGTTCTTTCTTATTAAGGCTTCTATTATAGACTCAGGAATCGGCAGCTTGAGCTTGTGACTGATAGCCTTGATCTGCAAATACAGAGGATTGGGTGATGCTCTTTGTACAATTACTAGCGGCAGGACGTTTGACAAAATCCAACCCAAACACCCCCAAACCATCTCCGGAGTCTGAAGTTTCATTCTGTGACTCCCTGATGTGATACTGGGTAAAGCAATATGGTGCTGAGAACCTTCAGCTCCTGTGTAGCCTGAGATGGGGAAAGAGCTCTCGTAGCTGTGTTGTGGTGCACTCCCAAAAATAATAATACTAATTATAACCCTTCCAATTGATACAGCGAGGCGTCTCAAAGTGCTCCACTGTAAAGTGGATTGACTCTATGTTTTGTGGGCCAATTTCCGCACAGCAGTGGCCCACAAACAGTCATTGATTGAGTGACCAATTTTATCTGGGGGATTGTTAGTCACAGCACCAGGAGAGAAACTCCCTTCTCTTTTCGAATAGTGCTTTAAAGGATCCTTAAGGTCCACGCACAAGCAGATGTGACCTCAGTTTACTCGTGCCATCGGGATACCATGGGATTCAGACAGTGAGAACAGTGGGCAGAATAGGCGCTCAATACTGGTCTGGTTTACCTCTTTTGGTGTCAGGAACCCGGTGAGGCTTCGGTCTGATTCCTGAAAGCTCTGATACAACCTCTCCATTCTGAACGTCACTTGGTATTTTTTGAATTGTTTCTGTAATTTCATCAGCAGCTGCTCATCATCAGAGCTTTGGTTTCTTAACTGGTCGGCTTCAGTGGACGAATCTCTGATCAAACAGCACATCACAAGAGAGGTTCGGATGAAGAAGGTCTTTCAGCCCACTTAACTCATCTTCCACAACACCCCCTACCACCTCCCCCTCCCCCCCACCACCAGCCTCCCATTATAACCCCTGTCTCTTCCTGCCATTAGCACAGTGTTCCAGCCTCAACTCATCTGTCCTTCCTGGTAAGTAGCTGATCATTATTTAACCTTGCGGTAAAGACATGCTTCCTGGTTTCTGTTCTAAATTTGCCCTCCACAACTCTGTACTCAATTTTGACCCAAGATAAAGTACTATTCTGCATTTACTAACTCAATCCCATTGAGCATCTCATATATCTTGCTATGGTTCCAACTGAGCAATCTGAAAAGCTGAAGATCGCTAGTTAAAATAGTCACTCCCCGAACTCAGTACACTAATCAGTGGATCATCAGTGATTGCTACCCTGTGCACTGTCTCTAGTGGCTATAGACCACTAGGCAAGTAACCTTGCCTACTTTACAAAGAGAAGTGTGCGTCAATTGACGCACAGTACATTCAAGCCAGCCAACCCTCAAACATGGATATTCAATGATTGAAAAAAGGCAATACCTCTTCCTATCTCCTTTCGGCTCCCAAATCTTTGGCACTTGAAACTGGCCAATGCATTTGGTTTCAGAAACATCAGGTTGTAGGGCTTTCTGCTTGTCCCAAGGCCTGCTATTTTTCTTCGATGTTTTTGAAACATTCAGCTTTTGGTGCATATTGCTCAACATTGCAGTCTTTAAAAAGTTCAGTAAATTCACATAGTGCACCTGCAAGACAAGATTCTCAAATGCTGTATCAGTGGGTAAAGCACGATGAGAACCTCGATGGAATTTGGAGGTTGGACATCCTTCCCACTGAGAAAGCTGATAACAGGCAACCAACACAAACCAATTACTTGTGAACTGTGTCCACTTCAAAGAGTTTTCAAAGAGACAAGGGAAGGCAGGAAATGTGGTCAGTTGATGGCAAATGTGGGTTTTAAATAATCCTTGCATTTTTTGATATAACACCTTATCATGTAGTTGAGACATCTCAAAGCACTTCACAGGAACACCAGCAAGTATTTCTTAAACCTAGCAGTAAATTGGAAGCTGATTGTTAGTCGATTAGTGGATTGCTTTCCAGGGATCATAAACCCTCCCCCAAAAATTGGTTAATTAATTACTCGGTACAATTGGCTGCCACATTTTGCCCACAAAATATAGAGTTAATTCACGTTACAGGATATTCTGTGAAGCACTTTGTCACATCTCAATGCCACGATAAGCCACGATATCAAATGCAAGGATTCTTATTGTTTTGTTGGCTTTAGGAAATCCTTAATCGTATTTGGGCATTGGTAAAGTTTTAGAACAAAACAGAACGAAAGAAACGGAAGCTGGGATGATTTGGAGAGAGGGTTACATACCATGGTTGGGTTGCTGGGTTTGGAAAACCTCTCCAATAGCTGTTTAAGAGTAGGCAGGTGTAGGGGAAGGTCATAACTCAACAACAAGAGGCTGAGGTGTGATTGGGGAACAAATCCAGAGAGGATTGAATCGAAGTTCCTCAGCTCAGCTAAAATGCTCTCCAATTTGCTGATGCTGTACGACTGGAAGTCATTGACCACCTTAGTGAACAGGGAACCTTCTTTGGAGGGCATGCCAGCAACCTTCTGGGCGACGTTCAGCTTCTGATGGAGGTTCTAGTGGCAAACGACAACAACAAAAATTTACATTTACAATGAAACTCGCACAAGTCTGATCTGTATAAATCGGCTAATCGCTGAAGTCATACATCCTTCCAAGTCCCATTTAGTTGCCTATTATTTACAAGTTTCACATAACTAATGCTAGGCATAAGCCATACCCCAACTGTTTAGAGTACACGCTATAAGAATATAAGAATTTTCTAGATGAAGGAAGACCAAGGTCTATCGAGTTAGCATTCCACCATCCTGGCGGTCGCTTGACATGTTGGGTCCCAAACTATATACTGTACCCCCAGATATTATTTCCTAAGAGAAATCTATCTAATGTGTTCCTGGAAGAATAGCATTTTCTCTACATAAACAGTGACTTTTCAGCTTCTTGGGACGTCCTCCTGACATGAAAGGCGCTATACAAGTGTAATTTTGTTGTTGTTGTTATGAATCTACACTCATCATTTTCATGGTTTTCAATCCAACTGCAATTACAAATATACAGTCAATTCACTTTACCGTATATTCTGTGAACCGCTATGAAACGTCGATAAGATTTGAAAAGCGCTATATCAAATGCAAGGATTATTATTATAATTAGATCGGTACCTTGCAGATTCCTGGCAGAACGGCCAATGCATTTAATGTCTGAGCCCTGTGATATGGTTCCTTCAGCCCATGGATATAGGACAGTGTCTGATCTCCAGTGGGTGCTGACATATAATGAGCCACAGGGAGAATCGAAACCTGCAACAATTGATGGGTATTGTGAAATAAAAATAATCCTGGCATTTGCCTCAATGTCAACACATACAAAGCCATTCACAACTAGAGTCCTGCACTCTGTATTGGTTAGAAGTCTCGCCTTGCAAGCAAAAGGACCCGGGTTTGATTCCCAGACAGGGCCAAATCACTGGCAAGTTTCCTTATTTCACAAGCCTCTGTTTACCTAGCAGTAAATAGAAACACAATTGTTAGTCAAGGGGTAATAATCACTCCCCTCCCACCAAAATTGGGCACTCAATCGATGACTGTGCAATTGGCTAACTCGTTTTGCCCACAAAATACTGTCAATCCACTATAGAATATATTCTGTGAAGTGCTTTATGACGCCCTAACTTGATAAGGTGCCACATCAGATGCGAGGTTTATTATTACTATTATTATGATTTTGTAGGCGAATATGGTAGGGAATTTGTGCACAATGATGTCCCACCAACAGTCATAAGGAGAATAGCTGATTTTATCTTGATATTTGTTACTCTGAATGTACACATAGCAAGGTCCCAGAACCTTCTCTGGGAGAGTATGGGCCACTACCTTGGGATGTCCTTCCGATGTGAAAGGAGCTACATAAATGTAATTTTGTTGTTGTTGTTGGCCATGAGTGATAGGTTCCCTTTCCATTTTGGAGGAGAGTGTGCTGCATGGATTCTGTATTGAGAGTGTTATAGGTAACTCTGTAGGATTGTGGAAAAATATAAACTGTTGTATTTCTGTTAGTTCCTTAGAAGTACCAACTCGGGTATCTGACCTGTGAGGGTATTTCTCCTTTCGGCCGTTAGTATATTAAATGACTGTTTGTGCTTTACATGAATAACCTGATCTCTTTGTGAGTTATTCCACGACAGGATCTTTCACATTGGGTGGACATCCTGGAGTGCTGCACAGTCAAGAACGTGCACTGAACGAAAAAATTAAGGAGCACTTTCTCACAGGATCGCTTTGGAACCTCAGCACAACGTGAGCTCAAAGTCACTTCATGGGCTAGAACCACCATTCTTCTGAACCTCCAGTACAGTTAATTAAGCCGAGCTCTTCCACATGTCAATGTGTGCCATTCAATGCTGCTACAGCTTTAGGGTAAAACATTACCCGAATGTGAGGACTGTTTAGGTTTTCAATGCCATGCAAATAGGCATTAATTAGAATGGACAATAAGGAGTTCTTAACTCACCCAGGTACGCTACCCAATATTCCATTTGCTAAGATTTTAGGATTCTGTCTTACACTTGAAGCAATTGCTGCCATTAAAAACAAACAATAATAATCATCTTTGCATTTGATACAACACCATTCAGGGAGAGAGGATGTATGTCTCAAAGCCCTTCACAGGATTTACTGATTTACTGTATATTTACTGTGTATTTTGTAGGTGAACTTGAAAAGTGCAAATAAAGCCCAAACTTTTGGTTCAAAGATGTCAATTTTACCGTTTCATATTTAACACATTCTTTAAAACATTCAGGTTTGTATGATTGCCTAACCTGCTGCCTTTCGCACATCTGTTTCTCAGCTGGAGAATCCTGGTGGGTGTCCTGTGTTGTGGAGGGGACTGAATGAGTCTGCCTTGCAGTAAGGGCATCAATTGCAGGAAGTCGTGTCTCTGAATGAACATCTTCCATGGCTTTGCTTCTTGGATCACTACAGTTTGCAGCTATATAAAAAAATGCCTTACACACTTGGCAGCAACTAGAGTGCAAGAATGATCCTCACATCTACAGGGTCAAGAGATCTCACAAGGAACTGCTGTCCAGCTGCAAATCTATTTGTACACAACCCAGAAATTACTTCTGTACTCATAATAATCCATGCATTTGATATTGCATCTCTTTGTAAAACAATATCATAGCATTATTTAGGACCAACTTATTGGGGGGATTTTTGGCCCAGGACATTGGCAGAGAGATTCTCTTCTGTTTTCAGAAATTATTAATAATAGTAATAATCCTTCTATTTGATATTGTGTCTTATCAAGTCGTCGAAACATCTCAAAGTGTTTCACAGAATATACAGTCAAGTGCATTGACTGTATTTTGTGGGTGAACAAAGGCAGCCAATTGGGTACAGCAATGTCCCACAAACACTTGTGGATTGAGTGATCAATTTTGAGGTGGGAGGTTGGTGGTGGGGGAAGAGGGTGGGGAGGGTAAGAGGTAACCCAAATCCAACTGAGGATTCCATGTATCGCATCCACATAAGAACATCCCAGAGATAGATTGTTGGAATGGAATGTACTCTTTCTCTCACTCTTTTTCTCCCTGGAAGGACACATCCTGCTTACCTAATTCCGGAAAGTATTTGGCGCAGGTTGGCAAGTGCCAAGGCTTGGGGGGAAGCCCAAAGTGAGCGTTGGGGGTAATTGCTGGAGTCTGACCAGCTCAATCCTGAAGAGGTGAGGATGATGGAGTTGCAGAATGCGAGGCACAGAGAATTGCTCACTGCGTTCCAAGTGAGAGAGGATTTGCTCTGTGGATGGAGCCCAAACTTTGGCTAGGAAAAGCTTTGTTGTGTTCGTTTTATGTAACTCATTATCTGCAAAGACACTCTCGTGTGGTTTGGTAGCTGTGGTAGAGAGGAATCCACTCTCGCTCAGCGAACCATTCTTCTTTTCTTTCCAGTAGCAAAACACTGGCAAGCACATCGATACCAAACAAGTTAATGAGCACTCACAGAAATGCTAGGTGAAAAGGCAAAATAAAATTATTGCATTTTATAGGTATGATAACACAATGGCAAGTTGACATCACCAAATTTTCAAACCTTTTTGGTTAAAACAACAGATTACATTAACGCCTTTCACGTCAGGAAGATGTCCCAAAGTGTTGGACAGTCAGGGATCAGGAGGGGTGGAGGGTGGGCAAGGGTAGGGCTACTAGGGTGACTGAAGGCAGAGTTGAAGAGGAGGGATCATAAAACAGGTCTTGAAGGAGGCGGTTGGGGGCGGGGAGGACAGTGCGAGGCAGAGGAACTGTGGGATGGAGTTTCACAGGGTGGGCTCAGAGAGGTTGAAGGCCCACCCACATATGGGAGAGGGAGGTTTGGGAAGAGAAGCAGGCTGGAACTCGCTGAGGGGAGGGAGTGGACAGGTTGGCAGGGGAGGGATAGGAAGTCACAGAGGCCTGCAGAAGCAAGGTGATGGAGGGGTTTGAAGATGAGGACCAGGATCTTGAACTGTATCCTCTGAGTGATGGGAAGCCAGTGGAGTCGGGGGAGGATGGGGGTGATAGGGTCACGGACAACAGACACAATAACTTGCATTCATATAGTGCCCTTCACGAGGGCACAGTATCTCAGAGTGCTTGCAGCTTCTCACAACAAGTCAAATGGAGAAAAGTGCAAGTGAAATGAAGTGAAACGGCCAATTGAGCTTATGAGATTTTTGGGGGTCAGTCACATGAGGGAACTGTTTGCCTTGCTAAAGAGTATCCAAATCATACATTTCTCGCTATTCAGTACCATTAATAACACTGCTACTATTAATAATAGCAATAATAATGACTAATACAGGAATAATTATCCTTGCATTTGATATTGTGCCTTTCAATGTCATTGAGGTGGCTCAAACTGCTTCACAGAACATATTGTAAATTAGATTGACTATTTTGTAGGAACTTGGTTGTTCAATGAGTATCTTATGTGAAGTGCTTTGAGACATCTGTGTGAAGGGATGTCCTCCTAACGTGAAAGGCGCTATATAAGTGTAATTTTGTTATTGTTGTTGTTGTATATACATGCAATGGAATGCATTGCCTGAAAAGGTGGTGGAGGCTGATTCGATAACAACTTTTAAAAGGGAATTAGATCTTTATTTAGGGAGAACGGGTCTATTAGGCTATGGGGAGCGGGCAGGGCAGTGGCATTGAATCGCTCTTTTCAAAGAGCCGGCACAGACTAGATGGGCCGAATGGCCTCCTTTTGTGCCGTAAAATTCTATGATTCTATGATTCTATGATTCTAAGTGGTGGTTGACACAAGAAATACATTGACATCACTATTTAGTGCAGCGGGAGATTCTTCATTGAGGAGCAAGGACACGAAGGTGACACAATTAATGGCTGACACCAGCCAACCCACAAAGGGAAGCAAGGTGTGGACATCAGTGATACAAACGCAAACATTTTACCTGAGCAACTGTCTCCCAGCAAATAGCTCCAGCTAGATATCAGGGGATTAGGAGAGGTGGGGGGTGGGGGTTGGTGGGGGGGTGGGGAGATAGACAGATGCAATCTCGGGTTCAGATGAAGAACCTAAACCAAGATATCTTCACTCTTGCGGTTTATGATGTTCCCTGAGCCCTGACATTACAGTTGCCATCACTGCGAGACAGATCCACTCCCGGGAGCCCCTCACTCACCCACCGGTGAAGCAAGGGGAGATTACTTAGTTGCCATGACATCACAATAGTCACATCAAGCAATGTCGATGGATTTTTTTTGGGCTGCACCCACATTTCCGATGGTATTTTTTGATAATAATCCTTGCATTTGATACAACTCCAAGCGCTTCACAAAATGCGGCAGCCGATTGCGCACAAACAGTCATGGATTGAGTGATGGCATGATTCTTTTTTTTAAAAAAATATTCTTTTTGAACGGATTATTATTACCTCTGGACAAGTGGTTTGCCGATCGAATAACAACCAGGTTCCTACTGACTGCTGGTGAGGCGTGCGGAGTAAGGGAACATTGAAAAACAACAACAACCATATTACATTTGTATAGCGCCTTTCATGTTGGGAGGACATCCCAAGGCGCTGGACAGTCAATGTTTCAGACCCTGAGCTGGGGTCGGGATCGGGGAGGGTGGAGGGAAAGGAGGGGATTTGGGGTGACCAACGGCACCGTCGAAGACGAGGGTCTTGAGGTGGGACTTGAAGGAGGCTAGGAAGGGGGTGAGGCGGAGGGAGTGCAGGATGGAATTCCAGAGGTTAGGGGCAGAGAGGCAGAAGGCTCGCCTGCCGATGGGTCGAGGGGTATGGAGCAGGCTGTAGCCCGCTGAGCGGAAGGAGAGAGCAGATTGGTAGGGGGTTATGAGGTCGCAGAGGTAGGGTAGAGCAAGGCCATGGATGGCTTTGAATATGAGGACCAGGATCTTAAATTGTATCCTCTGGGTGATGGGGAGCAAGTGGAGTCGGGTGAGAATGGGGGAGATGGGTTCACGGAGCTTGGAGCGATGGAGGACAGGGGTCACAGAATTCTGGATGATCTGCAGCCTATGGAGGGAGGATTTGGGAAGGGCGATAAGCAGAGCTTTGTCCTGCCTGGGAATCAAAATCAGGTTCTCCCATAAGCATGGTGAGCGCTCAAAACTCTACGTAACAGGACTAGATCAGTTTGGACACTGGAGCCCATCACCCTTCCTTCCCAGGGTTTTAGTAGCAGATATCACCTCGAATCCCACCTCCAAAACCATCTCACAATTACATAATCCGAGAATCAGGCCTGGATTTGGAGCCTGACTGTCAGCACACACGCTCAATCCCTAATCCTATTGAGGTAATCCGCTAAAATACAGCAGAAACAATTGAGCGCTTAGGAAACAAATAAAAATTGTCTAGGGGGTGGTTTGTATATGTGTATGTATGTTTGTGTGCGTATATAAATAGTAATAATAATCCTTGCATTTGATATTGCGCTTTTCATGTCTTCTAGACATCTCAAAACGCTTCACAGAATATACAGTAAAGTGAATGGACTATATGTGTTAGTGTGAGTGATACTATATGTGAGTGTGAGTGTGGGAGTATGTAAATTTTAGAGTGTGGGAGTGTTTTTGTGTGTGTATTTGTCCACCTGGGATCTAGATTTAATCTGTTTTCAGAGAATCCAGAATTTGGCAAATTCTCAAACAGCCTTAACTTTGAAGGTGTTTTTCTGCATGTTTCCTTCAAGAACTGGATAAATAAACAAATGGCTTCAAAGTTAAGACTGGATTCAGTAATTTGCCAAATTCCAGGTGCTCTAAAACTTGATGTTAAATGAAGTAAATCTAAATAGCTGGGAACACTCAGCAGGCCAGGCAGCATCTACGGAGAAAGGAAAGTGTGTCAACATTTCAGGTCCACGATCCTTCATCAAAGGGTAATTGTGGTTTTAGATAGACCTGAAATTGGGTGGAATTCCTCCACAAACGTTTGAAGGCCATCATTATAAGACTTGGCCGATTGTTTTCACCCTCCCTTCCTAACTCTCCCCCACCCCTCCCCCCCTACCCTGCCCCTCTCCCTTGCTCGGGTCACAACCTGACTGTTCAGCGCCTCAGGACGTCCTCTCAACGTGAAAGGCGCTCTATAAATGTAATTTTCGTCGTTGTTGTATTCTACATATCTACGGCCTGCTTCAAGGCCCGCCTCAAGACCTTCCTTTTCGACATGAAAGTTGCTCTGGAAATGTAATTTTGTTGTTGTTCGATGGTCCCATCGGTCATTCCCCCCTTTCCCTCCATCCTCCCCGTCCCTGACCTCAGCTTGGGTCTGAAACACTGAAACAATAACTGTCCAGCACCCTGCGACACCATCCTGACATGAAAAGCGCTATACATGTGTAATTTTTATTGTTGTTGTCTCGACTTATTAATCTCCAGACGAAAGGACAACCGGTTATTCACCTCATGGCTCTCTGGGGGACCTTTGCTGTGAGCAAAACTGGCCAACAATAAAAAAAAAGCACTCAATATACTTGATAGTAAATGACTTGTAAAGTGCTTTGAGAATATGAGGCAATGTGAAAAGCAAGGACTGATATTATTGATCCATCCATATAATAATAATCCTTACGTTTGACACAGTGCCTTTCACATTGAGAGGAAGCCTCCAAGCACTTAAAATGCGGTGCAGTGATATGTATTGCGTAGGCGAATGCAACAGCCACATTGTATATTTGTTTCACCCACAAATATACAGTCGATTCACGTTACAGTATATCCAGTAAAGTGCTTTGAGACATCTCGAAGACCTGATCAGGCACAGTATCGAACGGAAGGACTATTATTTTTTATTTATTATAAATTGCTCCCTGCGACGTCCACCAAACAGTGAGTGATTTTACTTGTGAAACAATAGCGTACCATTATTTGCAAAAATGGTTTGAACGTACTGAACACTATTTGAAGTTTTCTAAAATATGTTATTATGAATAATATCTTCTGAATGCATGGCTGTGGCACTGACATGAATTGCATTGATGTCATCCAATTAGCAGTGTACAGCGTCACCTACCGTCCATCTCATTGCTTACAGCTATTGTTTGCTTACAACGTAAAAGAAAGGATTGAAAGTTGTGGGTGCGTTCAGACGTATAGTGTTTGTAGGGGGGGGGGGGGGGGGGGGGGTCGGTGGGGGGAGGCAGTGGGGGAGGTGTGTGTGTGGCGAGGGCATAAACAGTCTGGGTTACTAGCTCCCCCTACCCCAGTAAAATAATTTACAATTCAATGACTTTCTATTTTATAGGCAAACATATTTGACACTTTAAAATGCTGTGACTGTGTATTATGAGATGCCATCTATTGTAATTATTAATAATGAATAATAGTCCTTGCATTTGATATTGCGCTTTTCATATCTTGTAGACTTCTCAAAGCGCTTCACAGAATATACTGTAAAGTGAATTGACCGCATATTTATGTGTGAATCGCAATTGCGCACAGCAGTGTCCCACAAACAGTCAAGGATTTACATGACCAATTTTCTCTTTTTTTTTGAGGGATTATTATTAGGCGTATGGAGTAAGGAAACTTGCCCAGGGTTTTGCACTAACCTGCTGGGAGTCAAACACAGGCTTCATGTTTGTAAGGCGAGTGCTCTAAGCACTGAGCTATAAATGCAAGTAGTGGTAGTAGTTGTTGTTATTGTTGTTGAGTAGCATCAACAACAACTTGCATTTACATGGGGCAGTGTCTCGGAGAGCTTAAGGCTCTGACTTGTGCCAGAGCATGAGCATAGACTCTGAGCTCATATCCTGACATGGTGCTTGAACCCAGATTTGGAGCTGAGATAGCTAAACGGCCAGGCCAAGCCAGCGGACCACACCACACACCATCGGATTGTTTGCTGGGTCCTTCAGAAACCAGTCATTGTTATTCTCCCTCAGTGAGACATCATAGGGATTTGGAACAACTTGATTTGGAGAAATAGGGGAGGGGAAGCAGGTGCGGAGGAGGGGTTGGGACCGGGAAGGCAGACTAAACAAAGAGCTCTCAGAGAGCTATCACAAGTACAATGGGCTGAATAGTTTTCTACTCTGCTGTAAACCTAATGGTTGGGTTCATATTTCTGGCTTTCACAAGATAATAACAATAATAATCCTTGCATTTGGTAGAGTACCTTATCACAACTTCGAGCCATCTCAAAGCGCTTCACAGAATCTATTGTAAAGAATCTATTGTAAAGACTGTGTAATTTGTCGCCGAAACGTGATAGCCAATTGCGCCCAACAGTGTCCCACAAACAGTCATGGATTGAGTGACCAAATTATTATTATTCAAACTTTTTTTTAAAAAGGAATGATTAATTAGCCCTGGAAAAATGATTCACCAATTGACTAACAATTGGGTAGTTTGCTAGGTAAACCGAGGTGTGTAGAGTAATGGAACTTGCCTAAGGTTTCGTCCTACCCAGGGATCAAACTAAGATCCTTTCACTTGTGAGACGAGTGATCTAACCATTGAACCAGACTCCAATATTCCTTTCAAGTTAATGTCCAAGAGGTCAACCAGGGTCTTCAGAATTTTTTTTTGTCCAGCCTGATGTCTTGACACATGTGGAAACCCATCACTGTGCTTAAGAGTATCCAAACCTAGCTTAGAATTCCATGCATCCCACCTACACATGGAAATTCCAGAGATAGATTGGAATGGAATGCACAATTCCATAAAATAGTACAACAACAATAACAAAATTACATTTGTAGTGCGCTTTTCAAGTCAGGAGGACATCCCAAGGTGGAGAACAGCCTGACCCAAGCGTGGAGGGGTGGTGGGGCACGGTTGGGATGAGGGAGGGGAGAGAGCTAGGACAGCGACTGAAGGCACGGTTGAAGAGGAGGGTTTTGAGACTGGACTTGAAGGAGATAAGGGAGAAAGCAAGGTGAAGGGATTGTGGGATGGAGTTCCAAAGCATAGGGGCAGAAAGGCTGAAAGCCTGGCCGTCAATAGTAGGGCGGGTCAGGTGGGAGACATGGAGCAGGATGGAGCCATTCAGCTGTAGAAAGTTGTCTCTCATCCAGGACTCAATGTCTGACAGGCAGTCTGTCAGGACACACGTAGTCCTAGAATCGAGGGTGGAGGCAGAGAGATAGAGTTGGGTGTCATTCGCGTACATGTAGAAATTTACCCCTTATCTGTGGATGATGCCAACAAGGGGGTGCATGTACAGTCTGAAGAGGACGGGAACAACATGATACGGTGTAGAGGTTGTCAAGAGCCAACGCCTGGGGAGCCTAGAGTGTGTGTTGGGATAACCACTGGAGTCTCACCAACTAAAACCACACAACTTGTCATTGATATCACAGTCTGGCAAGTTTTCCTGCTGCTTGTCCAGCACCCAACCTGTTTTTAACCTTAATGAGCCTGACTATCAACAATGTACAAGCCACTCCTTTGCTAATAATTTGCTGATTCAACACATTGTATAACATTAACCCAAGGTCCCAGATTGCTATGCCCCTGTTTCCCCACCCATTGGAATTCCATGCCGCAGCCCCTTGCCTTGCCGCCCGACCTTACCTCCTCCAAGACTCGTCTCAAGACCCTCCTCTTCGACCATTCCTTCGGTCACCCTTCTTTAACCCCCCGTCCTTCACCCTACCCGACCACCGTCTTGGGTCTGAAGCTACCAATGATTCCATTATCAGCGCCTTGGGACGTCATCCCGACGTGAAAGGCACTATACAAATGGAATTATGTTGGTGTTGTTGTTGTTGGTGCCACCACAAGGCACAGGTGCAGGATAATCAGGCAAATGGTTTGCAGGTGCCTCGAACCGCTTGCTGAACACTGCAGTGTTGCCAGCGTGGAGGCTGTCACCTGCTTGCCTTCCCTGGCAGGCCACCCGTGCCAGCCTCTGATGGCGGCAGGCGATACATCTGCGGTGCTCTGCTTGACTCAGAGGCAAGATTATTGGAACGTAATTGACAGATAATTTTTTCGGGATAAAGGTTCTCTGGGTGATTTGCTATGATGGTTGATCACTGCCTTGTTTTGTACCTCTTCGCCTTCCACGTCCCTCCCTCTCTCCCCATCGCAGCTGCTTGGATCTATCTCATTCGATACAATGACAGTGTGTTTAGGCTTCTACTTTCCACCCATTACCCCTCCCCACGCTCACTCATCGTATTGTTGATAATAATCCTTGCATTTGTGGATACAGTGCCTTGTCACATTGTTGAAACATCTAAAAGCGCTTCACAGAATATATTGTGAAGTGTATTCACTGGGTATTTTCTGTGTGAAAACGCAATTATGCAGAGCAGTGTGCCACAAACTATTTTTTTGAGGGATTATCCCCAGAAAGCAATCTGCCAATCGACTAATAATAATAAGAATAATCATCACCCATGCATTTGATATAGGGCTTTTCATGTCCTCTAGATGTCTCAAATCGCTGCACAGAATATACTGTAAAGTGAATTGACTCTATATATGTGGGCGAAACGCGGCAGCCAATTGCGCACAGCGGCGTCCCCACAAACAGTTGAGGTTTGAAATCACCCTTTTTTTTGAGGGACTATTATCCGGCATGTGTAGTGAGGAAACTTGCCCAAGGTTTTGCCCTGCCTGGAATTGAACCCAGCTCTCTCGCTTGTAAGGCAAGTGCTCTAATCACTGAGCCACAGGACTCCACTAATACAGTAATTAGGTTCCAACAACAACAACAACTTTGATTTATATAGTGCCCTCCACGCCGGACGGCGTCTCAGAGCGCTTCACAATAACGGAACCCGGGATCGAGCCAGGGGCAGGGGGAGAAAGGTGACCCAAGGTGCGGTCGAAGAGAAAGGTCTTCAGCTGAGACCTGAAACTGGGAAGAGAGGGGGCGTGGTGAAGGGAGTGAGGAAGGGAATTCCAAAGCCTCGGGGCGTAGTGGTTGAAGGCACGGCCACTGACGGTGGAGCGGAGGATTCGGGGGACAAGGAGGATGCCAGACCCAGTGGAGCGAAGGAAACGGGTGTTGGTCTGAGGATAGAGGAGGTCGGAGACATAGGGAGTGGAGAGGAGTTGAGGGATTTGAAAACAGTTCCTACTTACTGTCAAGTAAACAGGGGCTTGTAGAGTAAAGAAAGTTAAGATTTTGCCCTGCTCGAGAAACAACCCAGGTTCTCTCGCTTGTAGAGATGAGTATTCCAAACACTGCGCTACAGGGCGTATTACAGTGATTTGCATTAATACAGAATTGTTTCTTACATGCAGGTTGCAGAAATCATCAGCTGCACCATATTAGCTTATTCCAAAATCAGCATTTCACTGCCACGTCGCCTCACAGCTGAGCTGGCTTCGGGTTCAACACAATTAACTAGAAACCCCATCCATCCTCCGCATGCAAATTATTGGAGTTTTTTCAAAACAATCCGTCATTCTTTCCTACATCCCCACCCCCCCACCCACGTTTGCCAAAAAAGTAAACATGTTTTTAGGTTTAGAATCCATTGTTCGTGAATGATATCCGTAATATATTCCAGAAATGAATGATTGTGGTTACACTTGGATGATAACACTAATAATCTCATCATAATAATAATCCTTGCCTTTGATATAGTGCCTTATCAAGTCTACGAGACATCTCAACGCGCTTCACAGCATACATTCACAGTAACGTTAATTCATTGTACATTTGTGGGTGAAATGAGGCACCAATTGCGCACAACTGTGTCCCCAAAACAGTGACCAATTGAGTGACCAACTCTGAAGATTGAACTGAAGGGAAGGGACATTTATTGCCTTTTTCTCTTGAGGGATTATTATCAGGTGTGTGCAGTAAGGAAACTTGCCCAAGGTTTCGCCCTGCTGGGTTTCTCACTTTCTTGCTAGAGATGAGTGCTCTGACCACTGAGCTACAGGATAATAATAATAGTCATAATGAATAATGAGCTACAGGATCACACATCAATGCACACACAGAATACATACTTCCTCACCAGCACCCCACCAACATCTGCCTTCTGAAGAACACTTAGAGCCATGAGATGATGGAAGAACATTAAATGGAAGGTATCGGATGATAAAAGGAAAAGTCTAATTTGCCTGCTCTATCCACAAACCACACAACCGTAAAAAAGGTAAAGGGATATGATAGGGTAAATAAAACTATTGCCTTTGGAGGGGCTATCCAGAACTAAGGCAATCATCCTAAAATTAGAGCTAGGCCATTTAGTCGTGAAATTAGGAGGCAATTTTCCACTCAAAGGGTTAGTGAGAATCTGGAACTATCTCCTTCCCCACAAAACCAGTGTCCTGCTGCTCAGTGATTAGAGCACTTGCCTTACAAGCGAGAGACCTAGGTTCAATTCCCAGCAGGGTGAAACCTTGGGCAAGTTTGCTTACTCCACATGCCTGATAATAATCCCTCAAAGAAAAATCGTTCATTTAATTCTACAAAGGGTTTGACATGTCCAGAAGACGTAAAAGGCGCTATATCAAATGCAAGCATTACTATCATAAAAGGCTGTGGATTTTGCCTGAATCCATTCACATTTTCAACACTGAGGCGGATAGATTTTTGTTAGGTCACTGAATTAAGTGATATGGGGTAAAGGAAAGGTAATTGGAGTAAGGTACAGATCAGCCATGATCTAATCGAATGGAGCAACAGGCTCAAGGGGCTGAATGGCCTTCTCCTCTTCCTATTTTCCCAACAAACCCTATGAGAATCTCTGAACATGCTCCTACTGACAGCAACCAAATAAATTATCCTTACATTTGATACGACGCCTTCACATTGGGGAAAGAACACTTTTCTTTCTCCACAAAGCGTTTCACAGGATTTATTATAAATCGTAGTGGCTGAGTATTTTATAGGTAAATTTTGTAGGCGCCCGGCCAATCTGCTCCTAGCAATTTCCTCCAAATAACCAGGAATGAACCATTGATTTTATCTCCAGCTATGTAACTCTTCTCCCAGTATTACCCTGGGGGTGTCTGGCTTGACTGTGAGCTCAAAGTCCCTAATATGGGGCTTGAATCCATAATGTTCCGAGCTGGAATCGATTGAGGCACGGGGGTTGTGCAAAGTATTGATGTGGGAAGAGCAGACGGTCTTAGCAAGTCTAATCACAGAAGGAGAACAGCAAGTGGCAAATGGAAGGGACTCAACCCCCTGTTGATGTTCAATTCAAAGCTAAGAAAGCCCGTTGATTTGTGATATTAGGAAGGCTTAAATCGCGTTGGCACATTCCAAACCCAGCAGACATTTGACGGCTCTGTTGTGTACTGATATTTCCTGGGAGCGAATTAACGATTCAAGGGCTTAAAGATCAATTTATTTCTGGTGTGTACAGTTGGACTTTCCATGTGTTATATCCACCCATTTGTACCAATGCTAATTTAGTTTCAAATTGGTTACCATTGCACAACACATAACAGAACAACAGCAAAATTATATTTGTATATCGCCTTTCACATTGGGAGGACGTCCCAAGGCGCTGGATGGACAGTCAATGTTTCAAACCCGAGCTGGCGTTGGGATTGAGGAGGATGGAATGAAAGGAGGGTAGTTGGGGGGATCGATGGGCCTGCCAAAGAGGAAGGTCTTGAGGCGGGACTTGAGGGAACCTAGGGAGGATGCGAGGTGGAGGGACTGCAGATTGGAATTTCGGAGATTTGGAGGTTGCTGAGGGGCAAGGCCATAAAGGGCTTTGAAGGTGAGGACAGGATCTTGAATTGAATCCTCTGGTTGATAGGGAGGCAATGGAGTCGGGCGAGAATAGGGGAGATGTGGTCACGGAGCTTGTAGCGTTAGAAAACATGGGCCTCAGAGTTCTGGATGATCTGCAGCCTATGGAGGGAGGAATTGGGAAGGCCAACAAGCCTTGGTGTAATTGAGCCTGGATGTGATGAAGACATGAATGTGTTTCACTGGCCTGAGGGGTGTGTTGGGCAATGTTGAGGAAAGGCAGAGCGGATCATGGGTTGGATGTGGGGTAGGAAAGATAGCCGAGGATCAAACAATACACTTAGGTTCCTGACTGCCTTGGTGAGGTTGAATGTGCAACCATGGAAGTTGATGCTGCCAGTGCCTGATGTGTGATGGCGCTGACGTGAGCCAATCAGGAGGGCCTCGGTCTTGTTGACATTCATCTGTAGAAAATTAGCTCTCATCCAGGATTTGATGTCTGGCAGGCAGTCTGTCAGGACAACAGTGGTCCTGGAATCGAGGGTATAACACAACACATTGCCCCTTACACAGGCTAAGAGGTGATAGGGATTTATAAAACTCTTTTATAAACAACTCTTTTAACAATAGGAACAGCTTTTCTACCATGACGTGATGCAGAGGTCTTGGCAAGGAGTCCGGTGCAGATGTGAGCGAGCATATTAGCTTCCATTATGGTCATCAGCGGGACTCTGCAATAACTGGTAATTGTGAAAATTGCCTTTCAGAGTAGCTCTGGCTGATAGCTGAGGACAAAGCCATGGTGTGCCTGCCCAATTTACAGCAGTCCTGGCCTGCTCCCGGTCACGCAAGAGAAATGGAACAGATGTACCCTCCGCCCTGATGGTGACTGCAGGGACGTGCCACCCACTTGCCGTTTCCCTGGGCGAGAGCGCACTTTGACCGGACGTTTCCCCGCATTGACCGCGGCTTTTGTTTCTTCCAGTTTGTAAACGTGACGGGTCGTCCATTGGTCCACGTCCATCTTCCTGATCCAGCCTCGGCCCTGAGGCCTACAATAAAGAGAATGTACATGGTGATCACCTGCCTCGCCAGGATCAACCCACCCATGCCCATCTCCTCACGAACACTCAGAACACCTGCCCATCCATCCCCCTATCAACCCCCCTCCTCCATCCACTTCCTAACAACCCTATTCAAGTGTTGCTCAAACGAACATACCAATCCAGATCGGCTGCTTTTGGGCAAATCTTGAGAGCCATTTCATCTCCTTGTTAGAATGGACACTGACTAGGTTACCATGGAACCTACCGTGAGATGGGGGAGAGGGGTGGGGGAGAGGGGGGAGAGGTGGGGCGGAGAAGAAAAAGTCAATGTTACAAACTCTTAATTGTCAACTTGTGTTGTATGTTTGTTTATGATAAAATAATAATAATAATAATAATCCTTACATTTAATAAAGAGTCTTATCACGTCTTTGAGATGTCTCAAAATGCATCACAGAATATCCTGTTAAGTGAATGGACTGTATATTTTTGTGAGCAAAGCACAGGTTCCAATTGCGTACAGCAATGTCCCACAAACAGCCGTGGACTGAGTGACCACCTTATAAGTTTTTTGGAAGGATTTATTACCTCCGGAAAAGCGATCCATCAATTGACTAACAACATCTACTATGTAAACAGAGGTGTGTGGAGTAAGGAAACTCGCCTAAGGCTTTGCCCCCCACCCCAGGAATCGAACCCAGGTTTCTCGCTTGTGAGGCGAGTGTTCTAAACACTGAGCTACAGGACTCCAGGATTACAGCTATTAATCAACCAACCAATTAATCAATCAATCAACCAAACAACCAAATTATATATTATACTTGACCCACCTAATCTGTGCTGGTGATTATTCTCCACTCACCCTTACACTCCCTCCCTCCCTCCTGTCTGTCTCTCTATTGCTCTGTCTTTCTATCTCTCTGTCTCCATCTCGAATCTCCATTTCTCGATCTCTCCGTCTCACAATCCCTCCATCTCACGATCTAACCATCTCACTTACTATCTAACTCTCTATCTCTCTCTCTACCTCTCTCTCCATCTCTATCTCTCTCTCTCTCTCTCTCTCTCTCTGTCTATCTGTCTATCTACCTCTCTCTCTCTGTCCTGTTATCTCTCTATCTCTCTGTCTCGCCATCTCACTCTCCCTATCTCTCCCCTCCTCTCTTCATTTCTGTCATCAATAATAATAGTAAAGGTGATATCTTGTTCACTGTCCTCTGAGAGTTGGGAGGTGGGACGTGTTGAGTGAAAGTTTCACTGGGCCGTTGACTGCTTACATGTGTTTGCAGGCGGTTTGGCCTCCTGCCCAAGTGCTGTTTGTCCATGAGTTCAGCAGATAGCAGTGCTTCTGGTTCTGTGTCCAGCCCTTGGGGCACTCGGCTTTGTGTAGCTGCTGGAACCACACAAAATAATAATAATAATCAGAATGCTTGCAATTGATATAGTCATGGGTGTCCCCATGCGGGCGGGTCTTCAGCCTCTGAAACTCTATCTCCATAGTCCCTCCACCTTGCCCCCTCGCTTGTCTCGTTCAAGACCCGTCTCAAGACCCTTTTCTTTGACAGTGCCTTCGATCGCCTTCCTACCCCTACCCTCTCCACCCTCCACCTTTCTTGATCCCAACCACTAGTTCAAGTGCCGAACCCCGACTGTCCAGTGCCTTGGGATGTCCTCCTGACGTGAAAGGCGCTGTAAATGTAATTCATTGCTGTTATTGTTATTTTTGTTGTGTCAGACTGGACCCCCCCCCACCCCCCCAAAATGAATTGATTCATGGGGAGACACAGCGATACCAACCTTATCGTTGCTGTCGAGTGAATGAGTGTTTTCAAGGGTAAACAAGCCATCTTGCTGAGGCCGGTCCTGTCTGCTGCCCGGAGGGAATGGAAATGGAGGCCACCGCCAGTTACTGTCAGGGACTGATCGCTCCTCGATCCTCACCGACTCTATTCCACGGGACTGGAAAACAACACAGATTTTGTGCTCCTCTCATGCGTCACCGCCTGGCATGTCCCTACCTCTCTGACCTGCTTACATCACACTCCACTACACACTGGCCTCCCCTTGGCTAGCTCTGGCCTCCTGCTTTCTTTTTGTCTCTCTATCTCTCCATCTCGCTATCTCTCCATCTCGCTCCGTCTCATTATTTCTCTGTTTCACTTTCTCTCTGCCTCACTATCTCTCCATCCCAATATCTCTCTGTCCCGCTATCTCTCAGTCTCTTCCCCACCGCTCCACCATCCACGGCCATTCTTTCAACCATTGCAACACAAAGCTTTGAAGCTCGCTCCCTCAAGCCCTCTGCCTTGCCCCCTCTTTTAAATCACAACCGAAGACTTTCCTCTTGACCATGATTATGGTTCGAGACCATGTTTCATCGAGATATTTGGAGGCAGTGAAGGCAGACAACGGAACTGCCCAACAATCAATCCCATCCTGGTGACACAGAGCACTTCACAGTATTGTACTGTGACGGGCAGTGACTGTGTCACTGTGGAGAGAAGTCATACCCAAGGCCAGAATTGTAGAAATTGTAGAATTTCTGGAATTGTAGAAATTACAGCACAGAAAGAGACCATTCGGCCAGTTGAGCCTGTCCCTGTGTCTGACTGGAGTGGAAGTTTCCCAGCATCTCACGGCTGTGAACGGAGATAGCAACTTAACCCAGAATCAGCAACTTTGGGAGTGGAGGGGATGAATTTGAAGGAAGGAAACACAAAGGGGAACAAATTTCCATTGGAACGTTATACGAATGGCTGTAATGGAGCGCTGTAAGTCAATGGTTAGAGCACTTGCCTCGTAAGCGAGAGACCTGGGTTCGATTCCTGGGCAGGGCAAAGCTTTGAGCAAGTTTACTCCACACACCCCTGTTTACCTAGCAGTAAGTAGGAACCTGGTTATTAGTTGATTTGGCAGATCAATTTTCTGGGGATAATAATCCCTTCAAAAGAAATAATTAAATAAGTAATTTTGTGACTCAATCCACGACTGTTTGCGGAACACTGCTGTGCACAATTGGCTGCCACATTTTGCCCATAAACCATTCAGTCACTTCACTTTGGTTTGAAACATCTGGAAGAAGTGATAAGGTGCAATATCAAATGCAAGGATTATTATTATTATATTAATGTAACTGTTAAACAAGGAAGACACTAACGCATATTGTATTTCCTTGTTTGAACTTACTGCTCTGCTGTCTCTGATGGCCTGAAGGTGTTTTCTGGGGGCAACTGGAGAGGCTCTGTCTCCGTCCAGGGCTTGAGAATCGCAGAATCGGTCGGTCTGAGGGACATCGCCTCGAGGTGAAGAAGGTAAGGAATCCCAAACCAGGTCCCACTCCGTGTCCACTCTTCCCTCTGCCCTGAATACCTCCCCCCGGCTGTCAGGAGACCTGGAGTTTGACTGTGGAGATCCTTCAAAACCATCACTTATCTCGTCCTCTTCACTCATCCTCGGATGTATTGGACCACAAGCACCTACAGACACAAATCTAATGGCGTCAGAGAGGAGAACATCAGCCAGGGTTACTTCCAATATCCCTTGCCAGAGAGTGGGTGGACATTGGGTGTGGCCACAATTGGTTGCCACCCCTTGCCCCCTCCCCCATTCCCCAAAGTGACCATATTTTGTAAACCAAATTGAACTCATCACCATTCCTGATGCTGGCAGTACTGGAGAAGCTTGATGGATTCATGTCTCTAGAAACACAGGAACAGGAGCAGGCCATTCAGCCCCTCAAACCTTTTCCTCTGCTGACCTCCTATCAACCTGTTCAGCAGGCTCCGGCCTACTCCATGTCTCCTGCCCAATCTGCCCTACCATCAGTGAATGGCCTTTCAGCCTCTCTGCCCTACTCACTTTGAGCCTCCATCCCACAATCCCTTTTCTTGCTCCCTCCCTTACCTCCTTCAAGGTTGATCTTAGGACCCTCCTTTTCGACCGTGCCTTCAGTCTGCCCTCCATCATCCCACTCCATCATGCTCGAGTGCACAGCAGTGTTCCGCAAACAGTCGTGGATTGAGTCACAAAATTACTTATTTAATCCCACTCCTAACCCCTGGCTGTTCAGCATCTTGGGACATACTCCCGATGTGAAAGGCGCACTACAAATGTAATTTTGTTGTTGTTATTTCACATTTCCAATTAAACAATGGCTGTATCGGGAGTCCTGTAGCTCAGTGGTTAGAGAACTTGCCTTGCAAGCGAGAGACCTGGGTTAAATTTCAGGCAGGGCAAAACTTGGGCAAGTTTCCTTACTCCACACGTCTAATAATAATCCCTCGGTAAAAAATGTAGTCACTCAACCCACAACACTTAGTGGGATTCTCCAGTGCACAATTGGCTACCGTATTTCACCCAAGAAAATATACAGTCTATTCACTTCACAGTATATTCTGTCAAACGCTTTGAGACATCTAGAAGACTTGAAAAGTGCTATCAGTATATCAACTGCAAGGATGATTATTATTATTATTATTATTATTTCGCTGACAAGTGTATCTGTTTTTGAATGTATTGGTCTTGCTCAGTTTGTTGCTGAACTCAAGACGGGGCAAATATGGCCTCAGGGTCACAGAATCTCATCCGGGAGACTGTGCCTGGAAATCGGGGATGTATTGTCATCCTAAAATAGGGTGTAAAGGGCAGACACCAGGAAGTATTTCTTTCCTCAGAGGGTGAGCAACAACTGGAACAGAGAATGGTGGGCGAGGCCTGGATATCTCGATTCTTTAAAGAGCAGTTTGATGGTGCAGGTGGGGGGAAGGGGACAGTAGGTGGGTGGTCTGGAATTATGAGGGTCATCTTCACGCAGACCAATTTTGTGATCCTGTGAATAAGCCGCCAACACTCACTATCAAGAAGTATACGTGAAGAATACTTTCTTGGGTGAGATTTTTTTTTTAGTCACCCAGGTGATTGGCACACACAGAAACCCACCAACTCTGCTTAAGATTCTGTGAGGCAGCACAAACATGATGAGCCAAATGGCGTCGTTTGCTGTAAATTTCTACAGTGAGCTGCTGGGAAGGGGAGGTTGGAGAATGTTGGGGGTAGTGGTTACCCTGTTTTATTGCCAAGGACCTACCTTGGCCCTCACAGTTGAGAAACAAAGTAAATTAGTAAGAGATACAGCCATTACCTCCACGTAAATCCACGATTTCCACCAAAGAAACGTCGCTCTGGCCAAGGACGGCGTTGATAGGAGAACTCAGCCTCACCTCCAACTTCTCATTGTTCTCTTCTAACCCATCATTCTTAATAAAAACGTTCCAAACCTTTGTGGAGACGCCTGCAGTAAATCAGGGAATGTTACCTGAGAGGAACTGCGGCCTACAGAGGCATGGCAAGGCATAGCAGGAGAAAGCCAAGTATAGCGCAGCACTTCAAGGCAAAGTGATGGCAATAATATTCCACTAACCACTTAACCACAATCTCTGGAACTCCATCCCGCAGTCCCTCCACCTCGTCCCCTCCCTGGTCTCCTTCAAGTCTCGCCTCAAGACTCTCCTCTTTGACGGATCCATCGGCAAATCCTAACCTCCCACTTCACTCCCCCCACCCCCGTCCTAGCTTGGGTCTGAAGCAGTAACTGTCCAGCACCTCGGGACGTCCTCCTGACGCGAAAGATGCTATACAAGTGTAATTTTGTTGTTGTTGTTACTTCACTCAGCTGACTCTGTCCTCCTGATCTCTCTCTCCCGTCCGCTCCACCATCAGTGGCCGTGCTTTCAGCTTGTACCCCCTCCAAATTATCGCTCCGCCTTGCCACATCCTTGCCCGTTTTCAATCGCACTGAAAATCCTATTCTTTGACTTTGCTTATAGTCACATCCTCCTCCCGCCCTCGCCCTGTTAAAGCGCTTCCTGCGTAAAAGGTGCTATATAAATGCCAGTTGCATTTTCTATAGTGCCTCATCGTGTCGTTGAGATATTGCCAGGTTTGTGACACATCTCCTGCTTGAAACTCACCCGGGTCAAACTGAATCAAACTAGCTGAACTGTGAGTAAAGTCTCTGCCAAATATAGCTGATACCCCCCGAACCTGCAGAGGGAATAGCGGGGAGAGGGTGGGGGTGGGGGTGAGGGCAAGAGACACAACAGGACACAAACTTAGGCAAGTGGAGCTCAACATCCAAAGTTTTGCAATGGCAACGTGTTAAATTCTTCATGTGTTACAGTTGCTTGTCAGAGCAATGTTTGGGTGTAGCAAACTTTTACAGTGCTCAACAAACAATAATTTTTGGATGTTATGCAGTGCCTATAACATTGAAATATCTGAAAGCATTGCAGAGGGATTTGCTGTTAACAATAATAACACAATTATACTTCCCAAGGCTTCCCAAGGCACTGGACACTGATTGTTTCAGACCCGAGCTGGGGTCAGCGGGTGGAGGGAACGGGGTGGATTTGGGGTGACCAATGGGACCATCGAGAAGGATGGGCTTGAGGCAGGACTTGAAGGAGTCCAGGGAGGGGGCGAGGCGGAGGCACTGCGGGATGGAGTTTCAGAGGTTGGGAACAGAGTGGCTGAAGGCTTACCCGCCAACAATAATAATAATTCCTGCATTCGACATCGCACTTTTCACATCTTCTAGATGCCTCAAAGCGCTTCACAGAATATAATGTAAAATGAATTGAATGTATATTTGTGGGTGAAATGCGGCAGCCAATTGCGCACAGCAGCGTCCCCACAAACAGTCATGGATTGAAAAGACCGATTATTAAAGTTTTTTTTTTGACGGATTATTTTTAGGCATGTGGAGTAAGGAAACTTGCCCAAGGTTTGGCCCTGACCTGCCTGGATTCGAACACAGGCCTCATGCTTGTAAGGCGAGTACTCTAACCACTGAGCCACAGGACTCCATGGTGGTGTGGGTGGGGCAGAGACTTGGAGCAGGCCGGAGCCTGCTGAGCAGAGGGTACGGGCAGATTGGTAGGAGGTTAGGAGATCACAGAGGTAGGGTGGGGCGAGGCCGTGGAGGGCTTTGAAAGTGAGGAGCAGGATCTTGAATTGAATCCTCTGGGTGATGGGGAGCCAATGGAGTTGGGCGAGGATGAGGGAGATGGATTACTTTTAGTGACCGTACTTCTTAGGAAACGAGGCAAAGATTGCAAAAATTTCTTTGAAATCTGCAACAAGACAAGAGGGGGCCATTATGCCTAATCCAATCCATGGTGGTGTTTATAGGGCCACACAGGCATCTACGCCTACTAATCCTCTGTTTTGCACCCCTATATTCACGAATATATAGCGTTGTCTCACCGACAGCCTGGATTGACTGACCAATTAACCTGTTGGCCACGACACCCGGGGAGAAAGAAACTCCTTCTCTCTTCCAGTGGTGCAACAAGGTTTTAGCATCAACCTGAAATTCAATTAGCGTCTGAACATCCAACAACATCGCAGTGTTACACAGGAGGTGTTACACAGTGTTACACTGGTCTGTGATCTCAACTCCTGCTCAACTCCCAGAGTTAGATTAGAAGATCAGCCATGATCTTATTGAATGGAAGGGCAGGCTCGAGGGGCTGAATGGCCTACTCCTGCTCCTAATTCTTATGCCCTGATAACTCAGAGGGGGAGGGTGCTGCAGATTGAGCCACACTGACTTCAACATACTTTCCGAGTTACAAAGCAAATTAAGCTGAAAAGCTGTCAGGCAGGGCAGCAGCATAGGTGTGCTATATTTAAAGAGATATTTGCATCTCGGCAATTTCAATGGCAGTAAAAAATGAGAGATTTGGAGTGGCCACTTTAATTCAAGTTTCCCTCCCTCAACAACAACAGCTTGGATTTAGATAGTGCCCTCCACGCCAGATGGAATGGATCCCTAGCCCGAGCCAGGGGGGAAAAAAGGTGACTAGAAGCGTGGTCGAAAAGAAATGTCTTTAGCCGTGACCTGAAAAAGGTGTATAAAGGTCTTTAGTCGTGAACCTCCCTCCCTCCCTCCCTCCCTCCCTCCCTCCCTCCCTCCCTCCCTCCCTCCCTCCCTCCCTCCCTCCCTCCCTCCCTCCCTCCCTCCCTCCCTCCCTCCCTCCCTCCCTCCCTCCCTCCCTCCCTCCCTCCCTCCCTCCCTCCCTCCCTCCCTCCCTCCCTCCCTCCCTCCCTCCCTCCCTCCCTCGAATCCAGGCAGGTCAGGGCCAAATGGAGGTCATTTGGCCCATCATGCCTATGCAGCCTGTTTGGAAGAGCTTCTCCCTCCCTCCCTCTTCTCCCTCCCTCTTCTCCCTCTTCTCCCTCCCTCCCTCCACAACACCATATGTAGGTGCCTGGTGACTGACTGCCCGTGGGAAGGAACGATACCTGGACAGGAAGTGGGGGAAAGCGCAAAAACAAACACATACATTTTCCTTCTATTCTTCCTCTTCAAGACATTGTCATTTGCATTTCAATCCACCGCGTGATTTATCAATAGTTCTCATTTCCGAATCTCTTTCCAAATGACACCCTGTGATCACAGTTTACTGGGTTTCTAATTTAGAAATGACTGGAAGGTCCTTAAAATAGGGCTGTTGTTGCCCTGCGTAAATCTCGCTGGAGCCGAACAGATTTGAAGGCTTATGTCACCATCTGATATCACACGTCTATTTCCATTCCTTGTCAGAAGCGTTCACCCACAACCTGGGTAGTGTTAGTAACATTATCTTTGCTATATTACGTTCCAGTTTATGCATAACAACACAGGGTTAGCAGATGATTAGGACATGGTCAGCACATGGCTAACTCATGGGTAGCAGACAAATTAATGCGTGATTAATGCGCAACATGCGAGTAGCACTACAAGAACTTGCATTCATATAGCAGGGCAGCATCTCAGAGTGCAGTGTAACAGTGGATTTCACTCTGATGCACATCAGTGAGCTACATGGACGTGTGTCAACACGGGGGGACACTAACAGGCACTTTTTGCCAGGGTCCTTTCTCCATCTCCCTTCTCTCATCCGTCCATCCTTCCATATCCTCCACCTTTCTACACCTGCCCCCACTCCCCATTGGCCCACTAGGCGGATGACACCCATTAACCTATTGTGGTAAAGACAGCAAAGAGGTAACATCAAATCAATTGGACAACAAATAGAAAATTAGTTGCCTACAAAACATATGGTCACTACACTTTACAGCAAATCCTGTGAAACCTGCTTTGAAACCCCTCCTCCCAAAGTGAAAGGCGTGATATCAAATGCAAGGATTGTTATTGCTATTTTTGCATAGAAAACAACCAGGTTGGTTGGAAAGGAAGGAGGAGGGAAGGTGAAATAAAATCAGGAAATAGTGGAGAGGGGAGGCTTGGATTAGGCTGGAAATATTTACCAGCTGCTGATTTTAAGAGGAAGAGAAGACTGGGGTAAGTAAGGTGCTTGTAGGAGGAAGAGTGTTTGAGAATTAGGTGGAAATTGGTTTGGCCAGGGCAGAAAACTTCAGAGAGGAAACTAACATTGTCCTTTAGGTAAAATAAAGAAAGACAAGTTGGGGGTGGGAAGAGGCTGGAGTTCAGACACAAGGAAATGCCTGGTACATTACCTTTATACCAATGTAAGATGGGTCAGAGCTGTATCCTTTCCTGGTAACTTTAATGGAAAGAGTTCCTATGTCTTCACAAACTCTGTACAAGGTTTCAGCCATTTCGATCCTTGACCATTTCAGCTCCATTCTGTAACAAGAAGCATGAAAACACACGCATATTTGGTACTTTACTTTCCCTTGGTCTCTTCAGTAGAGAATCAGAATATTACAGCACAGATGGAGGCCATTTGGCCCATCGTGCCTGTGCAGGCTGTTTGGAAGAGCTTCCCAATCAGTCCCACTGCCCCGCTCTTTCCTCATACCCCTACAAATGTCTCCTTTTCAAGAACCCATCTAACTGCCTTTTCAAAGTTATTACTGAATCTGTTTCCACCGCCCTTTCAGGCACATACCAGACCGTACCCTCTGTGTGTAAAAAAAAAATCTCATCTCCCCTCTGGTTCTTTTGCTAATTATCTTAAATCTATGGTGTCCTGGTTACTGACCCACTCACCAGTGGAAACAATTTCTGCCGATCTACTCTATCAAAACCCCTCAAAATTTCGAACACAATAAATGTAAACATTTAACAAGGTTACTCAGCTGGGATTAATCTAGAAGAACATAGCCCTGTGAGAATCTTCCGAAACAAATTAAAATCTATTTTATCCTTTTTTTATTGTGAATATTATGTGACTGTAGCCAGGGAGTCAAATAATAGTGATAGTTAACATGCCTTAAAACTCCTGTAGCATAGAGGTTAGAGCATTCGCTTCATAAGCGAGAGGATCTGGTTTCAATTCACGGACAGGGCAAAATCTCAGGTGGGTTTCTTTACTCCACATGCCGCTGTTTACTCAGCAGTAAGTGGGAACCCAGTTGTTAGCCGATTGTGGCATCACTTTTCCGGGGGTAATAATCCCTTAAAAAAACAGTAAATAAATAATAATAATTTGGTCACTCAGATCACGACTGTTTGTGGGTCACTGATGTGTGCAACTGGTTGCCACATTTTCACCTACAAAATAGGCAGTCAACCCAATTTACCGTGAATTACTTCATTATTCTGTGTCAAGTCTTGAAGAATGTCTCAATATCAAAATGCAAGGATGATTATTATTATTATTATTAAGCCAGGTTCCTTTTGGATAAACAGCGTCCAGAGAAAAACTTGGATTTTTATGATCATAAAGAATAATAACTTGGCCATTTGAATCCACGGCTGTTAGTGGGGACGCTGCTGTGTGCAATTGGATGCTGCGTTTCACCCACAAACATACAGCCAATTCACTTTACAGTATATTCTGTGAAGCGTTTTGAGACGTCTAGAAGACATGAAAAGCACTATATCAAATGAAAAGATTATTATTATTAAGACAGAACGGCCTTCAGTAGGTGAAATCAAAGGTAAGCAATCTACAGAGAAATCTGGAGCGGACACTTACACCTGTGGTACAATAGAATTGCCAGCGGGGTCGGATATTTTGAACTCGAAGCTGTCGGACGTGACTTCAAGGGAAGGGTTTACGATGTAGCGGATTCTGCGCTTGTCAATATCGCTCTGGGTGAACGTCCCTTGAATATACATGCCTGTAAATAAGATTATTCAAGGTTAGCAAATTCTCGCTTAATTGAAATTGGGGTCAAATTTGTGGTATGCTGCCTGCAAAACATACAGTCAATTCACTTTACAGTATATTCTGTAAAGTGCTTTGATACGGCTCGAAGAATTGATAAAGGCATTATCAAATGCAAGGGTTATTATTATTTCTCAATAAGAAACATGCGATTGTTGGGATTATTGGAATATCTCATATATGTGGGGTCCTGTAGCTCAGTGGTTAGAGCACTCGCCTTACAAATGTTCGACCTGTGTTCAAATCCAGGCAGGTCAGGGCGAAACCTTGGGCAGTTTCCTTACTCCACACCCCTAATAATAATCCCTCCCCCCCAAAAAACACAATAATAAAATCATTTCAATCCATGACTGTGGGACACTGCTGTGTGCAATTGGTTGCCGTTTTTTGCCCACAAATACACAGGCAATTCACTTTACAGTATATTCTGTGAAGCGCTTTGAGACGTTGATAAGATGTGAAAAGCATTACAATAAAAGCCCATTTATCCATGACCCGATCAACTGTAACTTCTGTATAACCAGCACTGCAAAAAAAGGCCCCCATTCGATTAACCGGAATTTATCCGGCACAATGTATTATTTAACAATATATATATTTTTTTATTTTGTGTGTTTTCGTCCGAATATCTGTCACGAGCTTTAACCGGCATTGGTCAGGTCCTGAATGTGCCGGATAAATGGGCTTTTACTGTATTTCAAATGCAAGGATTATTTATTATTATCTCAAATGTGGAATGTGCTGCAAAACTCAGATGAGATTTGACAACATTTTCTCAGTTTGGTTACAAAGAGTTACCTGTGTTTGCGTTTTCCAAGTATCCAAAGTAAGGTAGACGTAGAACAGTGAAGATTAACACCTCATCATCACTGTCAACATCCGAGGCTTTCAGCTTTCTGGTGGTAATGTAGATTCCGAAGCGACCATCTCTCAATGTATCAATGACGGTTGGACTTTCATTAATAAGAATCCTGGGAGAGGTCCTGTCAGTGCGTTCGACCTGTAATATTACCCCATTTGTGATTAGAAAATGCTCACAACAACAGTTTGGATTAAGAAGACTCTTTGGCCCATCTGATCACATCCCATCTGAATGCCCACCCTACCATCATCCAGCATTAAACTGCTTTTTAAACGAGTCCCAGCCTCAACCACCCTTCCTGCCAACCTGTTCCACTTGTTAATTACAGCTCCTTCGAACAGTGCAGGCATCACCTCAACAACTTGTATTTGTATAGCACCCTTCCCGCAGAGTGGTGTCTCAGAGTGCTATCGCTAACTAAATCGTCAACAGATATTTCCGATCTAACCCCATATAATCCCGTTGTTTCTGGATAAATTTCCTCAGTGCAGAAAATAGCACTGTGTATGCAGAATGTTCTATAATTTAAGTGGCAATTAGCACAGCAACTTCAAGTTTTGCCAATGTCGCCTTTTCACCCCCAAGCGTTCACATAAATGAGTTTGGTTTTCTGGTCACTGGGACTCCACATCTACTGAGAGAACAAACCATACCTATAATAGGACTGTCTTGCAATGCTGTTCAGACAATGGGATGCCTTCTGCCTCGGGTCTGATGCCCACACACACACACACACTGTCACTATACGGTCAATTCCAAAACCAGTGGCGTTGCAAACGTGTGAACCGACAGAAATTTAGCACAGGGAAAGAATTCACTTCACACCTCTGCAGCACATTGCTGAGTCCCGGCTGCTTTACAATCAAACTTGTCAAGCTCACACCCCAGACGTGCGACAAGTTTCTAACTGCAGGTTAATGAGTGGCTCAACCCAGCCCATCTGCTAGAGCTGTAGGAGGACTGTAGGACTCTGAGAGACCACCACCCTCTCTCTCCCTCCACCCCCCCCCCCCCCCCCCCCCCCCACACTGGAGTCTAATATTAGCCATAATAAGGAAGTAAACTTGACAAGGACAAGAATGCAACATTAAAAATGGAATTAGCATTGGGAATTACAACGGTTATGTTACAATAATTTACTTCGAAGCACTTCACAGAATATACCATAAGCTGGCAAAACACGGCAGCCAATTGCACACAGCAGTGTCAACAACAACTCTGATTTATATAGCGCTCTCCATGGCGGATGGTGTCTCAGAGCACTTCACAATAACGGATCCCAGGCCCGAGCCAGTGGGAGGGGGAAAAAGGTGAGCGGTGAGGTCAAAAAAAACAGTCTTTAGCCGTGACTTGAAACTATGAAGAGAGGGGGGCGAGGGGAAGGGAGTGAGGAAGGGAGTTCCAGAGCTTCGGGGCATAGTGGCTGAAGGCACGGCCGCCAATGGTGGGGCGGAGGATTCGGGGGACGAGGAGGAGGCCAGAACTGGAGGAGCGAAGGCAACGGGGGCTGTTTGGGAGAGAGAGGAGGTCAGAGAGGTAGGGGGGTGCAGAGGAGTGGAGAGATTTGAAGTGTCTCACGAACAGTCATGGATTTAGTCACCATATTATTATTCATTATATTTGGGGGAGGGATTATTTACCCATGGGAAACCTTCCCCCAATCAATCAACTAACAACCCAGGTTGCTACTTACTGCTAGGTATGTAGAGGCGTTTGGGGTAAGATAACTTGTCGAAGGTTTTGTCTGCCTGGAAATTGAAACCGGGTCCGCTCTCTTGTTAGCCAAGCGCTCTAATCACTGAGCTACAGGAGGGCAGAAGCAGCCACTCCATCCCTATTGTCATATTTGGGAAAAACAGTGACCGGCAGGAGGGTGGGGGGGGAAATGGGGGGTAGTGGGAGCTCCACAGCCAATTTATTCCAAAACATCTTTTCCTGACTTGTTGCCAAGTGGGCTTGAGTGATTCAGTTTGCACCTGCCTAATTAACCCGCCCAAGCACCGAACAGACACTTCTCTGTACAGGAAAACAGCTTGTTTTTTCTCCTCCGCTAACTCCTCACTCTGGATAAACTTGCGATCACCACTGAAGGAGGTAAATCTGCGGCTCAGGGCCTGATCTCAGCAGCCACCTCCCTGACGCTCGCAATTTGTGCTGTGAAAATATTTACATCATTCTAACATTTGAACATCGCCCGTGCTTTCCATTTCATTTAAAGCAGAGACGCAAAATTCTCCTGTAAAGGAAAAGGTACATTTATCCTGTAGCATAGTGGTTAGTTAGAGCACCTCCCTCTCAAGCGAGAGGACCCAGGTTCAATTCCTGAGCAGGGTGAAATCTTAGGCAAGTTTCCTTACTCCACACTCATGCCTCGGTTTACCTAGCGGTAAGTAGTAGTTGTTAGTCAATTTTGTTAGTCAAGATTGCTTTCTGGGGGTTGTAATCCCCTTACACAAATATATACAGTCAATTCACCTTACAGTATATTCTGTGAAGCGCTTTGGGACGTTGATAAGATGTTGAAAGCGCTATATCAAATGCACGACTGTTTGTGGGGCACTGAATAGCGCAATTGGCTGCTGCATTTTGCTCACAAAATATATAGTCAATTCACTTTACAGTGTATTTTGTGAAGCACCTGGCGACGTCTCAACGCCATAATAAGGAGCGATATCAAAAGCAAAAATTATTATTATAATTCAATCTCTCAAACCTGCGGAGAATAAACACGCAATCCTTTGTATTAAATCGCCTGCCTTTCATCGCCGCCAAGATCTCTCAAAGCATTTTGCTGTAGAGGGTAGTGACGGTGTACTTAGTAGGCAGCCATTTTGTGGGAGTGGAGTCCTATAGCTCAATGGTTAGAGCGCTCGCTTTGCAAGTGAGAGGCCTGGGTTCGATTCCTGGCAGGGCAAACAATGGGCAAGTTTCCTTACACCACATACCTCGTTTCGCCCACAAAATATACAGTCAATTAACTTTAAAATATATTCCGTGAAGTGCTTTGAGACATCTAGAACACATGATAAGGCTCTGTATCAAATACTGTACAAGGATTATTATTAATATTCAGAAGTATTCTTTTTGCTTTAAATGAAATGCAAGGATTATTATCACTACAACAACAACAACTTGGATTTATATAGCGCCCTCCACAACGGACGGCATCTCAGAGCGCTTCCCAATAATGGATCCCGGGGCTGAGCCAGAGGGAGGGGGAAGAAGATAACCGAAAGCGCGGCCGAAATGAAAGGTCTTTAACTGAGACCTGAAAGTAGGAAGAGAGAGAGCCAAGGCGAAGGGAGTGAGGAAGGGAGTTCCGGAGCCTTGGGATGTAGTGGCTGAAGGCACAGCCACTGATGGTGGATCAGAGGATTCAGGGGTCAAGGAGGAGGAGGTGGAGCAAAGGCAACAGGTGCTGTCGTGAGGAGAGAGGTCAGAGAGGTAGAGGGGTGCAGAGGAGTGGAGGGATTTGGAAACAAGAGTGAGGATCTTGAAAGTGCAGCGCAGTCTGGCTGCCTATCCCAGCTATTATTTTGCGATCCCAGATAAAATTCCTTATTCACTGGTATCCCACCAACATCCATGAAGTGAATAAGGAATTTTATCTGGGGGAGTTTTATCAGTCAGGACACTGGGAAATGAAATGAAACTCCTTTTTCCCTTTGGAAAAGTGCGTTGTGAACTTGCTGATTCAATAATAATCCTTGCATTTGACATATTTATCATGTTGTTGAGACGTCTCAAAGCCGTCTCAACAATACATTGTAAAGTGCATTGACTGGGGATTTGGGTGACTTTAATGAGCCCAGGTAAGAGTTGCAGACAGCAAGGGAAGCATGGCTTTTGCTTTGTCAGAGATGTCAACCTTCTGATGCGACGTTAAACCGAGGTCCCATCATAACAAAAATAATTATTATAATCTGTCTGTTCAGGTGGATGTTACAGATCCTAAACATCACCGAAAAAGGAGAAGGGAGTTTCTCTCTCCTGGTATCCTGGCCAACAAACCCCTCAGATAAAATTGGTCAATGATTTTGTGCTAATGTAATGCTGCCCAGGTGTTCAGGCCAACAATTCCATGGATGGAAAATTGGTCATTCACTTCATGGTTGATTTGAAGCCACTGTTTAACATAAGAACATAGGAACATAAAAATTAGGAGCAGTAGTAGGCCATTCAGCCCCTCGAGCCTGCCCCGCCATTTGATAAGATCATGGCTGATCTTCTGACCTAACTCTAGTTACCTGCCCTATCCCCATATCCCCTAATCCCTCTATTTTAAAAAAATCTATCAGTCTCAGCCTTGAAAATGTTCAAGGACTGAGCATCCTTCTGGGGTAGTGAATTCCATAAATTCACTACCCTCTGAGTGAAGAAATGTTTCCTCAACTCTGTTCTAAAAGGCTGACCCTTAATTTTAAGATTATAAAATTAATCCTGGTTGTAGATTCTCCTACCAGGGGAAACAGTCCCTCACTGTCTACTTTATCTAGCCCTTTAAGAATCTTATATGTTTCAATAAGATCACCCCTAATTCTTCTGTACCCTAGAGAATACAGCCCTAGTTTATTCAACCTATCCTCATAGGTCAGTCCCCTCATCCCAGGAACTAACCTAGTGAATCTATGCTGCACCCCCTCTAAGGCAAGTATGTCCTTTATTAAATAAGGAGACCAAACCTGCACACAATACTCTAGGTGCGATCTCACCAAAGCCCTATACAGTTGCAGAAAGACTTCCCTACTCTTGTACTCTAAACCTTTTGAAATGAACGCTAACATGCCGTTTGCCTTCTTAGTTGCTTGCTGCACCTGCAAACTAACTTTTTGAGACTGGTGTACAAGGACACCAGTGAACCCTTTGTACACTAACACTATTTAACTTCTCCCCATCTAGAAAATAATTTTTTTTAGTTTTGCTACTTAGGTGAATAATTTCACACTTACCCACATTAAATTCCATCTGCCACCTACTTGCCCACTCCCTAGCCTATCTATATCCCGTTGCAATCTTTTGGCATTATCCTCAGAGCTCATTCTCCTACCTAGTTTAGTGTCACCCGCGAATTTAGACACGTTACATTCAATGTCCTCGTCTAGCTCATTGATGTAAATTGTAAATAGCTGAGGCCCAAGCACTGATCCTTGTGACACTCCACTAGTTACATCCTGCCAATTCGAGACTGATCCGTTTATCCCTACTCTCTGTTTTCTACCCGTTAGCCATTCTTTTATCCATGCTAATATGTTCCCATTAATCCCGTGAGCCTTGACTTTGTCCAGTAGCCTTTTGTGTGGCATTTTATCAAATGCCTTCTTAAAATCTAAATATACCACATCTACTGGTTCCCCCCTATCCAATCTGCTAGATACATCCTCAAAAAACTCTAAAAGATTAGTTAAGCATGACTCCACTTTTGTAAAGCCATGCTGACTCTGCCTAATCTTGTTATGGTCTTCCAGGTATCCCATAAGGACGTCTTTCATTAAGGACTCAAGAATTTTCCATACCAGCTGGTCTATAGTTCCCCATGTTTTCTCTCCCACCCTTCTTAAATAGTGGAGTTATGTTTGCAATCTTCCAATCAATGGGAACTTTTCCAGTATCCAGAGAATTTTGGTAGATTATAGACAAGCCATCCACTATCTCAGTAGCCACTTCCTTTAAAACTCTAGGAATGCAGGCCATCAGGTCCAGGGGATTTATCGGTTTTAAGATCTGACAATTTACCTAAAACCATCTCTTTACTAATATTAATCTCCCTAAGTTGTTCGCTAACATTGTCTTCTTGGTTCCCTTCTATTTTTGGAACCCCTGCCCTCCGCACCACTCTTTTAGCCAGGCATTCAGATCCATGATCTTCTTTTGCCTGTACCAGTTAGCTCCTGGTTCAGGTAACAGTCCCAACATTAACACTTTTGAAGTTCTATTTTTTAGAATAACTCCCAATTCCTGAAATTTCTTTGTGTACAGCCTGTTTGTGCACAGGTTGGCTGCTGCGTTAACCTACCTACACACAGTCACTTTACATCTCTTGGTGGGATGTGGCTGTGCGTGATTAGGCTGCCATGTAGGCATACAAAAGATGCAGTCACTACACTTCAAGTTAATATTGAGCATATTGCTTTGACACGTAGCCACAGTCAGTCAATTTACCCTAGTTCATCGAGAGAATGGGCTTCTGGAAACACACAGAGGCTTTCTTTGGCTGTGTTCATGGGGAAAAAAAGGTGAAGTGAAGGGCTCGGTTCTGCAGAGTGGGTGGTCCTGAATGGGTTAACTCAGCGCAGCGTTAAAAGCAGTAATTATTGATGTGTGAGTGAGGGCTTAATGGACATCGCTTATTAATCAGCATTAAAAGCCTTTCCTGTGGCTCGCTGGTCCCAGGGGATGAGTTTGTTAATTAAGCAAGAGTACCCTCCACCCCCCCACCCCCCCCCCTCCCCCAAAAAGATACGCACAGGCATTAAAAGCAAATAATACTGCAGCTCGTTCCTCTGTATGTTCCTAGTTGCAATATTGAGGCTGTTTTACTAAAAGAATGGCTGTCGCACCCGCGGCTTGGTAATTGTAACTATTCAACAAAGTGAGCGAGGAGGGCTGTCAGTGCTGTGGGATTCATGATTCACGAACGCAACTGTCCGGTGGAGACTGGTAGCTCAGTGGCTAGAGCACTCGCCTCACGAGCGAGAGACCTGGATTCGATTCCCGGCAGGTCAGGGCGAAACCTTGGGCAAGTTTCCTTACTCCACAGGCCTGATAATAATCCCTCAAGAAGAAAAAAAAACGATACTAATTTGGTCACTCCATCCATGACTGTTTGCGGGGAAGCTGCCGTTCACGATTGGCTGCCGTGTTTCGCCCACAAATACAGAGTGAAGTCATAGAATCTTACGGCACAAAAGGAGGCCATTCTGCCCCTTGAGTCTGTGGGCCACTTTACAGTATATTCTGTGAAGCGCTCTGAGACGTCTAGAAGACATGATAAGCGCTATATCAAATGCAAAGATTATCAGTATCATTGTTAGAAGTGGCTATTGTAATGAGACTGAATGCAAGGAATTGTTCAAATTGGGAAAAGAGGAGGAGCTGTGCGATAAGGCGCTGTATCAAATGTAAAGGGCCATCATCATCATTATAGTGTCAGAGAGGAGGGTGAGGTGTTAACCCAAGGCCCCGTTGATTCTGTTCGGATGGACATTAAACAACCAACCCAAGGCCGCTACTGAAAAACCATAAGGAGTCTGTGCTCCCAGAGTCCTGGCTGACAATCCCCCCACCTCCAACCCTTAGATACAACTGGGCTGAATGGATAGAGTGCTTCCCGACTGAGCCAGGCTGACACCTTAAGGTCTGGGTTAAAGCGAGGCCTCCTTCACAAGGTCCACTCTCAGCCAACATGGTCTGGTCGCACCCCCAGTGCGGATGGAGCCCGCGTACCTGAATGGTGAATGTCACAGGCTCTTCTCTCAGCCGCCCCTTGACCACAAAGCCCCGGTTGGTTCCGTCAGAGGCTACGAAGGCAAAGCTGTCAAGCTCCGAGGCCTGTCCATGGTGCTTGTAGGAGACGCGCAGATTATCGACCTGCAGTTGAGTGAAGCGATCCGGGGAGAGAGCTCTACCTCCCAGGCGCAGTGTGCCGTGCTGGGGGGCCCGGGTGATGGTGAAGGTGAGGTTGGCGGGGGACGTGTCGGGGTCTGCGAGCCACAGGGTATCGGGGGAGATTATCACGGTGGCTCCTTCTGGCACCTGTAGACCTTTGTTGCTGATCAGCTCTGGAGGCTGGAGATCAGTTTGCTCAATGACGAACCACAGGGAACCATTTGCGGCCGTCAGTCCATTGCTGACAATAAATCTTCAAGGAGGATGGAGGGAGAGGAGGAGAAGATAGAGGGAGAAGAGGATGCAGGGAGAGGAGGAGAGGTAGAGGAGGTTGGAGGGATAGGATGATGGAGGGAGAGGAGGAAGATGGAGGGAGAGGAGGAGAAGAGGGGAAGACATGAGGAGAGGAGGGGAAGATAGAGGGAGAGGAGGAAAGGAGGATGGAGGGAGAGGAGGATAGAGGGAGAGGAAGAGAGTGGAGGGAGAGGAGGAGAGAAGAATGGAGGGAGAGGAAGAGAGGATGGGGTGGTGGGGGAGACAGTCGAGAGGCCGACGGATGAGGTTTTGGGGGAGCAAAGGAGGAGATGAAGATCAGGGAAGGGAAGAGGAGAAATAAAAAGAGGTTTTCAAATGAGAGAGAGAGAAAAAAAAGAGTTAAGTTGGTTGGTGCACTCGACACAGCATCTGTTGGGAAGCCTCGTGTTTTCTGCCGTGTAATTATCCCAATCAATCCCCATGAAAAGACCCTTCCACTCTAAACCTGAGTGACGCTGCCAAGGCTAGTCAGTGTGTTAATCATCCATCATCCTACCGGTGGGAAGACATTGTTTAAATAGCCCTACAAATGACAACACTGCCTGTTAATTCCCGCACCCCCTCCCCCCACACCCTCACCACACCACCATCACCACCACCAATTGGCTCGGCCAAATCATCGGGCCACCCCAATTGCCGATAACGGGATTATTCCTTAATCTTCAGAACATTTTGACGGATTGCAACCGCACCACCCCCTCTCGCTCTCTCTTTGAAATCGAGTTTCAAAACCGCATTGTGCGTACGCAATTGGATGCTTTCTCTGTTCCTTTTGCTCGAGTGAATCCCTCTCTATCTCTCGCGTCCAGCTTTCTGCGTCTGTCCTTCTGTCTGTCTGAAGCGTTCAGCGCTCTAACGGTGGGTGCGGGGGGCGGGGGGGGGGGGGGGGGGGGGGGGAGTGGGGGGGGCGGTGTGGAGGGGGAGACTAATAAGGCCTTTTATTTCGCATCTCTTTTTCAAGCTGCAGAAATCTGTCACAACTGTCACAACTGGTATTAATCTAATCCGAGTTAGAATTGTCAAGTGCCTTGGCGTGCGTGCCTCCTTCTGACACTTTGTCTCGCTACAAAGTACAGACAGATTGCAGGTTAGTTGCCGCTGAACAGATGGACAGGTTTAGGAGTGTAGCACAATACAAAGCAAGTTAATAAATCACCTGGAACCAGATCAGTTCCAAAATACAAATCTCTAGGAATGAATTATAGCGTGTCTGATGGGGATCTTTGGCACGGCGTAGAGACAGACGGAGCTAACTTCAAAACGAGATAAACATCCAGGAGAAAGAGAGAGAGAAATATGTCCTCCATTGCATCGCAGTCAAAGAGCTCGGACACCCTCCCACCCACCACTCCCCCCCCCCCCCCCAGGCCTCTGTCTGTCTCCTGAGAGAATCCAACCATTTTGCTTCAGTTTGAATGCGACGCCTGGAATCATAATCTGCGCTAGAGTTTTCGGAAATCAAGCCCGATAAACATGATTTCCTTTAAGTGGTCACTTCCTATTGATTGATTTCCTGATCACATCTTGTAGCCAAACGCACCATCGATAAAAGTGATTCGCAAATGATCAATACAACAGGACAACATGTTAAGTGGATGTAGATTTTTACAGTCCATCTCCTTGCTCCCTCCACTCTCCCCTCTCCCCCTCTCCCCTCTCCCCCTCTCCCCTCTCCCTAATCGCCCAGGAGTCATTCAGTGAAAAATGCCTCTGGTTTATTCTGTGAAAATAATCTGTGTGATGGTTGGTTAAACGTCGCCATGTCTTATTATGTGAACAGTGGAAACGCTGTGTGTTACATTTACGCAGCATCTCACGCGTAGAGAGAGGACATCTCAAAGCACTTCCACTTGGTGGAGGTGGTGGGGTGTGGTGTGGTGGTGGGGGGAGTTGAAGAGGAAAGGAGTTGGTAGGCGAAGGGGTCGGAAAGATGTCTAAGAGCACGGTCACAATAAATCTTTGTGAAACTCTGTGGGCTTTGCTGTCCCCTCTCACTGTTAAATCTTCTCAGCGGCAGTAAGAAGGGCCGGTAAACACACCTGAAGCAATCACGCATAAAGCACGAGAGATAAGAGCCAAGGTACCTCCCGGCTGGGTCATTAGTAATTTGCAAGGATTCTCAATCTGCTATTGGCGCTGTATGTAAGTGTGTGTTTGTGTATATTGGAGGAGTGTGTGTGTATGTGAGTGAATGAGGGAATGAGTTGGGAGAGTGTGTGTGATTGTGAGTGTGTGTGTGTGCGTTTTGGGGAGTGAGTGAGTGAGTGAGTGAGTGAGTGAGTGAGTGAGTGAGTGAGTGAGTGAGTGAGTGAGTGAGTGAGTGAGTGAGTGAGTGAGTGAGTGAGTGAGTGAGTGAGTGAGTGAGTGAGTGAGTGAGTGAGTGAGTGAGTGAGTGAGTGAGTGAGTGAGTGAGTGAGTGAGTGAGTGAGTGAGTGAGTGAGTGAGTGAGTGAGTGAGTGAGTGTTCTACAACAACAAAATGACATTTATAGAGCGCCTTGCATGTCGGGAGGACGTAGATTTAGAAACATCTAGAGAGTTTGCACCGAGCTGGGGCCCTGGGGCAGTGAGTGGGGAGCGGGGGCCAGGGTGGCGGGTGGGGGGGTGGAGTGTGGAGTGGGGGATATAGGTGTTACCTGAAGCTGTCCTGGTTGCCCTCATGACTGTTGTCATGCACATAGCAGACCTTCTGAGCTGCCACGTCCAACTGGCTGAAGCTGGAAACAGCCGAGCCGGGGTAATTGATGTACTGGATCTGACCATGCGCAGGTGGCACGGAGATGGCAAACAGCAGCTCGGCAGGTCTGCCACTGCCGTCTGTTGCCAGGAGCACATCTGTCGTCAAGGTGACCCTGTCACCTTCTGTTAAAGTTACAGGTTTGGCCAACACAACAATGTCACCTGCGATAAAAGAGAGAATAGACATGAGAGCAGAGCGGAGGAGGCCGAGACAAGACACGCACACGCGCGCGCATACGCACACACTCACGCAAATAAACACACTCTCTCTCTTTCTCACACACCCACATCAACAGTGGTGGGATACTGTCACCCACAAACATGGCCCCAGCTGCGTTAGTGATGACTTAGCTCAGTTTAATTGGTAAAATGCAGACCTCTGATTGCATTTAACAGAGTGGCTTTGGTTTTATGAACTCCCCATTGTCAGCGCGGGGAGAGGCAGATTGTGTAAATGTTTTAGGATTTACAGTTTGCAGATGTCACTTACCCCCCCCCACCCCCACCACCCCCCCCATACACACATACACACACATACACACACACACACATACACACACCAACCCCTTGAAAATGTTTGTCAGAGAGTGGTGCCAGGGAAAAGCCTCAAGAGAGAGAGAGAGCGAGAGAGAGAACGAAAAAGAGAGGAAAAAAAACAGAGAGAAGGAAACAGAACAAAGAAACAGAAAGGGACACCGAAAGAAAACACACCACGGGGAGAACGAGAGAATGTGAAAGAGAAAAAGAGAGGGAGAGGTGGGGTAAAAAGAGAAAGACAAAGAGAAATAATACGAGGAAGAGACAAAAAGAGACAGCAGAGAAAAAAGTGGGAGAGAGAGAGAGAGAGAGAGAGAAAGACAAAGAGCGAAAGAAAGAGGAAAATAAAGAGTAAAAGAGAGAGAGAGATAGACATGGTAGCTTCCTATCTCCTATCGCATCAATCAGCCCCTGCTAACCCTGTCTCTCCACACACCCTGAACCTGACACTGGTCAACTCTATATTTGAGTGCGGAATTTTGTGCCAGATTTCCCAACCGAACTTCCATCGATCACAGCTTAACTCGAGCAGCAGACGATACATAAGCCCATCAGGCCGTCCCTCAGGTCACAGGGGCCAAACACAGCACCCAGCGCAGAGCTGAGTTTGACACAACACAACCCAACACAGTCCCTTTAAATTGAGGCACGTGCCAGGGCCCATTAAGATGCACACATGGGGTTCTGAGCACTGTTTGCAGCTGGTGTTGTGCTAAATGCAGCCAATTTGTGATATACAAAAAAACACACATCAATAAGCCAGTGAGATGGATTAACTCTTCCTATCTGCTCTGGCATCCTGAGACCTTATGCTATTTTTCAAGGAACTAGCTAGAAACCAGCACACATAAACACATACATACACACACACGCGCACACCCACATATACACACCCACACACACCGCTCAGACTTCTAGTTGCGCTTTCGAAACAACAACGACAACAAAAAAATTACTCTTGTATAGCGCCTTTCACGTCAGGAGGACGTCCCAAGGCGCTGGGAAATGTAGAAACAATGGAGGCCATTCAGCCCCTCAAGCCTGTTCCACCATTCTACAAAAGCGCAGCTGATCTGTAGCTCAACTCCAAACACCCACACTCGCCTTGTATCCCTTAATACCCTGACCGAACAACTAGCTCTCCACCTCAGTCTTAGAGATGTGAATGGATCCACATCCGTTGAGGAGCAGATTGCGCTGTAAACAGTTAGCTTTACACTGTGCGTTACACATCAGGAGGACATCCCAAAGCGCACTTGCGATGCTGCAGTGGTGAAAGTGCTTTGAGACACACACACACACCCATGTGAAGGGCACTATATAAATGAAAGTAGTTATATGTGCATCTTCACTCTTCAAGAAGGGAAGGGAGTTTCACTCTCTCTGTGTCCTGGCCCACAAATCCCCCAAATCAAATTGGTCACTCACTCCACGACTGTTTGTTGGACGCTGCTGTGTGCAAGTGGCTGCCGCGTTTCGCCCACAACAGATACAGTCACTCCACTTTACAGTATAATCTGCGAAGCGTTTTGAGACATTTCAACGATGCGATGAGGTGCTATATTAAAGGCAAGGATTATTAGTATTATTTTCCTGTAAAGGTGCAGTGTTGTGAAGGTGAAGGTGGGGTGACTTGCCTTTCTTCATGTACTTTATCGAGATGTAAAAATTCTGCGGAGGGGATGAGTTGTCGCCGTCCGTCACATAGAAGCGAAAGCTGTCGTGGCCTTTTGAACCCACGATGGTGGTGTGTAGATACCAGACCAGGTTCATGTCAATGTCTCTCTGGGTAATGTTCATTCCTGGATATACAACCATCCACTGCCACTGAGTCTGGGCAAAAGGAACACTTCTGAATATTAATAGCAATCCCTACATTTGTTACGTCGCCATATCATGTCTTCGAAACGTTTCAAAGCGCTTCACAGAATATACTGCAAAGTGAATTGACTGTATTTTATGGGTAAAACGCGGCAGCCAATTGCGCTCAGCAGCGTCCCCACAAACAGTCGTGGCTTGAAATGACCAATTTATTATTTGTTTTGATATTCTTCTTTATAAAGGATTATTATTATTTGAAGCGCTCTGAGAGGCCATCTGACGTGGAGGGTACTATACAAATCCAAGTTGTTGTTGTTGTTATCCGCAGAAAAGCGATCCGCCAATCGACCAACAACAGGTTCCTACTTACTGCTCAGTAAACAGAGGAGTAAGGAGGTTCACCTATGTTTTTCGCCCTGCCTGGGAATCGAATCCGGGTCCTCTCACTTGTGCGATGATTGCTCTAACCACTATGCTACATGAAACCCTATTTAGCCCGACTCGTCTGTGCCATCTCGTACCCCACATTAGTCTCCACTCTTCCTAATTGGCCCCCTCCCAAACCCATCCATTCCCTTCTTGCCCATTGGCAACACAAAAAGATGACAAATTGCCAGCTGTGGTGTGATAATGGTCACGGGTAATAATCTAGGGCCACGTCAAATTCACCTCAACCATTTTGAACGCAGCATTCATCTCTTTCAGGGGCAATAAACCCTCCAAAAAAATTGTCATTCAATCCACGACTGTTTGTGGGACACTGCTGTGTGCGATTGGCTGCTGCGTTTTGCCCACAAAATACAAACAATGTCAACAAAATTACATTTGTTGAGGACAAATTCATTGCCCCAGAAGGCTGTAGATGCTCAGTCCTTGAACATTTTCAAGGCTGAGACTGATAGATTCTTGAAAAATAGAGGGATCAGGGGATATGAGGATAGGGTAGGTAATCAAAGTTAGGTGAGAAGATCAGCCATGATCTTATTGAATGGTGGAGCAGGCTCGAAGGGCCGAATGGCCTACTCCTGCTCCTAATTCTTATGTTCTTATGTTCTTAAATGTCAGGAGGACAGTACAGGAGGATGATACACAATCAATACAACAACAAAATTAAACTTGTATAGCACCTTTCACGTCAGGAAGACGTCCCAAGGCACTGGACAGTCAATGTTTCAGACCTGAGCTGGGAACGGGGAGGGTGGAGGGAAAGGAGGGGATGTGGGGTGACCGATAGGACCGTCAAGGAGGAGGGTCTTCAGGCAGGGCTTGAAGGAGGCCAGGGAGGGGGGTGTGGGGTGGGGGTGGAGAGACTGCAGGATGAAATTCCAGAGGTTGGAGGCAGAGTAGCTGAAGGCTTGGTGGATGGGTCAGGAGACATGGAGCAGGCCGGAGCCTGCTGAGCGGAGGGGGCGGGCAGGTTGGTAGGACTTTATGAGGTCGCAGAGGTAGGGTGGGGTGAGCCCATGGCGAGCTTTGAAGGTGAGGACCAGGATCTTGAATTGAATCCTCTGGAATACATTTTATAACATATCCTTTGAGTCGTGTTAGTAACATGATACAGTGCAAAGATTGTCATTATCGAAATTGGATAAATCTAAAACTTTACCTTTGATAACAATCCCTGCAATTCATTGATGAAACTGATGTTCACCACATTCACAGTAAACATTCTCAATGACGTGACAAGGGCCCTTCGCAAATGCCAGGATTTTTATTGATCGCCTCGCCATCCTCGGCTCCCTTTTGTTTTACTAACAAACGCATTATATTGGTGAGATGAGGATTCCTGGGCTTAAATTGCCTTTCCTATAAGGCCTTGGTTATTAGTATTATTTTCCCGTGAAATGCAGTGTTGGTGGAGATGGGGCTCAGTGTCTTGGGACGTCCTCATGAACGTGAAAGGCGTTATACACATTTTGTTGTTGTTGAAAGAATGGGGGAAGAAATCATTCCCCAAAACATGGCCCCCATCTCTTACCTTGAGCTTCAGTTGGCCAAACTTTGGGACACTGTTGATGATATAGTGAAGCTTCTCTCGTGGGGTATCCCTATCTTCAGCTTCCAAAGCTACGCTGGAGATCACCTTGTTCTCTCCCACGTCCACCTCCAAGCCAGCGTTCCTGAACGAGAGTACAGTCGTGATCAACTTGTTGTTGTTGTTGTTGATCAGCAGTCTAATACACACAACTCTTATGGCTACTGGGATACAAGCCACTGCACTGTTACAAAGTGCTCTGGGAAGCTACTCTGTGTGAGGTGCGCTATATAAATGCAAGTTGTTGTTGTTGTTGTTGTCCCTTCCTCTCCCCCCTGAACTATCTAAGTTCCCATAGTCTCACTTCCCTTGAATGAGTCCCGTAGCCTAGTGGTTAGAACACTCGCCTTGTAAACAAGAGAACACAGGGTCGCAGTGTGGGTTGAGTTTCCTCACGCTACATACCCTCTGATTATCTCGCAGTCAGAGCGAACCCAGCACTTTCTGGAGGGTAATAATTCCATCCCGTGATAATCCTACAGACAGCTAAGAAGTGGATCTCTCATTTTATTTCCGGGAATTATTGGCCAGGACATCAGGTTGGGAGAGATAGTGTCACAGGCTTTTTTGTGACATCCACCTGAGCGGGTAGATGGGACCTCAGCTTAACACCTCATCCGACAATACCACACTCCCACCAGCGTGGCACTGGACTGTCAGCCTGTAGAATAAACCGAAAGAATAGCAATAACCGTGAGGGTAAACTCAATTAAAGGCTACTGTTGAATAAGAGTTGAATCAATGGTGTTGGTTTCCTGAAACATAAACAGAGGTGGCTGGGAACACTCAGCAGGCCTGGCAGCATCTATGGAGAGAGGAAAGTGAATCAATGTTTCGGATCCACGACCCTTTGTCAGAACTGACTGTATATTTGTGGGCAAACCACGGCAGCCAATTGCGCACAGCAGTGTCCCCACAAACAGTCACGGATTAAAACGGCCAATTTTATTATTGTGTTTTTTTTTAGGAGGGATTATTATTAGGCATGTGAAGCAGAGAAACTTGCCCAAGGTTTCGCGCTGACCTGCCTGGATTCGAAGCACAGGTCTCATGGCTGTAAGGCGAGTGCTCTAACCACTGAGCCACAGGACTCCTGTTGGGAGGGAGAGGCTTTTAAGGAATAGCAGAGAGAGGGAGAGGCAGGGCAAGGAAGGCAAAGGGGAAAATGGGGTTGAGGACAAATGGATTAAAGAGGTGAAAAGCAAAGTGCGCGATTGCAATTGAGTGTTTCCAGTGGCTTCTGGTTTTGGTTCAGAATCCCAGCACCTGCAGTATTTTGCGGCGTGTCGGTTTCCTGTTCGCTGGTTAACTGAATCTTACTTTAAAACCACCGGCAGCTCATCATTGACGGGTGTGATGTTGATGTGCACCGTCCCCCACACCGCGTGTTCACCGTCGGTCAGCCGCACGGTCAGGCTGTCTCCGAGGGTCTCAGTCCCGTCATGCAAGTAGGCCAGCCTCAAGCCTTTGCGGGCCATGGGAGAGAGTGAACAAAGCGAAGTACGGGAGAGAGAGAGAGAGAGAGAGAGAGAGAGAGAAAATGGCGAGGACAAATGTACAAAATCACATGGTACTCTATCAAAACACACAGTGCAATTCTGAACGAACAAACAAACTCGCCCGCCCGCCCGCCCGCCCGCCCTCTCACTCACTCAAAGCAACCCAGATATGTGCTGTAAAGTAGTACACTGGACGCTGGAGTTAATATTGTATATGAAACTCACTGCTGGTGTTAGCCATTACTGTGTGATGACACCCCTCGCTTATGAGACTGCACCGTTCACGTCAGGACATCTCACGGCGCTCCACAGGATTTACTCTAAAGTGTAGTGACTGCGTATTTGTAGGCGAGGGCTACACTTCCCAGTTGGGGGTTGGTTTCTCCCCTGTTATACAAGCCCTGAGGTCAACTGACGACGCTCAATCTCTGTCCTGGCCGGGAATTGAACCTGCCGCCTCCTGGCCTCTATACTTTACGTTCCCCATTTAACCCGCTACAACAACAACAACAAAATTACGTTTCAAGAGCGTCTTTCACGTCGGGAGGACGTCCCAAGGTGCTGAACAGTCAGGACGCCACCCGAGCAAGGGAGAGGGGCAGGGGAGGGGCGGGAGAGAGTTGGGAGAGGAGGGGAGGGGAGGGGGAGAGTTGGGAGGGGAGGGAGAGAGTTGGGAGGGGAGGGGAGGGAGAGAGTTGGGAGGGGAGGGAGAGAGTTGGGAGGGGAGCAGAAGGCACGGTTGAAGATGAGGGTCTTGAGGCCAGACTTGAAGGAGGAGAGAGAGTGAGCGAGGTGAAGGGACTGTGGAATGGAGTTCCAGAGTGTGCGAGCAGAGAAGCTGAAAGCGGGTCGGAGCAGGCCAGAGCCCGCTGAATGGAGGGGACGGGGAGGTTCATAGGGCGACAGCAGGTTGGAGAAATGGGAGGGGGCAAAGCCGTGAATGGCCTTCTTCACCCACAAACATACAGTTAATTTTCCTGCTCTTCTTTATCCTGCCCTGACCCCTCCCACCCCCTGCTCTTGTCCCTACCTAACTGTTCAGCGCCTTGGGGTGTCCTCTCGACATGAAAGGCGCTATATAAATGTAAGCTTTGATTGATTGATTGATTGATTGATTGATCGATCGATCGATTGAAGCTGAGGACAAGGATTTTGAATTCCAGAGCCACGGAGGAGCTTTCCGCTGGGATTAAACGCAAAACATTTGAAGCTGTGCGCGGAAGGAAAGAATGACGTCGCTCACTCAACGCCCTGAAGCCTGAGAGGTGGTCAGAGCCACGCTGTCGTTGCTTGCGCAATGATACATGGCGTCCAGCGGGGGGCGTCTGGAGCACACTCTAACACAGACCTTCGCTGATCTCCTCCGAGCTGAAGCTGCTCAGTGTCGGCGCACGGTGTAGTAGAACATCATCACTCCTCTGCTTGTATCTGACCAGCTCGTCGCCGTAGACGGCCTTCAGTAGCGTCCCATGGACGGGTGGCCTGACCACCGAGAACTCCAGGTGATCGGGAGGAGAGTCCAGGTCCACGGCGCTCAGTGTCTCAGGTCCAAGTTGACACATGTCACCTTCCATCACCTGCACAAGGTACCAACGAGATGCCCCATTAATCCTTCAAACGGCTGCTGCAAATCGCCAACGGCAACTCGAGCCAAACCGCATTGCCCCTCACGTGTGATCAACGTTACACGAGCCTTTTCCCACACCGGGGATAATGGCGACAGTAATAATAATAATAATAATAATCCTTGCATTTGATATTGAGCGCTTTTCACGTCTTCTGGACGTCTCAAAGGGGCTTCACAGAAAACACTGCAAAGTGAATCAACTGTACATTTGTGGGTGAAACGCGGCAGCCAATAAATAATGAAACAAAGCGGGTTCGGTGTCGGGAGCGCGGCTCAAAGCGCTTCGCAGCATTCACTGTGAGGTGGAGTGACCGTGTGTTTTGCGGCAGTGTATTTCCACGCCGCGATGCCCCACAAACAGCCGTATCTGGGGTACTGTTGCCCAGGACACTTGGGGAGGGAAACTCTTCGAATATCTTTCACGTCCACCCGCACAGGACAAATTTGAGCGCACGAGGACTTCGGACTCAGATTGATCCGACACGATATTCTGGGGGGAGAGCCATCTGAGCGAAGGCAACAACTTATTTGAACGTTTGAACGCTACAGGTCTTATTTTTCAGTCCTCACCGTCCCACCGTCGGTGGCCGCGGAAACCAGCTGGCCCCGCAGAGGAGATTCTCCCCGCGTCTCCTCAGATTAAAATTGATCAGTCGCCGCGATAAAACCTAATGTCCTAGAGGTGGAGGAGAGACTGCCACTAATTGGGGACAGGCTGAGCATAGAGACAGACAATAGCAGCCGGCCATTGCTTCAGTCGGGAACCACGAGGGGCAGTAACAGGCACTGTTTGCCGGTGTTGCGAGGAGGACAGTGCAGGGGAAGGGATTTCAGCGTGCTGGATGTGGAGCGTGAGTGCGAGAGGTACCTGCTGAGAGCACCAGCTGGATGCTGCTGTGTGTTGAAGCAACAATGGACTATTTCTGCCGGTGGCTCGACAGGCTCGCTCTCCAGATGTGGGTTTCTGAAACGCACCTTATGGAGTCACTGTCTCTCTCTCTCTCTCTCTCGCTCGCTCTCACGCACCTGTAACTAATGCTGGCTTCTCAGTCAGCCGGGCAGATCCTCGGCGCGGAGTGGGCAGGGGTGTGGGGGTTGTCCAACCAGCACACGTGGGATCCACATTGACGCACTTTATTTTCTACGCCCCCACGTTATAACAGGAAACACTGTCAAATAATCGCTGGTCTGCGCCCACGGAGGATGGCTGGCTGGTAGGAAGAGTAACACATTCGATATCACGCCGTTTTGCGTCGTTGGGTTGTCTCAAAGCGCTTCACAGAATATATACTGTGAAGTGAAGTGACTGTGTATTGTGCTGGCGATTGGGCGTAGCAGTCTCCCATAAACAGCCATGGATCGAACGACTACATTTTTGGGCTGAGGGATTATTATTAAAGTGACTGTTTTGTTATTTTTCAGTAGTGTAATGATGGGTTTTGATAGAGAAGATAAGGAGAAAACTGTTTCCACTGGTGGGTCAGTAACCAGGGCAAGAGAACCAGAGGGGAGATCAGGAGAATTTTTTTCTACACAACAGTTGTTGTTACAGTTGTTACAGTCAGCAATGCATTGCCTGAAACGGTGATGGAAACAGATTCACTAATAAATTTTGAAAGAGAATTAGATTATGTACTTCGCCCACAAAATACAGTTAATGTGAAGCGCGTTGAGACATCAACAACAACAACTTGCACCTCTAAAGCTCCCCCTCGGATCAGAGTAATTAAAGACTTGATAAACAGTGTCATCTGTGATAATGTGGGGCATAGAAAATAAAGTGCATCAATGTGGATCCTGTATCTCAATGGTTAGAGCACTCGCCTTACAAGCGAGAGACCTGGGTTTGAATCCAGGCAGGGTGAAACCTTGGGCAAGTTTCCTTAATCCACACGCCTACTAATTCCCCAAGAAAAACAGAATTGGGCATTTCAATCCATGGCTGTTTGTGGGGACGCTGCTGTGCGCAATTGGCTGCCGCGTTCCGCCCACAAACATACAGTCAATTCACATTACAGCATATTCTGTGAATCGCTTTGAGACGTACAGAAGACGTGAAAAGCGCTATATCGATGCAAGGATTATTATTTATTTCTTATGAAGCGCTATGTCAGATGCAAGGATTAGGGTTAGGGTTAGGTTAAACAATTATTATTATTTATTATTATACTGGAAAAGGAAACGTTTGCAAGGCTATGGGAGAACAGCTGGGGAGTGGGACTGATGGGTAGCTCTTCCGAAGTCTCGGCACAGCCAGGGTAGGCCGCCAAAGGGCCTCCTTCTGTGCTGTAATATTCTATGATGGTAAGGTTGCAATTGCCATTCACCGTGATATTTCCCACTTGCAGGATGGGAGCTTCGTCGTTGGATGGGTTAATGATGACATAAAACGGCGCGGCCCTGGACTGCTGCACCCCGTCACCGACGGACACCAGGAAGTGGTCAACTGTCGGCTCCGTCTGCTCGTGTCTGGACTGGACATAGTTGATGGAGCCTGCCTTGAGATGCTGCAGACTGAAAGACACTGTTAACGGGCAGATTGGATCAAACCTCTTTGGCTTGGCATTGTGTGCGGTCGTGGACACAGAACACAAACGCTCATGCACGTACTTGCTCACACTCGCTTGCATACATACTTGGTCACACACTTACTCGCTCACATGCTTACTTGCTCGTACTCGCTCACACTCATACTCACAAATGCACACACTTACCTGCTCATACATTTACTCGCTCGCACACTTACTCACTCACACTCGCTCACACACATACTCGCTCACACACGTATTCACTCATGCACTTACTCACTCACATACTTACTCACTCACATGTACTCACTCACCCACTTACTCGCTCACACATGCTCCCACCTCTACTCCCTCACACTCACTCACACACACGCACAACGCCATGCACTCCACGCACACAGCACATATACGTACACACATACACACTCAACACGCAACACATACGTATACACATAAACTCAAACGCACACCTTCACAAACACGCAACACAAATTCGCTTCGAACAAGCATTCAATCCCCCCTCCCCAAAAGCAAACTAAGTTCCCTCTGTCCGCACATCGCTTGACCTCTAGTGAGGTAAATAAGTGCCACACTCTGTGCCAACACAGGGGATGGAGCTACGAGATACACAGCTCCCGGCTGCTCACCTTTGTGATCACAGCACAATGCCTCTTTAAATCCCAAAATGAATTGAAGCCCCAAATATCTCTCATTCTTAGCCTTAATACCTACGGTTTTACGACTGCAAGATTATGCAGAATATTGCGAAACAGCCTTAAATTGGAAGCCGATTAGGAACTGCGGAAAATTGGCTTTCAAATACAGACTGACATTAAAGCTCTTTAGGGCTTTTCTCCAAAATCTTACTCTCTAAGACAATGGCCTTCAAGCTAAGAATGTGAGAAATTCCGGGGCTCTGAATCCAAATTTGGCTATTGAGATCCTTGTACATTTTGAGAGACTCAAAAGTCTGGACAATGTTAACCTTTACGTTGTCTTCAAGAATTCTGTCATTCAATGTAATTCTGTCATTTCTTGCTGCAACTGTATAGGGCCTTGGTGAGACTGCACCTAGAGTATTGTGTGCAGTTTTGGTCTCCGTATTTAATAAAGGACATACTTGCTTTGGAGGGGGTGCAGCGTAGATTCTCTAGGTTAGTTCCTGGGATGATGGGACTGACCTATAGGTTGAATAAACTAGGGCTGTACTCTCTAGAGGACAGAAGAATTAGGGGAGATCTTATTGAAACATATAAGATTCTTAAAGGGCTGGATAAAGTAGACACTGAGGGACTGTTTCCCCTGGTAGGAGAATCTATAACCAGGGATCACAGTCTTAAAATTAAGGGTCAGCCTTTTAGAACAGAGTTGAGGAAACATTTCTTCACTCAGAGGGTAGTGAATTTATGGAATTCACTCCCCCAGAAGGCTGTAGATGCTCAGTCCTTGAACATTTTCAAGGCTGAGACAGATAGATTTTTTTAAAATAGAGGGATTAGGGGATATGGGGATAGGGCAGGTAATTAGAGTTAGGTCAGAAGATCAGCCATGATCTTATCAAATGGTGGGGCAGGCTCAAGGGGCTGAATGGCCTACTCCTGCTCCTAATTCTTATGTTCTTATGTTCAAAGTGTAAAACTACTTTCCTCAGAAACTTTTTATACTGACTAGATACCTGAAAAAACTGGTTATGATCATTTTAATCGGATAAAAATGCATGTTTCACGCCGGGAAGACATTTTAAAGAGCTTCACATAGTTTCAACCACCTCCCTGATAGTGATTTGAAAACACTGAAAAAAATATTAATCACATGCTCTTGCATTTGATAGCCTGTCATGTCTGGATGATGTCTCAAAGTTCTTCACGGAGTTTTGACTGTAAAAGTATAGTGAATGCGCATTTTCTAGGCAAGCATCATAGTCATCAATGAATTGCAGGGAATGTCATTAACGGTACAGTTTTAGATTCTATCCAATTTTTATAATAATAATCTTTGCACCTTATCATGTGATTGACATATCTCAAAGCACATCACAGGACATAATGTAAAGTAAACCGCATGTGTATTTTGTGAGTGAAACGCAGCAGCCAATTGCGCACAGCAGTGCCACACAAACAGTCATGGATTGAGCACCAAATTATTATTTTTTTGGAGGGTTTATTATCGTCAGAAGACAATCCAACAATCGACTAACGATCAGGTTCCTACTTACTACTAGATAAACAGAGGTTTGTGGAGTAAGGAAACTTGCCTAAGGTTGCATTCTGCTCGGGAATGGAACCTGGATTCTCTTACTAGCGAGGTGAGCGCTCTAAACACTACGTAACAGGACTAGATCAGTTTGGACACTGGAGCCCATCACCCTTCCCTCCCATCTCTGCTCGTATCAGGCAAAGACAGCAGAGGGTTTTAGTAGCAGATATCACCTCGAATCCCACCTCCAAAACCATCTCACAATGTTACATAATCCGAGGATCAGCCCTGGATTTGGAGCCTGACTGTCAGCACACACGCTCAATCCCTAATCCTATTGAGGTAATCCGTTAAAATACAGCAGAAACAGTTGAGCGCTTAGGAAGAAAGCTCAATGATTATTTTAATTATCCTTCCATTGACTGTAACAAATCCCCTGTCCCCTGATGACTTCCTATATTACGTGGATTAAAATTAAAATCAGCATTGAGAATGGGCAACACGGCGGGTGGGGGGAAGAGGGAGAATGTGAAGAATAACATTGCTTGATTCAGAATGAGGAACGAACAGTAGTTCTTAAGAAATTGTGGTTGGACAAGATATGCTCAAAACCTAGATTGGGAAGCCTTCAGGCACAATGTCCACAACCTCTGGTGCTCCCCGTCTCAACCCACAGCCTCGCCCTCTCTTTATCAATCTTTAAATCCCACCTACCAATTAGACTGAGCCAAGGGTATCTCCCCTTTCTCCCAAGCTCAGCATCCAACTCCGACCCCACTTCTGTCCAGCACCCCAAGACTATGTGATTGCTACTGTACAAGTTGTTGTCAATGCCTACATGCTAGGAGATATTAATAATCCTTGTATTTGATATAGCGCCTTATCAGATCATTGTCTCTCAGCTCCCTGGGACGTCTTCCTGACATGAAAGATACTCTATTTTGTTGTTGTTTTGAGTTGTATTCGCTCTAAAGGAAATTGACTGTATATACTTTATCGGGAGCAAAATGTGCAGCCAATTGCGTGCAGCAGCGTCCCATGAACCGTCGTGGACTGAGTGATTTGATTTTTTAAGGATTATTACGCCCAGAAAGTGATCCGCCAATCGGTTAACATCCAGATTCCTACTTCCTGCAACAGAGGGGTGTGAAGGAAGGAAACCTACTGAGGTTTGGCCCGGCCTGGGAAACAAACCCGGGTCCTCTCGCTTGAAAGGCAAGTCCTCTAACCCAACTGGAGATGGAAGTGTTTACCTATGTTGATCCCAGCGTTGCTTTTCTCAGACCCAGGAGATGGGAGAGTGTTCTCCAGGTACCCAAACTGGGGCAGACTCTCCAGGTTAAAGATCAGGTCCTCTGGTCTGGTGTCCCTGTCTGTGGCATGCAGGTACCTCTCTGCCAGGCTGGCCTTCCTGCCCTCGTCCACCACAAACATCTCTCCTGTGAGGGGGAAGAGGTACAGAACCCGCATTGTTAGGACATGGAACGCCGGTCAGACCCTTGGCATCGTGGTTGAGGCAGGACGGGCATTCTGGAAGTTTGAGATCAAATAAGCTTCACTCAAATCGATCTTGTATCATCATCCTCACATTTGGTATAGCACCTTACCACGTGGGAAAGATATCTCAAAAGCGCTTCACAGGATTTACTGTGAAATGGAGTGACTGTGTAGTTGTAGGCGAATGCAGTAGCCCAATACTCACAGCAATGTCCCACAAACGGCTATAAAATGAATTACCAATATTATATGGTGGGAATTGTTGGCCAGGACACGGGGGGAGAGAAATTCCCTTCTCTTTTCAGAACAGGTTGTTTGAAACAGAACATGCTTCATCACATTCATATTCCTCTCCAACCAAGCCTTTTGATGCTTAGAAAACTTGTTCCCCCGGACGGACAGGCTTTCTAAAACATTGGCTTTAATGCAACCAGCTGTTTGTGGAGATAGAGAACAAAGCCACAGTTTTTTTCCCCCAGTACTGGCATTGACTTCAGATTTTCACACATTTTAAATCAATTGACTTAAGACCAACACACAAAAAAACACATAAAACAGATGCTCCCCAGTGCAGGGAACATAAAGCAGCGAAAATGGAAAGTTTCCCAGTCAGGCAGAGCACAAGAGAAATTTATTTTTATTTTTTAATCTTTGCAAATCCAAGACCTGAAATTCGACCCAGCCTTAGCCTGACAGACCATTCCGTCTTCAAACGCAAGATAATAATCCTTGCATTTATTAGAACAACTTATCACAACGTCTCTCGATGCACTTTGCAGGAATTGCCACTAAGTACACTGGATGTGCATTTTATAGGTGAAAGTGGCCAAACCACGGAGTGACTGTGCAGTTTGTAGGCGAACGCAGTAGCCCAGTGCACACAGCAATGTCCCGCAAACAGACAGGAGGGGAATGAGGGATTTTATCTGCAAGGTTGTTGTTCAGGACAATGGGTGAAGCTCCCGTCTCTTTTCGAAGAGGGTCACAGAATCCTTCAAGTCAATCTGAACAGGCGTAGGCAGGGCCTCGGTTTGATAATAATCCTTGTAATTTGATATAGCGCTTTTCACATTTTATCGACATCTCAAAGCGCTTCACAGAATGTACTGTAAAGTGAATCGACTGTATATTTGTGGGTGAAATGCGGCAGCCAATTGAGCACAGCAGCGTCCCCACAAACAGTCGTGGATTGAAATGACCAATTTTATTATTATGGTTTTTATGGAGGGATTATTATTAAGCGTGTGTGTGGAGTAAGGAAATTTGCTCAAGGATTCGCCCTGACCTGCCTGGATTCGAATCCAGGTCTCACGCTTGTAAAGCGAGTGCTCTAACCACCGAGCTAAAGACTCATCCGAAGCTGTACCTCTGACAATGTTACTGTTCCCTAGACTCTGTTCAGCCTAGACTCTGAGCTCAATGTTCCCCAAATTAGGGCATGAATCCACAACCTCCTGACTCAGAGAGCTACCAACTGAGCCAGACGTACATTGAACAATACTACCCGACTGAATTCCAGAAAATCTGTAATTTTAAGTCCAAATGAGTCCCTAGGCTAACACAAGGTGGAAATCCAGATGTATTAACTCTAGATTTACCAATTTATGGTCAATCTTCAAAACGTATGAAACATTTTAATGATATGTTCAGACTGGTCCACGAACAGATGTACTATAGGACTCCTGTAGCTCAGTGGTTAGAGTTACTCTCCTCGTAAGCGAGAGGACACAGGTTTGATTGCTGGGGAGGGCCAAACCTGAAGTAAGATTCCTTAATCTACACGCCTCTGTTTTACCCAATAGTAAGTAGGAACCCGGTTGTTAGTCGATTGGCAGATCACTTTTCCGTGGATAATAATCAATTCAAAACATTCTTTTCAAAGTAATGATACGGACATTTGATCCGTGGCTGTTTGTGGGACACTGCTGGGCTCGATTGACTGTCGTGTTTCGCCCAGAAAATGTACAGTCAATTCACTTTACAGTACACTCTGTGAAGCACTTTGAGGTGACTTGAAGACATGATCAGGTGTTATGCCAAATGAAAGGATTATTATTATTATTATTATTATGTTGATATCAATTTATATCAGGCCCTGTATGTAGGAGTTTGCAAACAGTGACCATATGGGGTTTACCAGCTGTGCTCGATATATACAATTTGTGCAGAATCTTAACTTTGGATAAAGAGCTCCCTCGGAGTGTTCATGTACATTAGTATTTGCCGTGACTACAGACGCTAGCAGATGGATTTCACTATCACCAGTGACCTTGACCAGCCTTCCGCACCACTGCACTTTCAAAGTCTCCCTTTCCTACCAGTTCTGACTAACTCGCATTCCGCCTCCAATGATGAGACCATCAGGGCACACACATCGCAAAATGAGAGGCTATTTTTTTTTAAAAACAGAAAATTGTCTAATCGCTTAATAATAATAATAATCCTTGCATTTATTATAGCGGCTTAACATGTCGTTGAGATGTCCCAAAGCGCTTCACAGAATGCATTGTAAAGTGGATTTGCTGTATATTTTGTGGATGAAACGCTGCAGCCAATTGTGTACAGAGGTGTCCCTTGCCTGTGGATTGAGTGACCACATTTTTTTTTAGGGATCATTACCCTCAGAAAGCGATCTGCCGATTGACTAACAACCGGGTTCCTTATCACTGCTATTTAAGAAGGCATGTGGAGTAAGGAAACTTGCCTAGGTTTTCGCCCTGATCGGGAATCGAACCCTGGTCCTTTCGCTTCCGAGGCGAGTGCTCTAACCACCGAGCTACAGGACTCAGCTTGATTCAAAGCTCGGCTCCAGAGGTGAAAGGCCAGCGTTCCAAACCCTCCCCTTCTCTGCCCCCGCTCAAGACAGATGGAGGGACCTGAAGGCAATGTGTGTTCACTGACTCACCAACATGAACGGCCGGAGGTTGATTGTTGACGGGCAGAACCATGATGTTAAGGTCGTAGATGGGGAGAGAGCCATGGAGTGGAACCGGTGGTGGGAGGGGTCCTTCATAACAGCAGCTGTCTACGGTGCCTGCCTCGCCATCTGAGATAATGACCGTCACTGCATCCACACAGGGACTGTAACCTATTTCACCTCCTGGATAGATGGGATGTGGGGTGGGGGGGGTGACAGAAAATGGAGGAATATATTTTGACATTGTACTGCCTTTCTATTGGGTAGAATTTGCAGAAACATAAGAGTGAAATTATTCCAAACTCCATCTTAGGATCGTAAACGTGCCAACAACAATAACAACAAAATTACATTTGTAGAGCGCTTTGCGAGTCAGGAGGACGTCCCAAGATGCAGAACAGTTAGCGTTTGGGACCTGAGATGGGGTTGGGTTTGGGGAGAGTGGAGGGAAGGGAGGGGAAGGTGGGTGACAGATGGCACAGTTGAAGAGGAGGGTCTTGAGGCAGGATTTGAAGGAGGCCAAGGAGGGGCTGAGGTGGAGGGACTGCGAGATGGAATTGCAAAGGTTGGGGACAGAGTGGCTTAAGGCTCGTCCGCTAATGGTGGAGTGGGTGGGTCGTGGGACATGGAGCAGGCAGAGACCACTAAGCAGAGAGAACGGACAGGTTAGAGGGCATTAGGAGGTCCCAGAGGTGGGGGGGGGGGCAAGGCCGTGTAGGGATTTGAACACATGGATCAGGCTCTTGAATTGAATCCTTTGTATGATGGGGAGCCAACGGAGTTGGGTGAGGATGAGGGTGACAGAGCCTGATGCATGAGAGGATACAGACTGCAGAGTTCTGGTTGATCTGCAGTCTATGGAGGGAGGAGTTGGAGAGGCTGACAAGCAGGCCATTGGCAGAGTCGAGCTTGGACATGATGAAGACATGAATGAGAGTTTCAGTGGTGGAGTCGGGCAATGTTGCGGAGGTGAGAGGAGGCAGAGCAGGTCTTGGCATGGATGTGAGGGAGAAAAGACAGCTGAGGATCAAACAAAACGCCTAGCTTCCTGACTGGCTTGGTGAGGTTGATGCTGCCAGTGCCTGAGGTGCGGAGGCGCTGGTGCACACCAATCAGGAGGACTCGGTCTTGTTAACATGTGTGCCACATATAACAACAATAACAACAAAATTACATTTCTAGAGCGTCTTTCACGTCGGGAGGACGTCCTAAGGCACTGAACAGTCAGGAAGGGACCCGAGCACGGGAGAGAGGCAGGGCAGGGGGACGGGCGGGAAAGAGGTAGGAGGGGAGGGAGAGAGTTGGGAGGGCAGCAGAAGGCACAGTCGAAGAGGAAGGAGGGTGTTGAGACAGGCCTTGAAGGAGGCGAGGGAGGGCGTGAGGCGAAGGGACTGTAGGATGGAGTTCCAGAGTGTGGGGGCAGAGAGACTGAAATCTCGTCCACCGATGGAAGGGCGGGTCGGGTGGGGAACACGGAGCAGGGCGGAGCCCACTGTACGGAGGGAAAGGGGAAGTAATAGGGGGACAGCAGTTCGGAGAGGTAGGGGGAGATGAGGCTGTGAATGGCATTGAAGGTGAAGTTGTGGATGATGTCACCAAGGGGGGCATGTAGATATTAAAAAGTAGGGAGCCAATGACAGAGCCCTGGGGGACGCCACAGGTGACAGTGCGGGAGCTGGAGGAGAAACCATTTGTAGCGACAAAGTGGAAATGGTGGGAAAAGTAAGACTCGAACCAGGCAAGGGCAGGTCCACGAAGGTTGAGCTGAGAAGGGAGGCTGTGTGAGGGAGAAGCTGTGTGGGGGAGAGGCAGTGTGGGGGAGAGGCAATGTGGGGGGAGAGGCAGTATGGGGGGAGAGGCAGTGTGGGGGGAGAGGCGGTGTGGGGGGAGAGGTGGTGTGGGAGGATGGAGTGGTCGACAGTGTTGAAAGCAGCAGCGAGGTCAAGAAGGACAAGGAGGCAGAGAGAGCCCTGGTTGCAGATACTCAGAATGTCTCTGGAGACCTTGACCAGGGCTGTCTCCATGCCTTGGGGAGAGAGAGGTGGGGATGGGGTCAATTGAAGGAGCATAAATATACCAATAATAATAATCCTTGCATTTGATATAGCGTTGTGTCACATTTGAGATATCTCAAAGCGCTTCACACAACATACCGTAAAATGAATTCACTGTATCTTGTGGGCAATTGTGCACAGCAGTGTCGCACAAACAGTCATGGACTGAGTGACCAATTTATTATTTTAAAAAATATTGAACAAATCATTATCCCCTGGAAAAGCAATCCCCCAATCCATTCGACTAACAGACGGGCTCCTATTTACTGCTCGGGAAACAGAAATGTGTGGAGTAAGGAAACTTGCCTAACCTTTTGCCCTGCGCGGGATTCAAACACAGGTCAATCAATCAAAACTTACATTTATATAGCGCCTTTCACGTCGAGAGGACGTCCCAAGGCGCTGTACAGTCAGGTAGGGACAAGAGCAGGTGGGAGGGGTCGGGTTAGGGGCAGGATGAAGAAGAGTAGGAAAATTGACTATAATTGTGGGCGAAACGCGGCAGCCAAATTGCGCACAGCAGTGTTCCACAAACAGTCATGGAAGTGGGATTAGGGGAGAAAGATGACAAGGTCCCATGACTTGTGAGGCGAGTGCTCTAACCACTGAGCTACAGCACCTGAGCCTTGATACCCTTACCTAACAAAAATAGAAGGAGTTGGCGTCAGAGTTAGCCGTGGGAAGAGAGTGAGTTGGCCTCAGTACCTGTGTGCCGGTAGGAGATCAAGCCTCGGCTGATGTCCAGCTGTGAGAACTTGTCCACGGTGACACCTCCTCTTTCCACAGCCCCATAGGAGGGAGCTCGGGCGATCATGTAGGTCAGCCTCATGTCGTCGCTGTCCATGTCCGTCGCATGCAGGTACTCGGTGGTTATGGTGACCTTTTCGCCTTCGGGGCAGCGTAGTGTGGACTTTAGCCTCAGCCCCAACTCTGGGGGCTCATCGTTGATCAGTATAATCTGCACCAAAGTGTGAAAATATAATAACTTGGTCACTCAATCCACGACTGTTTGTGGGGACGCTGCTGTGCGCAATTGGCTGCCACGTTCTACCAACAAAATATACAGTCAATTCACGTCACAGTATTTCCTGTGAAGTGCTTTGAGCTGTCTAGAAGGCAAGATAAGGGGCTATATCAAACGCAAGGATTATTATTATTAACAATAATCAAATAGAATTGCAGCCATTATTAACGTATCAGTTAATGCCATCCGGACTTAGAAATAATGATAATCCTTGCCTTTGATATAGAGCCTTATCACGTTGTCGAGACGTCTCAAAAGTGCTTCACTGAATATTTTGTGAAATGATACGACTGTGTATTTTGAGCAAAACCAGGCAGCTATTTCGCACACAATGAATGGGTGTATATAGTCTAACGTCTTAATGAGCTTCATTGTTAATAATTGATAATAATAGGATCTTTACATTTGAAATCAATATCTATGGGACTTTCAAAGCTCGTCACAAGATTTTATTTGTGATGAAAGAAGTGCAGTGACTGTATTTTGCAAAAAACAAACACACACAAAACTGGAATAGTCATTCAGCCCTTCGAGCCTGTTCCGTCATTCTATCAGATCCTGGCTGATATGTACCTCAAGTCCAATTATCCACCCATTCCCCCATATCCCTTATTCTAACAACTATTTATCTATTGTAGGTGAACACAGCAGCCAATTTGCACACAATAACATCCACACTTTCAAGTGAAGTGACTGTGTAATTTAGAGATGATTCCCCCAATCAATCCATTAGTCATTCACGTCAATACAACTGGGCAGTCTGACACTTGCAAGGTCCTGCAGTTGTTTTGAATAAGTTACTGATGGATTTGGGGTTTGGAAGCCAGGCTATCTATCTTCTCTGTTCAAATTGGGATATTTTACTGCCCAAATGTACGAGCACACAGAACCTTGGTGTAATATCTCATCTGAAGGCTGATGCCAATGATATAAAATGACAGCCAAATTTATTATTACTTGAGATGTCTTGATGTAATGCAATCCTATAAACATTCCTTCCTTCCCTCCTTCACTCCTTCCCTCCTATTCTTCGTCCTCCCTCCCTCCCTCCCTCCCTCCCTCCCCTTCCCTCCTTCACTTATTCTCCCTCCCTTCATCCCTCCCACCTCCTTTACTCATTCCCTCCTTCCTAAGCCTCCATCACTCCTTCCCTCCTCCCTTCGGGAGTCCGGTATTTGTCTGACACTATCTCCTCGCTTAAGACTGAATATTTGAAGCGCTCTGAGACGCCGTCCGGCATGGAGGGCACTATATAAATCGAAGTTGTTGCTGTTGTTGTTGTTGTTTCATCTACTCATGGAAATATCCCTGTGCCTGGCACGGAGCTCTCCGTCTCTCTGACTCACTCACTGTCTCTCCTCTTCTGCTCACCCAATTCCCAAAACCATTATTGTGTGTGTTCGTACTACTAAAAAAAAGAAAGACAGACAATGTCAGTCAATCAGTCCCCAGGCACTCTGTAAAATCTTCCTCTAATATATTTTAGGTTGTACAGGCAGTGTAAAGCATGAAAGCTTAATCTGTTTGTCAGGTCCTGCAGGAATTAAGCCACACATCATTGTTCTCCAATAGATTTACATAAAGCTCTGTGCTAGATTGCCATATGCCACGATATATATTGATGCTTTGTCTTCGCTCATTACCTTTACTGTTAGCACTCCATCTGCAGTGTTGAAGCCATCTGTGGCTGTGAATATGACTGAATCTGACAAGGTCTCCGAATCATCGTGCTGGTACCTGTGAACGCAGCGGAAACTGTGTCATAAATTAGCACAACACGGCAGAACCTGCTGAACCCTCCATCGTAAGGCAGCTTAAAACAACAGTAATAATGATGATAATAATAATATTAGTGCTTGCATTTATATGGCGCTTTTCACGTCTTCGAGAAAGCGCTTCACGGGATATACTATCAAGTGAATCGACTGTATGTATGTGTGGGTGAAACCAGGCAGCCAATTGCATGCAACAATGTCCCACAAAGAGTCATGGATTGATATGAACAATTATTATATTTCTTTTGAGGGATTATTATCAGGTGTCTGGAGTAAGGAAATTTGCCCAAGGTTTCATCCCGCTGGGAATTCAACCCTGGTCTCCCAGTTTTAAGGCGAGTGCTCTAACCACTGAGCTACAGGACTAATAATAATCAAATCTAAGGTACAATTCCTTACTCCACCTGTTTCTGTACACCATGCAGTAAAGTAGGATGCTAGGCTGTTAGTCGATTGGCAGCCAATTGTGCACAGCTGTGTCCCACAAACAGTCGTGGATTTAAATGACCAATTTTTATTATTGTGTTTCTTTTGGGGGAAATTATTATTAGGCATCTTTACCAGACTTGAAAGGATCTGAGGTCCTGGAGTGTGAACATGTCGCCCTCCCACATCACGTTGCCCTGGACCTGGACTTCTCCGTGCGCAGGTCTACGCTGCAACTGGATACGAAGGTCCTCGTCCTGGGTGTCTCCGTCCGTCACCATCAAGTTTTCCTGGGTGATGAGGCAGCCAGAGCCCTCCTCCACCTTGATTTGGTTGGTGAAAATCTAGCATGTGGGGGAGACATAGATTCTCATTGACATGTCTCGCGTGTGATGATAACAACAACAAAATTGCATTTGGAGGACGTCCCAAGGCGCTGAACAGTTAGGCCAGGGAGGAGGGGCGGGGTAGGGGAAAGAGTGGGGAGAGAGTTAGGAGGGGAGGGAGAGAGTTGCGAAGGCAGCAGAGGGCACGATCACAGAGGAGGGTCTTGAGATCAGCCTTGAAGGAGGCAAGGGAGGAAGCGAGGCAAAGGGACTGTGCGATGGAGTTCCAGAGAATGGGGCAGAAAGGCTGAAAGCCCATCCGCCAATGATAGGGCAGGTCAGGCAGGGGACATGGAGCAGACCAGAGCCCGATGAATGGAGCGGGCGGGCAGGTTGATAGGGGGACAGCAGATCAGAGAGATATGAGAGGGCAAGGCCATGAATGAAGACAAGTTCCAAGGTGGTGAGAGAATGTGGGGGACGGTGGGAGGGAGGAGGGGATAGAGGAAAGATTAGCAGCTTTCAGTTTGTATGAATGGGGAGGACTGGGAGAGTGGAGGAGAAGAAAGATAATTCAGCTAAACTGAACAGAATTTAACTGAAGAGAAGTTGACTAAAGGCAAAGAGATACAGGACGGCTGTACTCAGAGAGGCCCTGGTTTTAGGCAAGGTTGCTCATAACAATCCACGGCTTTCCACACTGCAAAATGGCCACCTTCCAGGTTACCAAGCAATGGCCGATCTTACTTCCTTTGCCGAGCAGGTACGTATACATACACATACCACAGGGAAGTAATGTTGGCAACACTTCCCGTTATAGATAGTCTCAGGAAGTAATATCACAGCAACCTGACAACCTGGAAGTCGGTTATTTGTTCACTCTTCATTTCAAGGTATGTGGCTGGGGGTGGGGAGCCCGGGCTTTTCGAGCAAGGTGAAGGGGCCTTGGGAGAAGGATTCGGAGAATAGGAACTAATGGCTAAAGGCTTGGGGAGTCACTGTAACAGTGAATGTTATTAAAGTCCATCTTGCTTCACGTTATTCCCTAAATAATAGTTAATGTACAAAGATGGTGATGTCTCACAAGAATTCACCCCTTTTAAAAGATATAAATGTATACATTAATGCAGAGGTAGGGAGTTTAAATGGTGTTGTTTCCTTAGAAGCTGCCATGTTGAATTTGCGTTGATGCTGGAGTGAATTTAATTGGTCTCATGTACTCGATGTGCAACATGCTTAACATCAAGTGATCTTCAGGATCAGACTGAAAGCGTGTGATTAAACAGACGGCAAGTCCGACTCTGACGGACCCACAAAGACCACTTGATGCTAAGCATCTTAAATAAATGAACTAGACTTTCTCAGAGATCCATGTGGTGTGGCTGGCCAGCGGCCTGGGTCACTCTGCTCTCCCATACCTCTGGTGGCTGGTCATCTACCGGCATGATGGTAATGTTAAAGACAAGGCCGGTCACCGTGCCTCCCTGCTGATCTGTGACAGAGAACACAAACTGCACCAGCAGTGGAGATGGGCCCAGGTCTCCCTGCGGGGGCATGTAGGCCACCTTCATGTGTCTGACCGCGTGCTGCGAAGAGAGAGGCCATGTCTGAGTCCAAGGACAAACTTACGCCGGTCATAAATAATCATTGCGTTGTGGAGACACCTGATAGCGCTTTGCAAGATTTCACTTAATAAAGGATTTATGTATTCAACAACAAAATTACATTTGTATAATTCATAGGCAAATAGGGCTGCCAATTTGCACACATCAATGTCCCACAAGCAACCATAGAATCATAGAATATCACAGCCCAGAAGGAGGTTATTTGGTCCACCATGCCTGTGCTGGCTCTTTGGAATAGCTGCCCAATCAGTCCCTCTCTCCTGGCTCTTACCCCATAGCTTTGCAATATTTTTACTTTTCAAGTATATATATATATATATATATATGTATATATATATAATTGTCCTTTGAACCATGAACTGAACAGTCAGTTTGGCCTAGGGAATTGTTGGCAAGGACAATGGATGGAAACCTCCTTTTTGGTTTTAAGTAAACCTTTTTAATGTCCACCTGAGCTCAGACGGCAGGATCTTGGTTTAATACGCCAAATAAAAACTCAGCATCTCTGACTGTGCAGCACTCCGCCAACACTGGTTTGTAGTGTCAACATAGACTGTAAGGTCAAAATCCTCGTGTGGGGGCTTGAACCCACAATCTTTTCACTCAAGAATTGAGAGAGAGGCCAATGGAGTCAGACTAACAGCTCTAAGTGCTGGGAATTGAGATGGACAGTTTCACGGGAGGGGTTTCCTATTTGTTCTAAATTAAGTCTTTGCCTTGTAGGATTGCTAGGAGCTAAGTGGGAAAATCAATCCCAGCCCTCAATAATAATATTACTAATAAGAATAATAATGCTTACATTTGATATTGCGCTTTTCACGTCTCAAAGTGCTTCGCAGAATATATTGTAAAGTGAATTGACGTGTGGGTGAAACGCGGCAGCCAATTGAACCACAATCAATCGTGGATTGAAATGACCAATTTTATTATTGTTAGTGTTTTTTGGAGGGATTATTATTAGGCAGTAGGACTGAGGAAACTTGCCCAAGGTTTCGCCCTGACCTGCCTGGATTTGAAAACAGATCCCACTCTTGTAAGGCGAGTGCTCTAACCACTGAGCTATAGGACTCAATGACTCGTCTGCCCATCCAAATCATGCAGACAGGCCAGGCTGGGCAGGTGGGACATCAGCAGTGTCCTGGACTAGCTCAGACCTGCCTGGCTCAGGAATCCAATTTCCAAGAAGATGGACATGATTCCAATATATAAATGACAGCAAATGAAGCAAATTATTGCTGTGGAGCTCCTGTGGCTCAGTGGTTAGAGCACTTGTCTTGCAAGCCGGGGAGACCAAGCTGGGGAGACCTGTGTTCGAATCCAGGCAGGTCAGGGCGAAACCTTGGGCAAGTTTCCTTACTCCACACGCCTAATAATAATCCCTCCAAAAAAAACCACAAAAATAAAATGGCTCATTTCAATCCACGACTGTTTGTGGGGGACGCCGCTGTGCGCAATTGGCTGCCGCGATTCGCCCACACATATATACAGTCAATTCACTTTACAGTACATTCTGTGAAGTGCTTTGAGACGTCGATAAGATGTAAAAAGCGCCATGCAATGCAATGCAAGGCTCAAATGCAATGATTATTATTATATTATAGGTAATATGATACACTTTGTGTTCTGGTACCTGTGTGAACGATTTCAACATTGGGACAGAAGGATCTTTCTTCGTGATCTTTACACTGTCGGTGAAAAATATCTTGCCCGCGTCGTATTTTCTGTAACACAAGAATAAGAATCTATGCATTAGGTATTGTATATGGCTAACAACATCAAAGCATTTCAAAGGTAATCACTATCACAGATAGTGGGCATGATAATAATGATAGTCCTTGTATTTTATACCTCGCTTTATCACGTAGTCAAGAAGTTCTTAAAGTGCTTCACAGAGCACACTGTAAGGACTGTGTATTCCATGGACGAAACTCAGCAACCGATCGTGCAGTGCAGTGTCCCACAAACAGCCATGGATTGAACAACTAACACATTATCATTGTTATTTTTGTTGAAGGGATTATCATCACCAGTAAGCGATCCACCCATCAACCAACAACCGAGTTCCTAAAGCATAGACAAACCTGCACCCAGAGAGTCTTATGAAGAGCCACGACCAATTTTACCAACAGATTGCAGGCCATGGCATTGTGAGAAATGTCCTTCTCTTCTCAATATTCAACTGACCAGGCTCGGATCGGTTCTCGTTGAGAACGTGAGTTCAAGTCCTGATGTGGGGCTTTAACCTACAACCTAATGATCGAGAGGCGTGAGTCCTACTGACTGAGCCAGGCTGACAAATAATCACTGAAAAGCACATGATCTCTGTAGCACATGACAAATTAATCCCTAGGTAAAAATGTTTGACAGCAGCAACTCATATTTATATGGCATTCCTCATTGCATGGTGGGGACCTCAGAGAACTTAACAGTTGTGGATTTTGATGTCAAACTGGGGAGAGGTGAGGTAACCCTAGGGAGAGTCGAAGAGGACGGTCTTCAGATGCGGTCTGAAAAAGGGCAAAGAGGGGGGTCAGGTAGAAGTACTGAGGAGGGAGTTCCAGAGTTTCAGGCTGTAGTGGCTGAAGGTAGAGGCAAAGGGACAAGAGATATGCAGAAGGCATTATGTTCAATAAGTACCTTTGGTTGAATGGGAAGAAGCAGGGCTTAGTGACAATGTACATCAGCTCATTCTCTGGGGATTCGGTGTCCGTGAAGTGCAGGTGATCCTCAGTGATGTAACCAATCTCTGTCTCTTTCACCACCAGCGAGCGGGTGGTCCCGGGAATCTCCTTTGGCAACTGGTCCTTCACGGGGGTCACGTGAACGATCACTGTCTGAAAGAGAAGGGAAAAGTTAATAATAATTCCTGCATTCCATCCAGCCTGCGGACTACAGTCATCTCCCCCGAGATCATCTTGATAACGCCTCAAAGCCAGTGTGAAAGGGCTGACCCCTAATTTTAAGACTGTGACCCCTGGTTAGAGTTTCTCCAACCAGGGGAAACAATCACCCACTGTATACTCTGTCTTGCCCCTTAATAACCTTATAGATCACCTCTAATTCTTCTATATTCTAGAGAATACAGGCCTAGATTGCTCAACATATGCTCATAGCTCATACCCCTCATCCCAGGTACCAAACTAGTGAATCTATTGTAAAATGTGGTGACTTTGGAGGTGAAAGTGGCAGCCAATTTGTGCACCATAACGTCCCACACAGCAGCCACAACTGTTTGTGGGACACTGTGCTGTGCGCAATTAGCTGCTGTGCTTCGCCTACAAAATACACAGTCTGGAACTCTTTATTCTGTGAAGTTTATTCTGTGAAGTTTATTCTGTGAAGCCCTTTGAGAGGCCTTGAAGATGTGATAAGGTGCTGTATCAAATGCAAGGATTATTATTATCATTATCAGAGGATTGTTGACCAGGAGACTGGGGTGACTCCTTTCTTTTTCCAATATTGCTTTGTGAGTTTTTAATATCCACCTGAAGCAAACACATGGCTCATCTGTAGGATGGTGCCCACAGAAACGCAAGTGTCCCCCTCCTCTGCCCTTGAGTGTCCATTCCAAACTATTATTATTATACCAAAGTGGGGCTTGAACTCATGAACATTATGTCTCAGAGGTGAGAGTGCTTCCCAACTGAGCCAGGCTGAGACCTGATAATTACAGAAACAAGAATATCACTGCAAACCCTAGTGCCATGTTAATCTCCTATGTTTGATGGACAGTCCAACATTTAGTGTAAATATTCATCACTTCTGATTTTCGCAGCAACTGAATAAATGACAAGAACTTGTGGTTTATACATCGCCCCTTAAGCATGATAGCGTCCTAGAGTGCTATGACAGTGGCGGAGCATCACGCCGAGCCTGGGGGGAGGTGTACAATAGGCATGGTTAAAGAGGAACATGTTCATGTGGAAGGAAGGGGCGAGGCGGAGGGATAGAGGAAGAGTGTTCCAGAGTTTCGAGGCACAGAGGCTGAAAACGCGGCCGCCAGTGATAAATGTTTTTGCGGGTTCAGGCCCAGAACGTGAGGGGCATCTTGCCTGAGGGTCGGAGAGGTTAGGAGGCTCCTGGCTATCAGACAGAACGAACACCACCGAATCCTCAAAGATCTCGCCTCCATAATGCCGGTAATAAATCAATCCGTGGATGAGCTCCTGCTGCAGGAAGCTGGTCACTGGGAGGCCTGCGGGAATGAAGACCAAATAAAGTTCCAATGGCAGTGAAACAATTACAATTCCATCGTCTCATCTAAAGAATCAACCCTATGGCAATGCAACAGATCGCCCCCGCCCCCGCACTCCCCCCACCCCATACCCTCACCAGCACCACAGCGGCACATCAAGTGCAGACGTGGAGCTTCAACCTACAACACATGCTACCAACTGAGCCAGGAAAACAACAACAACAATTTGCATTTAAATAATGCCCTTCATTGCGGGGCAGTGTCTCGGAGCACTTAGCAGTGGCAGAGCCCAACGCTGAGCTGGGGGGAAGGAAAGGCACATGACTTCCTCCAAATAATTTCAAAGTGTTTGCATTGAAGTTAAATTCCCATTAACTCACTCAGTGTGTTTATTGTGGACACAGGAAAGACCCAGTAAGCCTCCATAATTGTCCTTGGCATTTGCCAGCAAATATCTAACAACAAAAACAAAATTACATTTATAGAGCGCCTTTCACATCAGGAGGACATACCAAGCCACTAAACAGTCAGGATCGGGACTGGTCTGGTATACTCTGTGAAACACTTTGAGATATCTCAATGATGTGATAAGGGGCAGTATCAAATAAAATTATTATTTAACAACATTAAAGAACATTGAGCTAGATACCAATACTGACACAACCGCAAAATTAGTTTATTGAGAAGTTCAGGTAGGGTGACTGATGTTTCTGACCTACATTGCTTCCCTTGCCTCCTTCAAGACCCATCTCAAGACCCTCCTCCTTGACAGTGCCTTCGGTCATGCTTCCTACCCCAACCCTCTCTGCCCTCCACTTCTCCTGATCCCAACCCCCACCTTGGGTGCATATTCCTGACTGTCCAGCCCTTTGGTACGTCCTCCTGACGTGAAAGACGCTGTGTAACTGTCATCTGTTGTTGTTGTTATTATTGTTGTTACCAACACCCCTTTTAGCTCCATCAGCCCTTCCTTACCTGGCAGGTCAGACACTGTTTTCTTCACTATCTCCCCGGCTTTGAGTGGACGTGTGATGCGGTACAGAATGTAATCATCGCTGGAGTCGGAGTCTGAGGCCAGGAGCATGTGGTCCTCTATGAGCAGGACCTCCCCCTCGGCGAGCTGGAGGGCCAGGTTGTTGATCAGGAAGGGAGGGCTGTCGTCCTTGGGCAGGATGTTGACCGGGAACTTGTGCCGGGCCACGTGTTTTCCGTCAAAGATTTTGAACACAATGTAGTCCTTGGTGGTGTCACTGTCGTCGTGGTGATAGCGCACCGCACCGTCCTTGATGTCTTGCACGGTGAAGAGAAAGCGTTTGCTGCCTGGTGATGGTTGAATTAATAATAATAACCTTTACGTTTGATGTCTTTTAGACGTCTCAAAGCGCTTCACACAATAAGCTGTAAGGTATCTCACCTTACATCTTATTGTGTGAAGCGCTGTATATTTGTGGGCTAAACGTGACAACAACAACAACTTTTATTTATATAGTGCCCTCCACTCTGGACGGCATCTCAGAGGGCTTTGACAGCTAATTGTTCACAGCAGCGTCCCCTCAAACTGTCGTGGATTGAAGTGGACAATTTTTCTTGAAGAATTATTATCAAACGCGTGGATTAATCGACTTGCCTAAGGTTTTACCTTGGTGGGAATCGAACCTAGGTCTCTCGCTCGTGAGGCGAGTGCTCGAAATTGCAAATTAAACCAGGAAAGGTGGTTGGTGATGAGACACAGAGCCATCAGAAATGTACATCTTTTTGTAAAATATGAATTTGAACACCTACATATTTTTGTAGACTTTTCAAATACTGAAAAATCTACAAAAATTTGATAAGATTTTTCTGCCATGTCTGCACAGTAAGGATAATAATCATTTTATGTTTTAATTATATATTATTATTACAATTATTATGATTATAATAATACTAATAATACTCATTCTTGCATTTGATACAGCACCTTATTACCTCATTCAGATCTCTCAAAGCGCCTCACAGAATATACTGTAAAATGGTTTGTTTGACTGTATATTTTGTGGGCGAAACACAGCAGCCAATTGCACACAGCAGTGTCCCACAAACAGTTGTGGATTGAAATGACCAATTTTATTATTGTGGGCGTTTTTTTGGGGATGGATTATTATTAGGCTTGTGGTGCAAGGAAACTTGCCCACGGTTTCGACCTGACCTGCCTGGATTCGAACACAGGTCTCACGCTTCTAAGGCGAGTGCTCTAACCACTGAGCCACAGGAGCTTCAGAGGAAGAGAAGGAGGGGGCAATTGAAAGGATTGCGGTAGAGAGTTCCAAAGTTTTAGGGCGAAGTGGCCACCAATAGTGTTCCAATAGTGGAACATCTCATCTGAGAGGTGGGATCGTTGACAATGCTGTGCTCTACCACACCGGAGCATCAGTTTAGACTATTCCTGATTTTGGAATAGAACCCTTGATCGTCTGAACCACGATAAGAGAGAGAGAGTTACCATTCCAAACCAGACTAGCAGTACTGGTCTGTCACCGGCGCCTAGTTTCATATGTATTGGTGCCGTGTTACTGAGAGGCTGGTATTGCAGTAATAAAATGTACATGAGAATACACGAGGATGTGTTACCTTACCCTGAACCGTGAGCCTCCCGTGCTGAAGACCTTCCACTGTTACTAGACGGACAGCGTTGATGTTGTCATTGTCCACGATCTGCAGGTTCTCCCAAGTGATTGATCGAGATTGACCTTCCAACAAGTCCAGGCCTGGGCAGAGAAGGGATCCGAAGGTCAGAATACATAGTAAACAACAAAAACAATAAATTTCATTTGTATAGCAGGACAGAAAAGGTCAGTCAGATCATAAGCCTTGATATCAGAGAGATACAGAATGCTATAGCACATAAACAGGTCGTTTGGCCCATCAATGGTATGTTTCTTCACATGATCCAATCAGGAAGGCTAACGGTATGTTAGCTTTCATTATGAAAGGGTTAGAGTCTAAGTAGGTAAGTCTTGCTGCAGCTGTATAGGGCCCTGGTGAGACTACACCTGGAATATTGTGTGCAGTTTTGGTTTCCTTATTTAAGAAAGGATGTGCTTGCCTTAGAGGGAGTGCAGCGTAGGTTTACTAGGTTAGTACCTAGAATGAGGGGGATGAGTTATGACGATAGGTTGATTAATTTGGGCCTATATTCTCTGGAATATAGAAGAATTAGAGGGGATCTTATAGAAACCTATAAGATTATTAAAGGGCAAGACAGAGTAGATAGTGGGAGATTGTTTCCCCTGGTTGGAGAATCTAAAACCAGGGGTCACAGAATTAAAGTTAGGGGTCAGCCCTTTCACACTGAGTTGAGAAAAAACTTCTTCACTCAGAGGGTGGTGAATGTATGGAATTCTTTACCCCAAAGTCCTTAAACATATTCAAGACTGAGTTAGATAGATTTCTCATTTATAAAGGGTTTAAAGGGGTATGGGGATAAGGCAGGTAGCTGGAGTTAGAGTAGAATATCAGCCAGCATTTTCTTTATTTACATTTCTGTAATTGTGTTCTAAATAGGAAAAAAAAGCAGGATCATTGCAATACCATAAAGTTAGTTTTGGTGATTGACATTCCCCGTTGTGCTACTCACAGTGAAGCAGCCGCTGTACGTTTGCTGAAGGTACACTTACCCATGTTCCAGGAAACCCGGGGTGCGTTGGTTTCCGCTGTTCTGATTGAAAAATGGACCATGATGGGAGCGCTGTCCAGGAAAAACACATCGACTGCCTTAAAATCAACCTGAAATATAACAAAGATTGAATAGATTAATAACTCTCCTTTTGAAGATAATAGTGGAGTCCTGTAGCTCAGTGGTTAGAGCACTCGCCTTACAAATTTGACCTGCGTTTCGAATCCAGGCAGGTCAGGGTGAAACCTTGGGCAAGTTTTCTTACTCGACACGCCTAATAATAATCCGTCCAAAACAAACCCTATAATAAATTGGTCATTCAACCCATGACTGTTTGTGGGGGACGCTGCTGTGCGCAATTGGCTGCCGCATTTCACCCACAAATATACAGGCAATTCACTTTACAGTATATTCTGTGAAGCGCTTTGAGACGTAGACAAGATGTGAAAAGCGCTATATAAAAATGAAAGGATTATTAATAATCCTTGTATTCGATGTATTCACGTTGATGAGACATCTCAAAGCGCTTGATAGAATATAGTGTAAAATGAATTGACTGTGTGCAGGCACTGGATTCAGTGAGATGTCTCAATGACATGATAAGTTTTCTATATCAAATGCAAGGATTCCTAGACAGGGAAAAACAAGTTTCCTTAGTACACAAGCCTCGGTTTACCAAGCAGTAAGTACGAACCCATTTAATAGTCGGTTGGCTGATTGCTGGGATAATAATTCCTTCAAAATAAATAAAGATAATTTGGCCACTCATTCCACGACTGTTTGTGGGACACTGCTGTGCGCAAATGGCTGCCGGATTTCTCTCACAAAATATACAGTCAATTCACTTCACAGTAAATGCTGTGAAGTGCTTGGAGATATATCAAATGCCTGGTAAGGTGCCACACCAAATGTAAGGATAAGTATTATTACCTCGTAGTTCCTTCTTTCAGTGTGGCTGATGTTTGGTGGCTGGTATGCTATCTTCATCTCGTGCAGGTCCTGCCAGATGAACGAGGTGATGGGCTTGGTGTGATCCTCCAAGTGGGTCATATAACCTTCTGCTGGAGGTTTGGTGATCTTGAAGAACAATTGGTGCTTTGGAGACTCATCGTCGCGAGCGTCCAGGGCTGCCGTGGTGAGCGGCGTGAGGATGAACTGGTCGAGCTCGAGGATGAACATCGACATGAAGGCCGCTTTCGGTCGCTGGTTTGGAATCGCGCCTTTGATCTTAACGGGAATCCAAGCGTTCTCCACCTAGGTCAGGAGCACCGAATCAATCAGATAATGTCCATAACAACAACGACAACACTTTGTATTTATATATCGACCCAGAGTGCAGATAATAATCATCTTTGCCCTATCAAGTCATCGAGACAGGTCTCAAAGCGCTTCATAGAATATAGATTGAGTGTGGATTGAGTGTGGATCAGAACACTCTGGGGATCTATCCTAATGTGCAGCGCTACATAAATGACAGCTGCTTTAGTTGTTACGCTGTAAAATAAATTGACTGCATTTGCATTTGGTAGGTGAAACAATGCAGCCAATTGCGGACAGCGAGAGAAGTGGCAGGAGTTATGCAGAGCAGGAGAGAGGGAAGGACAGGAGAGAGGTGGGGTGCAGGAGAGAGAGGGGGGAGTGGGGAGAGGTGGGGGGCAGGGATGAGAGAGGGGGGAGCGGGGCAGGAGAGAGGGGGAAGGAGTTACCTGTAGCTGGAATTTTCTCTTTTTGTCTCTGATCTCCACGGTAATGGGAATGTAGTCGATGTCAGGAGAAGGTGGGCTGAGGTGTTGGTATTTCAGTCCTATCTTTAGGAAATGCTCGCAGTCAGCCACAAGGAATCGCACCTCCTTAACCCCGGCTGGGCAAGCCTTGTTCCCCGCACATGGAAGCCCAGTCTGTCTGACTGAAGAATTAACATTACAATACAATACAAACTGCCAGAGTAACTTTATGCATGTAGCAAAGTCAACAGAGTGTGTTGTTTAGACGTCTCAAAGCGCTTCACAGAATATACTGTAAGGTGGATTGCCCCCTTTGTGGGCGAAACGCGGCAGCAAATTATGCAATCCGCTCCCTGGGGGCAATCACTCCAGCAAGTGACCTATTGACTGGCTGAATGTCTATTTCGCAACCTGCCAGATTGCACCAATGATCCATACATTAAGCTAGTTGTGACAAAAGGTAATCGATCCGAAATGTTAACTCACTCTCCTCTCTCTATAGATGCTGCCTGACCTGCTGTCTGCGTTCCCAGCGACTTGTGCTTTTATTTCAGATTTCCAGCTTCTGCATTATTTTGCCTTTCTTTTTATACATTAAGCTACCTCAAGAAGTTCTCCCAATATGAAGGGTATTATGCAAATGTAACGTATTGCTGTTGCTGTATTATTCCACCCATTTCTATAATAATCAAAATAATTCTTGAACTTCTTACTGTGCCTTAACATCAGGAGATGCATGAAAGCGCTTCACAGTTGATTGTAAAGCACATTTACTGTATTTTGTATGCAAACACGGTTGGCAATTTGTGCAAAGAGAGAGGCCCAAAACTTGGTGATCCCAGAGTGTGTATTGGGGTAACTGCTGGAGTCTAACCAGATAAAGCTGCACAGCTCGCCATCGAGAGCAAATTTACAACCTGCCCAGTGCCCAGGAATCGAATCCAGGTCTTCTTGCTCATGAGGGGAGTGTGCTAACTAAGGAACTCCATGGGCCGAATTGCCTCCTCTGTGTTGTCGGGTTCTAAATCCCTGACTGTCCAGCGATGGGACATCCTCTGGACGTGAAAGGCGCTGTACAAATGTCATTTTGTATTTTGCTTTTTGCTTGAGTTTGTGTGATTCTAGGATTTCATAAGTGACAGAATCGCTACCTCTCCTCTGATCACTGTTGACTCCGGCATCCAGTGACCGTCCTCTTGGATACTGAGGAACATCAGTGATCATCTGGCCGTGGGCAGGAACCGCAGCCTTCAGGGGCAAGATCTTGACGGTACAGACTGTCCCTGATTGTTCCGTGTTGTACCTGAATGATACAACTTCTTTGTCAATAGGGTTCGAGACGCCGTAAAACTCTGGTACCTCGAGGGCAACCGTCCCAAAGTGAATCAGCCCGGCCTCGGGCTCGGTCACCCGCACCTTCAGCAGCAAGGTCTCCATCAGGGTCTCGGACTCTGTGAATCTGTCAATCGAGAGAAATGTGTACGAGTAAAACTATTCACGTGGAGTCCTGTCGGTCAGTGGTTAGAGCACTCGCCTTACAGGCAAGAGACCTGGGTTCGATTCCAGGCAGGGCAAAACATTGGGCAAGTTTCCTTACTCCACACACCTATTATAATAATTGTTGAAAAATCTACAATAATAAAATGGTAATTCCAATCCACAATTGTTTGCAGGACACTGCTGTGCGCAATTGGCTGCCGTGTTTCGCCCATGTATATGCAGTCAATTCACTTTCCAGTATACTCTGTGAAGCACTTTGTGACTTCTAGAAGACATGAAAAGCGCTTTATCAAAATGCAAAGGATTATTATAAGGTGCAAATAATAATAATTTAATTGGATACTGCACCTTATCACGTCATTGAGATGTCTCAAAGCGTTTCATAGAATATACTCGACTAGTCCTGACTATTCAGCGCCTTGGGACATCCTATGAATGTAATTTTGTTGTTGTATATTGTAAACTGACTGTATATTTTGTGGGTGATCAGTACAGCAGATCAAGGTGAAATCTGGACCTCTCTTTTCTCCCAAATGGCTGTGGATGCTGTTGAATCCATTCACAATTTCAAGACAGAAGTAGATAAATATTTGTTAGGCCAGGGATATGGGGCAAGGGTAGATTACTGAACTTGTTGTTGAGATAATAATAATAATCCTTGCACTTGATTTAGCTCCTCATTACATCTTTGAGACGTCTCAAAGCGCTTCACAGAATGTACTGTAAAGTGGATTGACTGTACATTTTGTGGGCAAAAACACAGCAGCCAATTGCAAATTATTATTTATGATTTTTTTGGTCGGATCATTGGCGACTCGCCAATGATTCCCTGGGTAATCAGAGGCGTGTGGGGGAGTGAGGGAATTGTCATTACCTGTAGATCCTCAGCATCACATTATCCTCCTCCAGGATAGGGCAGCCGTTGTGAGTATATTTGACTTCCTCGGGGAAGAAATTACAGTCAAATACCTGCACGGAGATAGAATCATTAATGACGAGGTGAGGCATTCGACAAATTGACGCAGTAATGTGACACCCTGCATAACGTGAAGCAAAAGCACACAGCGTCTCCGAGTGATTTAGCTTCTAAACAGGTTCCAGAGGGTTACACCCCACAATATTACTTCCAGATATGTGGACCACAGGCTGCAGGTTTAGGGTGAGAGGGGTCATTTCAATTTCCCCCACTCCCAAAGCAGCCTAGTCTGAGACCAGCAAACGCAATGCTGAGACCTAGTCTGCACGCAATTGCTGGGGAATCCTGTGGCTCAGTGGTTAGAGCACTCGCCTTAAAAGCGTGAGACCCGTGTTCGAATCCAGCCAGGTCAGGGCAAAACCTTGGGCACGTTTCCTTACTCCACACACACACACGCGCCTGATAATAATCCCTCCAAAAATACCACAATAATAAAATTGGTCATTTCAATCCACAAATGTTTGTGGGGGACGCTGCTGCACGCAATTGGCTGCCGCGTTTCGCCCACAAATATACAGTCAATTCACTTTACAGTATATTCTGTGAAGCGCTTTGAGACGTCTAGAAGACGTGAAAAGCGCTGTACCAAATTCAAGGATTATTATTATTATAAAATGTCTGCTAGAACAAATGTTACCCTTAACACTAATTCCCTTTGAAGCGCTTTGAAAGATTTGGGAATCATACCAAATGGAAGGCCTGTTATTTACACAAATGTGACCAAAGGACATCACTTTCTTCTCTCCATAGATACTGCCTGACCTGCTGCTTGTTCGCAGCCACTTCTGGTTTTATCGTTATTTGTTATATTACGCTAGTTGTGAATCGCCCCTGATCTTTCTCCCTGCAGTATCTTACAGAAAGAACACAGACTCACCTGAGGTTTTAACTTGCCAACTTGCAGCGTGGCAGGTTCGTTTAATACCACTTCCACTTTGCAGGAGTCCTGGTTTTGAGGGACATTGAACTGCAGGTCCCTGTTTGTCACGTGTACGGACTGTCCTCTGCCGACCACAATCCCTCGGTTTAACCGGACAAGCCCGCCTGCTGCTGTCAGCCCAGAGTGGGAGGCCACCAGAGATAGCAGGACTAGGAAAACCTTCAACCACTCCATGTTAATAAGATGGCTGTCTTGGAAGCTCTATCAAAGTCACAGATGTCTGACCAGGTAGCTGTATCAACTGATACCTTGAACTCCTCACTGAGAAAGAGAATTGTGGAGAGTGTTCATGTTGTTGAGGAAGGAGATAGAAGGAAGTTTGTTCTGCCCAGGACCTCTTCAGCCCAGTCTACCACAGTTTGCTGTGTCCTCCACCCTCTCTTGGTTGCTCAGAAGCAGCACGTTTCATAAGAGATAGGCATCCTGGAGTCCTGTAGTTTAGTGTTTAGAGCACTCGCCTTGCAAGCAAGAGGACCGAGGTTTGATTCCTGGGCAGGGCGAAATGTTGGGCACGTCTCCTTACTCCACCCGCCTCTGTTTACCTAGTAGTAGTAGGAACTCAGTCGTTAGTCGATTGGCGGATCATTTTCCGGGGATAATAATCCGTTCAAAAAATAATAATTTGGTCACTGTCATTTGGTTTGTCGGCAATGTCCCACAAATGGTAATTGTGTGCAATTGTCAGCCACATTTTGCATGCAAAACAGACAGTCAATTAACTTTAAATGTATCATGTGAAGTGCGTTGAGACGGCTCAACGATGTGAGGATTATTATTAGAATTAGTACAACAACAACACTTGTACAGCGCCTTTCAAGGGAGGAGGACGTCCCAATGCGCTGATTAGGTACAGTACAATGATGCTCTGTCTCTCTGCAGTATTAGGGGCAAATGCAATGAAACTGCAGCCATGCGACCCATTCCGAGTTGCTGTGAGCTTCTCTTCACTGCACAGGTGAACGAGCCCCAGAAACGCGATTCCACGAGGTTTTTAATGCAAAGCAGCCGGTGACTGATTAAGGAAAGGAACAGTGACAGCACTTCCTTGTGCAGAGGCAAGGTCAGCCAGCAGATGGTACCCATTTAGCACACAATCCAACCTTGATAAGATCACATCAACTCGCTCGACGAAAATCGCTCTCAAGTTTTAAATTGAGGGCGTCTTGATTTCAAAAAGAAACCCTTCTTTCCGATAATTTTAATAGGGCTCAATTAAATAAATTCCAGCTTTGAAATCGATTACATATTTTGTTTTCGAAGGAGAAGGCTTTATTTCTGTTTAAGATTATTCTTCTCTCAACCTTGGCACCTCAGGGTTGGGGAGAATTTGGTGGGGGGCTGGTGGGCAGAGAGAAAGGAAGATATTTTTTGTTAAACTTGGGTAGCCCCCTTTGTCTTCAAGTCTTACATTCAAGCCCCAATTTGTGACTTAGTCCTCTTAGTCCCAAGTTGAAATGTACTTCTTCGACTGCACCTGTGGTCACCTTCCTCTCCCCTTTCTCCTCTCTCCCCATTCTCTCCGGCCCCCTATTCCCTCTCCCTTTCCCCCCTGTCCTGCCTCTGCCCCACTCCTTTCCCCCTCTCTCCTCTCCCTTTTCCCCCTACCCCACCTCTCCCACTCCTTTCCCCCTCTCTCCTCTCCCTTCACCCCTACTCATTGTCCATCTCCAGTCCTGTTAAGCGCTCCGAGTATTATTCTCCATGATAAATGCAAATTGTTTTTGCTTTTTTTGAACCTTCGGAACATTGCTGGGGAATACTGCATTGTTGGAGGTGCCTGTCCTGCAGAATGAAACATTAAACCAAGATTTTGTCACCCCATTCAGAAACCTTAAAGATTTCATGATGCTATTGGAAAAGAGAAGGGAGTTTCTTTTTGCTAGTTCTCTCTCCTGGCCAATAATCCACGAGATAAAATCAACCATTTGTTTCCTAACTATTTACTGGGTGCATCCGATTAAAAAATACACACTCGCTACACATTACTATAATAATCCATCCCAAAAACCCACAATAATAAAATTGGTCATTTCAAAGCATGACTGTTTGTGGGGACGCTGCTGTGCGCAATTGGCTGCCGCTCCTCGCCCACAAATATACAGACAATTCACTTTACAGTATGTTCTGTGAAGCGCTTTGAGACGTCGATAAGATATGAAAAGTGCTATATCAAGTGCAAAGATTGTTCTAATAATAATCCTTGCATTTGATATTGCGCCTGATCATGTCTTTGAAATGCCTCAATGCGCTTCACGGAATATAAAGACTATGTATTTTGTGATACATAATAGTAAAGCCCAATGAAGCATTGTAAGATGTCAACCTGAGGTGAGAGGCATTAGATAAATGCAAGGATTACTATTATTACTAATAATATTAATATGATTGTTATTATATCCAACACGGGTAGAAACTAATCACTGAACCTTAATAGCCTCTGAAGCAAAATACTGAGGAGCATTTGCACACGGGCACAAATTCTTCAAGTCCACAATGGGACTAGACTGCGTTCATGTGGATAGTAGGCTCTCTGTGGCACAGTTTAATCCCAGGTCTCACTGATAACACACACTATTAACTTCATTCTACAGAGCCTTTTAGCTTTGCCAGTCAAACGCAGTTTGTCTTGGGTAAACTGATTAGAAATAATTAGTTTCCAGACATGTAATAGCCTTTAAAGCAGACAAGAAATCATTCAAGGGGCAGTCCTAACAAGCGTGTTTAAGCAATTATCTCTGCCGCCTGACAATGTGTATTAAGAGGCTGCTGTTGCAATTGTCTCCATCACAATCATTTTTCGATTGCTGTTTGTATTCCCAGCTCACAAACATCTGGGACAGCTGTGGCGGCAGATTGTTGCATTACTGTAACATCCTCAAGCTGTGTCAATAACAAACTATTATGTTCCCTCTTCTCTCTCCCTCCCACTCCACCCCCCCTCCCCCACCCCACCCCCCACCCACTGCAAACTGGCTACCGCATTTGCCTACAAAATACACAGTCACTACACTTTGCAATGTATCTGGCGAAGTGCTTAGGCATCCTGCGGATGTGAGAGGGAGGCCAGTTGTTAGTCGATTCGCGGTTCATTATTCTGGGGATAATAATCCTTTTAACTCACTAATAATAACAATAATTTGGTCACTCAATCCATGATTGTTTGTGGGACACCACTGTGCGCAATTGGCTGCCACGTTTTGGCCAGAAAAATATTCTGTCAGTCCACTTTCCAGTAATATTCTGTAAAGTAATATTCTTTCCAGTAATATTATTTCTCGACGACGTGATAATGAGCTGTGTCAAAACACAAGGGAAGAATCCCAAGGATGAAAGTATGGTGACTGTGTGTTTGGTTGGCAAACGTGGACCAGGTGAGATTGCAAGCTTGCTGACGTTTTTCTCCCCGAGGAAATTGTCTGTCTTGTGAAAAGGTCCACTTGTGGGCAGAGCAGGGTAGCACTCAGGAGCAATCACAGGGTCAGTGTTGAAGGGGGAACGGAAACATACTGCCAGCAGATGCCCAGCTGTCGTTTCCACTCAGTCCCAAACTGAGTTCACAACCATTTCAGTCCAACCGATCGCAGGTCTCCTTGATGACCAAAGGAAGCAAGTATAATGATCAAAGCCCTGATCTGCTGAGAGCCCTGATTCACAGAGTTTTGTTGTGGTAATTACCTCCGCAGGCAATCACCACGCTTTATATTTGATTTAGCTACTCTCCAGATCCCCTACTGCCTGTGACCCCCCCCCCCCCCCCCCCACCCACCCCCACCCCCTCCTACATGGTTCTGAACCTGCAACTGGGATGGAAGCCAACTGAACTTTCCTAAACACAGGGCTGGTCCACAGCTCAGTCAGCCGAGGGCAATACTGTGGACAGAACAATCTACCTCTGGGATTTCCATGTGTAGGTTGGACGCATGGACTTCTCAGCTTGGTTTAGAGACCCTTAAAGCAACAGTGATGGATCTTTGTATGTATCAGATACCTGGCTGACGCAAACAACCCCAACAACAACAACAACAACAGCATCAACAACAACTAGCATTTATATAGAATCTTTCACTCGGGCAGCAGTTCAGATTGCATGGCCCATGCTTCCCTCACAAGAGATCACATGATTGGTTAAAATGAAGAAGGCCTTCCAACAACAACAACAACAACAAATTACATTTATAGAGCGCCTTTCACGTCGGGAGGATGTCCCAAGGCGCTGCACAGGAGGCGTGTGACCCGAGCTGGGAGGGGAGTGTTTGGGAAGGGGTGAAACACGAAGGGGAGGTAAAAGAGTTCGGGGTGGAACAGAAGGCACGATCGAAGAGGAAAGTCTTCAAACCGGCCTTGAAAGAGGAAAGGGAAGAGACGAAACGGAGGGATTGAGGGATTGCATTCCAAAGGGTGGGAGCGGAGAAACTGAAGGCCCGGCCTCCGATGGTGGGGCGGATCGGGCGGGGGGCTTGGAGCAGGCCAAGTCCTGATGAACGGAGGGTCCGGGTGGGCGTGTAGGGGGAGAGTAAATTGGTTAAATAGGGTGGGGCAAGGCCGTGTAAGGCCTTGTAGGTGAGGACGAGGATCTTAAACTCGATCCTCTGGAGGATGGGGAGCCAGTGGAGACGGGCGAGGGTGGGAGTTATATGGTCGCGGAGGCGGGTGCGGGATAATACACGGGCTGCAGAGTTTTGGATGACCTGCAGCCTGTGAATGGAGGAACTGGGGAGGCCGACGAGGAGAGAGTTTCTATAGTCCAGCCGTGAGGTGATGTATGCGTGCACGAGTGTTTCGGCAGTGCGGGGGGTAAGATAGATGCGGAGCCTGGCAATGTTGCGCAGGTGGAAATAAGCGGTGCCGGTCAAGGCACGGATGTGGGGGAGGAAGGAGAGTTTTTGATCGAACATGATGCCGAGGTTCCTGATTGGCTTTGTGAGGTGGAGAGTACAGCCTTGGATATTGAGGCTGGCAGCGCCCGGTGTGAGGAGATGCTGGCTTGAGCCAATCAGGAGGGCCTCGGTCTTACTCACGTTCAATTGCAGGAAGTTGTCCCTCGTCCAGGACTCGATGTCGGACAGACATGCTGTCAGAACATCGATGGTCTGGGGGTTGAGGGATGAGGCAGAAAGGTACAACTGGGTGTCGTCCGCATACATGTGGAAATTTACCCCATGTTTGCGGATGACGTCGCCCAGAGGGAGCGTGTAAAGGGTGAAAAGGAGGGGATCGAGGACAGAGCCCTGAGGGACACCGTGAGAAACTGTGCGGGGGTTTGAAGAAAAACCATTGGAAGAAACAAAATGTAAACGGTGGGTCAAATAAGAGTGGAACCAGTCAAGGACTGTGCCTTGAAGGTTGAGGTGGGAGGAAAGACGTTGGAGGAGGATGGTGTGATCGATGGTGTGAAATGAAAGAGCGGAGCTGGGAGGCAACCACTCTTTCAAGGACTTTGGATAGAAACGGGAGGTTGGAGATGGGTCGATAACTTGATGGTTGCGACGCATCAAGAGAGGGTTTCTTCAGGATAGGGGTGATGGTGGCTGTTTTAAGGGAGGTGGGGACGGTACCTGAGGAGAGGGAAAGGTTAATGGTGTCAGAAATGAGTGGGGCCAACAAATGGAGCTGGGTGCAAAGGAGGGGGATGGGGATGGGGTCCAATGAGCACGTAGTGGGTTTCATGGAGGTGATTGTTTTTGTGACTGAAAGCGGGGTGGTGGGGTTGAAAGTGTGAAATGGGGGGTGAGTAGGGGTTGAGGTAGCTGATGAGGGCACGGAGGTGAAGGAGTGGTGGGGGGAGGAAACCGCAGAGCGGATTTTCTCAATTTTAGACTCGAGGAAGTCCAGCATCTCCTCACAACGAACGTTTGAGGAGAGGATCTGCGAGGTGAGGCGGGGGAGGGGGGGGGGGGGGGGGGGGGCGGAGGAGCTGGTTGGTGGTGGCGAAGAGGAGGCGGTGGTTGTCCTTCGCTTCCAGGATTATCCTGGAGTAGAAGGCTGATTTGGCGGTGGCTAGGGCGGAGCGGTAAAATTTGATGCGGTCCAGCCAGATTTGCCGGTGGACCTTGAGGCCAGATTTGAGCCAGGTGCGTTCAACTGCTCTCACTTGGCTTTTGAGGGAACGGAGGTCAGTTGTGTACCACGGTGATGATCGGGAATGGGAGATGGTTTGGGAAGTGAGAGGGGCCAGGGTGTCGAGGGTAATGGAGAGGGTGTTGTGGAGGGCGGTGGAGGCGGAGGATGGGTCGGTACAAAAAGAATGCCATTGTGGGAAGAGGTCAGAGGTTTCTAGGGCAGAGGTGAAAGTTTGAGGGGGAATCTTCTTCCAGGGCCGGTAGAAGATGGTGGTGGGTTTGGAAGTGGAGGGGGGAGGGATAGAGGTGTTGCAGGAAATGAAAAAATGGTCGGAAATGGCCTTGTCTGTGATGGTGACGCCAGAGACATTGAGGCCTCGGGTGATCACCAGATCGAGAGGATGGCCGTGGGTGTGGGTGGCAGTGTTAATGTAAAGGGAGAAGTTGAAAGACGAAAGTAAGAGGAAAATTCAGAGGAAATGCGGCAGGAGGGGGTGAAATGGAGGTTGAAATCGCCAAGAATAATAAGGCGATCAGAGGAGGCGCAAAGGGAAGTTAAAAGTGAGGAAAAATCTGAAATGAAAGTGGGGGAGGGTTTGGGGGGGCGATAAACTAATAGGATTTTGAAGGAATTGTGGGAGGAGTGAGAAAGGGTGAGCTGTTCGAAAGAGGGGAAGGAGCCGGAGGAATAGGGGGATAGGACGAGGGATGACTTTGAAATGAGAGCCACGCCACCGCCATGACGGTTGGGTCGAGGAGCATGGTGGAATGTGTAGTTGGGTGGTGTGGCTTCAACAAGGGGGAAAATGTTGCCTGGGGTGATCCAAGTCTCCATCAGGGCCATGATGTCAACCTTCTCATCAAGGATGAGATCGTTGATGGCCAGGGTCTTGTTGCAGACAGAGCGGACATTTTGGAGGCCGATGCGGAAAAAGCAGTTGGCCGAGGGGTGTGAGGGGGGACTGGGATGGTTGGCGGGGAGGGTGGGGATCTGAATAAGGGAGGAGAGGTTGACCCCCCGGGTTTGTGTCCGGTGGGGCTGGCGGGGATGGTGGGGGACAGGGCACTTGGTGTGGCTGCTGTTGGACAGCCAGCGCCGAGTGCCACGGTGAGCCCGTCGGAGGATTCCAATACTGGAACAGAGGGAAGCGGTGGGAAGGTCGAGCAGGGACAGTAGGCGAGGAGGGCGAAGAGAAAAAAGGGTAGAGAAGGAATAATGGAGAGGGGGAGTTGGGGGGAAAAATTTGAAAAGGGGGAGGGAAGCTCGGGTCATGGCGGCAGCCATATTGCGCACGCGGGGGACATTTGATCTCTTCCTTCTGGAATGGCACCCCCAACATGCCATTGGGGAGGTTCCTATTTGAATCCCAGTGTCCACGCCTCAAACACCTCTAGTTTATGGTACATCGATGTGCGCAATTTAGGAGCTCCATCCTCCAATCTTGCATTTGCTTACTCCACTTTACGGTACAGAAACATTGGGCAAGCTTCCTTACTCTACAAGCCTCTGTTTACCCAGCAGTAAGTAGGAACCCGGTTGCTAGTCAATCAGCGTATCGCTTTTCTATGGGTAATAATCCCCTGAAAGAAAATAATAATGTGATCACTCAATCCACTGTTGTGCGCAATTGGATGCTGCATTTTGCCCAAAAAATATACGGTCAATTCATTTCACAGGATATTCCGTGAAGTGCTTTGAGATGTCTTGAAGACATGATCGATTACAAAGATCATTATTACTATTATCCTGTGAAGTCCTGGGAGACATCCTCCAATGTGAAAAGGCGCTATTCAGTATCAAATAAAGTAATAAATCCTGGAAAAAAAAGAATCCTTACCTTTGATATGTATCAAAACGTATCGCAGGTCAATTAAGTCGAATAAAGCAGGCAATTTATCCTCAAGTGAAATCCCACTCACAGCCACAAAGTGTATCATTCATTTATTGTTGGCTAATAACTTAGAGAAACACCCTTCTCTTGTCAAACAGTATCTTCAAAATCCTCTTAACCAAGCAGATGGGGTCTCAGTTTAATGTCTCATCCGAACAGTGCAGCTCTCTCCACCCCCTCATCTCTCCCACCCCCAGCATTGCACTGAAGCATCATCTTAGACTGAACCCACAACCTGCTGACCAGAGGCAAGGCCTAATTAAAAACCTTGAGCCTTTCCCCAGCCAATTTTCACAGAGTGAATTGCTGGCCTGTGAATCACACAGTCACTACACTGCAAAACTCTACTGGAAACCCCGCAAAGCACTTTGAGACAATATGATATTGACGCTGTTGGTGTGGCATCAGCTACAACGATTATCATTATTATTATGTTATTACAGTTTAAATCACTCTGTAGAGTTAGTTTCTGCATAGTTTTCAGTAATGATCAGCCAGATCAATATCACTGCCATGTTACCTATGAATGGATGTCACTTTTCTTAGTATGTTGGAACTTCCTAAAATAGCCACTATTTGCAGAAGGTTGATATTTTTTGTTCACAAGGTATTTTGTGAAGCCATCTCTGAATAGTGTTTTTAACAGGGTCAGTTGCAGCAATGATTATAGAAGCAAGCCCTGCTTGCGTTATGCTACCACATACTTCCGTCCGCATTTAATTTGTCGATTCATATATTTCCCGATCTTCTCTATTTCCTTATTTCTCGCAGAGTTCATTCAGTGTACAGTGTATTCTGTGAAATGCTTTGAGACGTCTCAATAATAATAATAATAATCCTTGCATTCGATATAGCGCTTTTCCCGTCTTCTAGACGTCTCAAAGCGTTTCACAGAATGTACTTTAAAGTGAATTAACTGTATATTTGTGGGTGAAACGTGGTAGCCAATTGCGCACAGCAGTGTCCCACAAACAGTCGTGGATTGAAATGACCAATTTTATTATTGTGTGGACGGGATCAAATGCGCAATGTCAAAAGTAGTCATTATTATTACTTTGATTATTGGTCAGTGTTTTGCTGGAGCTGTAAACAGCTCCTCAGACATACAAGCAGCCAGCCTTGATGCTTTTTATTTGAAAAGGACCACAGTTTACATAACGCAAGGAGCAGATTATAAAACAGCCCCCGGCAGGGATTGCTACAGGAAATGGCAGTCAAAGTCGGGGCATAACATTAATGAATAAAAATTAAATCCCCCCAAATAAAAGGCTATTGTACAGCAGTGATCTGTACAAATGCTCCCCATTTCTAAGAACATCCAAAAAACCTTCTGTTCCATTCCTCCTGTAAGTGTGTATGTGTGAGTGTGTGAGAGAGAGAGAGAGAGAGACTCTCTTAACCAGACAGAAAAGAGCCGCAACTCATTTGGAAGCATAGCCCAGCCTCGTGCTTGCCTTGTGCTTTCTGAAGCAGCAAAGAAAGTTGTTTAGGAGTGAGTTTGCAGGCTCCTACACAAACAGTGGGTAAGAGAAAAATGTGTGCCGTACCTGCAACCCTCTCCTCCATGGACTTTGTCAGCCACAGCTGTGATCCAGGATGGAAGCAAGCAAGATACGTGACAATCCCTCTCAGGCCTCCATAAGAATCTTGCCTATATTATCCCCCTGGTTCTGATACAATCAGGAGCCCTTTAACAGGAGCAAACCCTCATACGCTCCACAGTGCCTATGTTTCGAGAGGGGGGTTGGTGGGGGTGGGAAGAGAGGGAGGTGGTGGAAGAGAACTAACAAGGCATGGAATGTGTGCAAATTCCCTGTCAGAATTCCCAGGCACAGATGTTACTGATTGTATGGAATAGGAATTCCCAGGTCCCCGAATGGATTCCAAAGTGGAAAGATGGGGAGAAGGCATTGGTTGCTATTAGATACGCATTCTGGACTTGTATGACTTTAGTGCTGTTGTGAATCTGTGGCCTGGATTTTGCAATGAGTTCAGTGGACATTGAAACAGTGGCAATGCCCCCTCCCTCCTGCCCCAATAGCCATAATGCACTGCAAGCCAGCAAACTTTGACCTCCAGACCAGCAACCACAACAACAAATTACGTTTATACTGTAGGTTTCATGTTGGTAGGATGTCCCAAGGTGCTGGAGAGTCAGCGATTTTGGACCCAAGCTTGGATTTGGAATCACGAGGGGTGTAGGACCGGGAGGTTGGGGGTAGGAGGGTGACCAACGGCGACCAAAGGGGAGGGTCTTGAGACGGGCTTTGAAGGAGGCAAAGAAGTTAGCGAATCAGAGGGTCTTTGTGATGAAGTTCCAAAGGGTGGGGGCAGAGAAGCTGAAGGCCCGACCACTGACGGGGGACATGGAGTAAGTGGAGGGAATCGACAAGTCTATATGAAGTTAGTGGATTACAGTGGTAGGGAGATAAGGAAGTAGGGGCAAGGAGGATTTACTTATTCAGGTCTCTTTCAGCACATCCAACCATCAATAACATGTGGTGAAGGCATTTGCGCATTGTGGTGAATAAAGCTATAGCAACAGCCAGTTGACTGGAAATTGACCTGCGGTCATGGTCAAACGCTTGTGCTGGTTTGAATGATTGTCATTTATCTACTCCCCCACAGGGAAGAAACTGAATAGACAGATGGGGTAGGGAGGGATGGGTGGAGGGAGGCTGATATATTAAACAATAATAATGGAGCTCCTGTGCCTTAGTGGTTAGAGCAGTTGTCTTGCAAGCTGGGGAGACTAAGCTGGGGAGACCTGTGTTCGAATCCAGGCAGGATTTGGGCAAGTTTCCTTACGCCACACGCAATAATAATCCATCCAAAAAAACCCACAAATAATAAAATTGGTCATTTCAATCCACGACTGTTTATGGGACGCTGCTGTGCACAATTGGCTGACGCGATTTGCCCACAAATATACAGTCAATTCACTTTACAGTATATTCTGTGAAGTGCTTTGGGACGTCGATAAGATGTGAAAAGCGCTGTATCAAATGCAAGGATTATTATTATTATAATAATCCTTACATTTGATATGGCGTCTTATCATGTCATGACATGTCTTCAAGTGCATCACAGAATACACTGTAAAGTGATTTGCCTATATATTTTTGTGGGCAAAACACAGCAGCCAATTGTGCACAGCAGCGTCCCAGGTGTAGATTGAGTGATCAACATATTATTATTTAATTTTTTGGGGAGGGATTATTAGGCCCGTAAAAGTGAGCCATCAACCGATTAACAATTGGGTTCCTACTCACTGCTAAGTAACAGAGACATATGGAGTAAGGAAACTTGCCTAATATTTCACCCCATCTGGTGAAATAAGCAAGTCCTCTCACTTGTGAATCAAGTGCTGTAACCAACAGGACTCTACCTATCTCCACAATCTAGTTTAACGGTTAATACTGTGGATAATAACTAGGAAATATAACCATGGTTAATGGTATAGAATAACTCCTTTAGTCTATTCCAGCCACATCAAATCCAGTGACGTCTAAGAACAAGTCATGTACAATCTTTCATCATCAACAACCACACCCTCCCAGTTTACAGTCAATTTACTTTATATTCTGTGAAGCGTTTTGAGACGTCTTGAAGAGGTCTTTCAAGGCCATTCACTGCCTTGGCCCCTCCTATCTCTCCGACCTGCTGGACCACTATGAACCTGCCCACCCCCTCCGTTCAACGGGCTCCAGTCTGCTCCACGTCCCATGCCTGACCCGCCCTACCATCAGTGGATGGGCTTTCAGCCTCTCTGCCCCCACTCTCTGGATCTCCATCCCACAGTCCCTTTGCCTCGCTCCCTCCCTTGCCTCCTTCAAGGCTGATCTCAAGACTCTCCTCTGTGATCGTGCCTTCTGCTGCCCTCCTAACTCTCTTCCCACCCCCATCCTAACTCTCACTCCCCTCCCCTCCCCTACCCTTCCCCCTTGCTCAGGTCCTGACCTGACTGTTCAGCGCCTTGGGACGTCCTCCTGACGTGAAAGGCGCTCTAGAAATGTAATGTTGCTGTTGAATATCAAATAAGGATTATTATTATTGGTGTTATTCAGTGTCGTTTACACGGGAAGCATCTTGGAGAGTGTATCAATAGCGTGGTTTGACGCCAAGCCAGGGAGAGAGGGGAGGTGACCATAGGCACGGGCGAAGAGGTGGTCAAAGTCTTCAGGTGTGATCTATGGAAAGAGAAGGCTCAAGACGGATGGATGGAGCCAGGGAATGTAGAGCTTGTGCATTGGAATGTGCAGGGTGGAGATGCAGCCAGCTGTTCTGGGTGACTGAAGCTTTCCCTCTTTGTTAGCGAGAGAGGCAGGTCAGCGAAGGGGAGGGTTGAGAGCCAGTGATAACACAGCTTGTATGGCATCCACTGGCAGACCATCTGGCACGGTTATCTCTTCTGATCTTCGACCTCATTCTGTGTCAATGTGACGTCATTGAAATGAACAAATAAGCTGCTGATTTCTCTCCAGGACACACAATGCCTTTTGCAATTAACAATAATCATAATCCTTACACTTTTACATTTGATATAGTGCCATGCTTACAGCCACCACCCCCCACCCCCTCACCACAACCCACCCCTCCCCGTCTTGGGCTTGAAGTCACTGTAAAACTACCGTGTAGAGGGTACCATATAAGTACAAGTTGTTGTTGTTGTTGTTGTTATAGCTCCTTATCATGTCTTCCAGACGTCTCAAAGCGCCTCACAGAATATACCGTAAGGTGAATTGACTGTATATTTGTGGGCGAAATGTTGCAGCCAATTGCGCACAGCAGCGTCCCACAAACAGTCATGGATTGAGTCAACAGAGGTGTGTGGAGTAAGGTTTTCATCCCGCCTGGGAATTGGGCCAATTGGAAAGGACTAAGGTCAGCATCAACAATAACTTGCATTTATATAGCGCTTCTCACTCTTTGACAGTAGCGGGGGAGGGGCAGGGCGAGTGTGAGGAGGAGGGGTAGGGGGAGGACGAGGGGGAGGGGGAGGGGAGGTGACTCTAGGCAACAGCTCAACCACTATTTTCCTCAAATCAGTAAGTACTTCTTCGCTGCCTTGTAGTCCGTAGTCACTCGGTCCCCTTCCCTCGCTGCCTGTAATATGTTTTCACGTGTTTGAATGTCCTCAGGACCAGAGAGATACATCACCCGAATACTCTGGCTGGGTTGCCTCTTAGTTCTTTACTGAGACCCCACTTTGGGAGTGTGTGCTCATTGTCTAGGATGTCACTCCAACAACAACAACAACAAATTACATTTGTATAGCGGCTTTCACATAGGGAGGAGGTTACAAGGTGCAGGAAAGATGCAGAGCTGGTGTGGCACTAGAGTGGGGGGTGGTGGGTGGGGGTAGAGGAGGGAGAGCGCTGCACTTAAGCACTCTGAGACCCATCCTCGCATGAAGTCCACTATATAAGTGCAATGTGTTGTTGGCCGTGCATTATCGGAGGTGCTTTTCTGTGGATGAGAAGCTGAGGTCCTGCCTGTAATATACATAAATAATAATAATAATCCTTGCATTTGATACAGCGCTTTTCACATCTTCAAGCCGTCTCAAAGTGCTTCACAAAAAATACTGTAAAGTGAATTAAAGTATTTTTTGGGGTGAAATGCGGCAGCCAATTGCACACAGCAGCATCCCCCACAAACAGTTGTGGGTTTTTCCACCTCACTTTGCGACCTCCAGTCCCATGATGTTCTCTCAGCCTGTCTGTCAGACATCAAGAGGTGGATGAGCGCAAATTGTGAAGCGCTCTGAGACACCAACTGTCATGGAATGGCTGATTTTTTTTTGAGGAATTATTATCAGGCATGTGGAGTAAGGAAACTTGCTGAAGGTTTCGGCCTGCTGGGAATCGAACCCAGGTCTCTCATTTGCGAGGTGAGTGAATAACGTGACACAAAAAAAAGTAATCAATCCTCGGTCACGGCTTCTGAGGTTAAACTTGCCATTTCACTGTTCTTACTTTGGAATTATAGTCCTGACATGTTGCCCTGCCTCCCTCACCGCCCTGCCCAGCAAAGCGGCTATTAACAGTGTGTCAGAGCCGCAAAATAAAATCCTCCAGATGCAACCCATGCCTTCTGTCATCCTCCTACCCCTACCCTCCACCCCTCCTGATCCCAACCACCGGTTCGGGTGCGGATCCTTGACTGTCCAACTTCTTGGAACGTTCTCCTGACATGAAAGGCCCCAAACAAATAGAATGTGTTGTTATTGTTGTTTATTGAGGCATTGTATGTTTCAAAGGTCCAATGGTGTAGTGACTGTTTCTGGTAGATAAACATCTCTTGTGGCCTCTGCTTATTCAACTAGGGCTGCTCCTCCTGGCGGGACTTTGGTTTGCAGGGTTAATGGGAGTTGAGTGGGATTCATCCCCCAGTGAATGGCTGGTATCTCCAAGCCAGTCTAGCTGGTCTGTTCATCAGCTTGGCTCAAACACAGCATCCTCACCGAGACTCTCACCAGTTTATGGCTAATACTCTCCAGAATTAGGTGAACAACATGTGTCCCTCCAGGGAGAGAGATGGAGGGAGTGAGTGCACATTCTAATCCAGACATAGAACGATTACAAGATTCTTGAGCACTGCGATGGGTTTCTGTTTGGGTCGGAAACTTGGTTGACCAAACAAATTTTTTTTCACTAGATTAACAATCCACCTGCTTGTCAGCTACCCCCCCCCCCACAGCCACCACTGAAAGAAACTCCACTACAAATTGCTGAGAAAGCGATTTTCAGCCTCGATGAATTCAGAGTCAAACTGCTTTATTTATTTAATGGGTGATTCACTCAACCGATGCACTGATGTCAGAGCTGAAATGAACCTTTATGTAAATGGCCTCGCTGTCAGCTCTGTGGGTTATTGGGGCACCAACTGTGTGCTTATCGAGTAAAAATCAGTCATCCCATTGTGTGCACTTCATCAAATCTACATGCAAGGCTTTTGTTGAATCGAGAACAAAACATAAAAGGCTTCTGGTTTACAAATGCGTTGGAATTCATACAGAAGGTAATAATAATCCTTAATCCTTGCCTTTACAAAGTGCACTGTCTCTACACTTGACAGCCAATCTCTGTGAAGCACTTTGAGACGTGTTGATGCTCCGATGTGAAGTTTGATAATGGTTATTATATTTATTAGTAATACAGCGTTCCCCAAATGCTTATCACTGCAACACAGATCCATCACAACAACTGAACCAACTGAACCTGAGTTCTTCCAGCCTCCTCCCTCTCCCCTCCCTCCCTCTTCCCTTCCCTTCCCAGTGCTTCCTTACTTAAACATTCTTCATCCAGGACATTCCACCTTCTGCTCCCCACTCTACAGACGTCTCTTCCAAATCGATAATAGTAGTAATCCTTCCATTTAATGTAGCGCCTTATCGCATCTTCGACATGTCTCAAAGTGCTTCGCAAAATATACTGTAAAGTGAATTGACTATTTCCCTTCGCCTGGCTCCCTCCTCTTCAAAACCTCTCTCACACTTTTCTCAACATCTTCAAACTCTCTTTTCTCTCTTCACTGCTCAATGCTGCCTCCAAAACGTTTGCAGTCACTTGCCAACGCACAGTCATTCTCATTGCAGTAAAATCCTGCTTGGAAATATCCTCCTGATCAAATGAAAGGCTTAATACTTACTGTACTTGTGTTAGTCATATCAAATCTGACTTATGCATAACTTTACATAAGTCATATATAAGGTTTACGTACGTGAGATTTACTGTGTTTTTTTTACTTAACTCTCTGTAGTGCTCGGAGACGACTTGTGCTACATAGAATTGCCTTCGTAAATGAATTTGATTCAACCTTTGTTGAATTAAAGCGTGCTGTAGGGTAGTGGAGTCCTGTAGCGTAGTGGCTGGAACATTCGCCTCGCAAGTGAGAGGACCTTGGTTTGATTCCAGGGCACCTTTAGGCAAGTTTCCTTACAACACACACAAGTTTACCTCGCGGTATGTAGGATCTGAGTTGTTTGTTGATTGGTGGATTGCTTTCCAGGGGGTAATAATCCCTTAGTAATAATAATAATAATTTGGTCACTCAATCAATAACAACAATAATAATCCTTGCATTTGATATAGTGTTTTTCACGTCTCAAAGCGCTTCTCAGAATATACTGTAACGTGAATTGACTGTATATTTGTGGGTGAAACATGGCAGCCAATTGTGCACAGCAACGTCCCATAAGCAGTCGTGGATTGGAAATGATAAATGTTTATTATCGTGGGGGGGTTTTTTGGGAGGGAATATTGTGAGGTGTGTGGATTAAGGAAATTTTCCCAAGGTTTCTACCTGGATTCGAACACAGGTCTCACGCTTGAAAGGCGAGTGCTCTAGCCACTGAGCTACAGGAGCTCCCTATTTGTGGGCACTGCCGTGCTGAATTGGCTGCTACGTTGCGCCCACAAAATAAACAGTCAATTCACTGAGCCGTATATTCAGTGAAGGGCTTTGGGACGTCTCTAAGACATGATAAGGTGCTGAATCAAATGCAAGGATTAATATTATTATTATTATTACAAAGCAACACAATGGGGAGCGAGAGAGTAAAGGAGGGTGCTTGCTTGGAAGGTAAACTTTAGTTAAGATGGTGTTTAGCTGAAGTTCAGTGTGATCCTCACTGAACATTTGCCTGCGTGGGTTGATGTTTGGACACCAGAGGCTTTTGGACATCAGGGTTTGGGTCCTTGTCAAAATAAACCAGCCGCGTAGGCTGTCAATCTTGATTACAGTGTCACCGTGTCATATTAAAAATGTCACCATGCACCAGTGCGCAGAATATTTAATATCGAGGCTGCCACTGTCAACTAACAGAGACACAGGCACTAATTATTCACTTATCTGAAACTGTGTTGGGAATGTCATCTTAAAAGTGATGTCGGAATGCATTAATTCAAAGCAGAGCTTTGATCGAGTCAGATGTCTCGCGAGGCACTTGTGAATCTTCCTAATACGAAACAGACAGAGCGAATTTAAGAGTCGTTGCTTCAGTGCATATTAAACCCCACTGATGTATATTACTTTCAGCCTCTGTCCCGAGGTCCAGGCCTGATTTCAGGAGCGGAGTGAGTGGTAGGGATCTGATGCTCACCCCAGGCACCGTTTGAAAATTTTGAGAATCGTTTGAGAGCAATTTTTTAAATAAAATTCAGAAATCGTCTGAAATCCAGGCAGAGACTTGAGCTCCGAAGACCGTTTATTGTCCTGGGTTCACGTCGCTCAGTGGTTCCAGTACTCGCCTAGCTCGCGAGAGGACCCAGGTTTGATTCCCGGGCAGGAAAAAATCCTTACTCCGTACACCTCTATTTGGTGAACAGTAAGTAAGAGCCTGGTTGTTAAAATCTCTCCACTCCTCTGCACACCCCCTACCTCTCTGACCTCCTCTTTCCTCACAAGAGTACCCGTTGCCTTCGCTCCACCGGGTCTGGCCTCCTCCTTGTCCCCCGAATCCTCCATTCCACCGTCGGCGGCCGTGCCTTAAACCACTACTCCCCGAGGTTCTGGAACTCCCTCCCTCACTCCCTTCACCTCTTTCCCATTTTCAGGTTATGCCTGTAGACTTTTCTTTTTGACTGCGCATTTGGTCACCTTGTCCCCCTCTCCCTGGCTCGGCCCCGGGATCTGCTTTGTGAAGTGCTATGAGACGCCGTCTGGCGTGGAGGGCGCTATATAAATCCAAGTTGTTGCTGTTGGTCTCTGGAGATAATAACCTCTTCAAAAAAATAATATTCATGTGGTCACTCAATCCATAACTGTTTGCTGCGCTGTGTGCAATTGGCTGCTGCATTTTGCACACAAAATACACAGTCACCAGTTGCTTTGAGACATCGCACCATTCAGCACTACATTAAATGGAAGGATTATTATTACTTATATCAGTTATCTTAACTACGATGCAGACAAAACTGCAGTGGTTTGTCTGACAAGGATTCCAGCTTTGCTGCCCACCCCCACCCCTCCCACGTGATTAATCTCACCCCCCATTACATTCAGAGAGAGACTTGGAGGGTTCAGCATTAAGCACTGATTCTTCAAGAAAGATTTAGACTTCTTCACAAAGAGTGATGGCACCATTTGGCTGTGACTATCTGATCAATGCCAATTCTCCCTCATCCTAAATCCCTGTTGCCAAATCATAATTGACACAAACACATAATTTGACAACAACGTCAAAGCCTTCCTTTTTTTTGTTCAGATCCATTAATATTTGCAAGCCTGAGGCTGAAGATTATATTACAAAAACATTCATTCCATAACAGATTCATAAATTTAAATTTATTCCCACTTTTTCTCCCATGGCATTTAGGATATTTTCTGTGCCTGCTTTACCTTTTGCCTGATGTGTTTGTCTTCAAAATACACAGTCGCTACACTTTTGTTCTTAAATCCTGAGAAACACTTTGAGATGACCTCAGGGCTTTATACAATGGTGTCCTTTGGATGAGATGTTAAACTTTGGTCCCATCCACCTATTATAGTGGGTGTTAAAGATCCTATTCAACAAGCGAAGGGAATTTCTCCTGGTGTCCCAGCCAACAATCCCCCAAATAAAAAAGTTGTCATTCATCTCATGGCTGTTTGTGGGACGTTGCGGTGTGCAAATTGGCTGCCTTGTTTGCCCACATAATACACAGTCACTACATTTCACAGGTATGTCCTTTGCAACGACTTGATGATGTGTGACCAAATGAAATACAAGCTTTATTATTATGATGATGATGAAAAGCTATGGTACACTAGTAGATGGGGAACCAAAAGTTTTGTTGTGAAGACAGCAACCCCATATAAAAAACAAGACAAGTGGGGAAAGGATGTCTCAAAGGGCTTCACGGGTTTATTGTGAATTGGAACGACTGTGTATTTGTGGGCAAACGCAACAGCATAATTGTGCCACAGAAACGTCCCCCAAACAGCCATGAAACGAACAACCAATTTTATTTGGGGGATTTTTGGCCGAGACGCCATAAGAGTCACACACTTCTCTTTTCGAATAGATTCGCGTTAGATTGTGGAGGAAAACACCAACGCAGACTTGATGGCCCATATCGCCTGCTGATGCGCTATAACATTGTCCGCTTAAGCAATGCTTTTGTTGAGTTACCGAATGTAACTCGGGAGGTTTGATGCTGTTCAATGGAGCAAAGCAGCTTTGAGTAGAGGAGACCTAAATTCCAGGCACTGAGTGCAATGTTATATTTGGTGCCCTCGTGTGGCTGAACCAACAGGTCTATGAGAAGCGAGGTTTAACACGATGTTTGAGTAACCCAGTGCCATAAATCAAAGCCTGAGATATATTTATTGCTCGACATTTAAAAAAGCAGCACTTTCATTTTATTTTTACGACTTTCAATCTTTTTTTAGCGTTTTATTTCTCTATTCGAAAAGAAAAATAAGTTTGCCCGTTTTGTGGGATATTTGCTGTGAGCAAATTGGCTGCTTGCTTTGAAACGTAACTCCAAAGTGAAAAGCGCCATATACATTTACATCGTATTGTCTTGCCTAGAAAATACACTGTAACTGCACTTTGTCAAAAGTGTGCTTTTTTCATTCGCTTTCTCAAACTTACTACAGTAGCACTGTAACAATGAATGTATTCATGTATCACTGTGTACAAATTGTCTGCTGCATTCACCCATTGATATTATTATTGCTATTATTATGATGATTATTCCTCTTATTATAATTAAGATAATTATCAAGATATGCATTGCTGGAGATGCCGTCGTTTGGATGAGATGTTAAACGTTAAATCGAAATCTGTTCAAACCTCCGCAACCGAATTCTGGATCAAAATATAACATTCAACAACAACAACAACAGCAGCTTTGATTTATATAGCGCCCTCCACACCGGACGGAGTCTCGGAGAGCTTCACAATAACGGATCGCGAGGCCGAGTCAGGTGGAGGGGGAAAAAGGTGACCGAAAGCGCAGTCGAAAAGAAAGGTCTTTAGCCGAGACCTGAAAGTAGAAAGAGAGGGGGCGAGGTGAAGGGAGTGAGGGAGGGAGTTCCAGAGATTTGGGGCGTAGTGGCTGAAGGCACGGCTATCGATGGTGGAGCAGAGGATTTGTGGGACAAGGAGGAGGCCAGACCCGGTAGAGCGAAGGTAACAGGTACTGTTGTGAGGAGAGAGGAGGTCAGAGAGGTAGGAGGGTGCAGAGGAGTGGAGGGATTTGGAAACAATCGATCCTCTCCGGGATAGGGAGCCAGTGCAGTCTGACAAGGACTGGGATAATTGGGGAGTGAAGTTTGGTACAGGTGAGAATGCGGGCAGCAGAATTCTGGATAGCTTGGATTTTATGGATGGTAACGGAGGGGAGACCAGCGAGGAGGGCATTGGAATAGTCCAGCCGAGAGGTGACAAAGGCCTGGACCAGGGTGTCAGTGGCTTTTAGGGTGAGATATTGGCGGAGACGAGCGATGCGTAGAACATGGAAGAAACACAATTACCCAAAGGTTTAATGTTCAGAACATCAAGTACGTTCAATCAGTGCCAAATAGCATTTTAAGCGTCAAATAACACTCTTTCATATAAAAGATAATTTCTCTCTGTTAAGACTTTTATGATTCTGTTGCTGTGGCTTGAATTGAACAGACGCAATTGTAATTAAGAAAGAATTGCGATGCCAACCTTTAAAACCTTGGTTGATCTTATTAGCTGGCGTTTGTAGAAACTGACTGTGATAAATGTGCTGCAAGTGTTACCAGAATTCAGTTGCAATGTCAGCCTGCTTTTACTTTTGAGTATAATAATCCTTGAATTGGATATTGCTGCTTATCCGCAACTAATCCTGGCATTCAAAATAGTGTCTTTGACATTGGGTGGTTGCCTCAAACCATTTCACAGGATGCACTGTAAAGTGCAGAGACTGATATCTTAAGGAAATAGGATTGGAGAAATCAGGAATTGATTGATTGATTGATTGATTGATGAAGGAACAGGGATGGATGTTTGGTTAGTGGGGGCAGATAGGGCAGGGGGCATGAAGCAAGCCAGCGCCCGCCGAGCAGAGGGAGCGGACGGGTTGGTATGGTGTTAATAAGGTACTGGAATTCGTACAATCCTCAGAGAGTTGTGCAACGTGAGCGATAGATCATCACTGGAATCGCCTTAAACTGGAGGGGAACCGGCACGCAGCAATCCCTGGTCACTCCACATCAGATCAAAGAGGAGCTGAGAGAAACCTGGCACACTGTGTCACTGCGTGTTAGTGTCAACCCAGCTCAGGCAAACTGGACCTGATGTTTGTCAAACAGAGCTGAAGGCAGGTATTGTGCTGGTGGATCAGTTACCTGATGTAACATACCATACCCTCCACCTTCCCCATGGCATTGGGAACAGCTGGTCAATCTCAATGACCTACACCCTGCCCTCACCATCTCCAACCATCTCTGCCATGACCAAACCTCATATATTTTAGAGCTCAAATAAACTGTTAATGGTGTTTCGCATAATGAGGAGGAAAATTTGCTGTGTGTGAATAAGAATCAAAATACTCCTTGCATTTGATATTGCGCCTTATCACGTCTTCAAGACGTCCCAAAGCGCTTCACAGAATATACTGTGAAATGAATTGACTGTATATTTTGTGGGCAAAACGCGCCAGCCAATTGCGCACAGCAGTGTCTCACAAACAGTCGTGGATTGAAATGATTTATTGTTTCTTTTTTCAAGGGATTATTATTAGTCGTGTGGAGTAAGAGAACTTGCCCAAGGTTTTGCCTTGCCTGGAATCGAACCCAAGTCTCTCACTTGCAAGGCGAGGGCTCTAACCACTGAGCTACAGTGATAATGTTGTGTTAATTATCACATTGTATACTGCATTTTGCTTGTGAGCCATTATATAACAACAACTTTAATTTATATAGCGCCCTCCACGCCGGAAGGCATCTCAGAGCGCTTCACAATAACGGATCCCAGGGCCCGAGCTAGGGGGAGCGGGAAACAGGTGACCGAAACGCGGTCGAAAAGAAGGGTCTTCAGCTGAGACCTGAAACTAGAAAGAGAGGAGGCGAGGCAAAGGAAGTGAGGAAGGGAGTTCCATCCATGTTCGTACTTTGATCTCATCTAGCCTCGGCTGATTCTCCAGCTCAATGCTGGGGTGGTGCGGAGTTGAAAATCAATTTGAGATTAACTATCTTTTTCAGGTAATTGAACTACGAACATTGTCTGACTTCAGGGTCGCCAGGTCACCCCATAGACTTGTGGAGTTCTGTAGCTCTGTGGATAGAGCGCTCACCTTGCAAGTGAGAGAACTGCGTTCAGTTCCAGTCAGGGCAAAACCTTGGGCAAGTTACCTTACTCCACACGCCTAATAATAAACCCTCAAAAAATAACGATAATAAATTGGTCAATTCAATCCACGGCTGTTTGTGGGGCACTGCTCTGCGCAATTGGCTGCCATGTTTCACCTCGTATATACAGTCAATTCACAGTATATTCTGTGAAATGCTTTGAGGTCTCTAAAAGATGCGAAAGCGCTATAGCCTTGCATTAATATCAAATGCAAGGATTATTATAAAAACAGAAGTTGCTGGGAAAACTCAGCAGGTCAGGCAGCATCCACGGAGAAAGGAAAGTGAGTCAACGTTTCGGGTCCACGAGCCTCCGTCAGAACAGATGAAGGGCCGTGGACCCGAAACTCACTTTCCTTTCTCCGTAGATGCTGCCTGACCTGCTGAGTTTCCCCAGCAACTTCTGTTTTTGTTTCAGATTTCCAGCATCTGCAGGATTTTGTGTTTTGCAAAGATTATTGTTATTATTAGAGACCTTCCTGTGCATTGAATTGTCAGAGGTGCCATCTTTAGGATGAGACGTCTGTGTCTGTTCCAGTGAGTGCTAAAGATCCCACAACATTATCTGAAAGAAGAAAAGAGTTTCTTTCTCCCAGTGTCCTGGCTGACAATCCACCAGATAAAATCAGTCTTTTCACTTCATGGCTGTTTGTGGGATGTTGGCTGCCACATTTCGTCTACAAAATGTACAGTCAATTCACATTACAGTATATTCTGTGAAGTGCCTTGAGTTGTCCCAACTACGTGATAAGACACTACAACAAATCCAAGGATTGTTATTATTATTAAGTCACTGTGCAAATTGGCTGCAGAGTTTGCTTGGAAAATGCACAATTTTTACAGTGAAATCCTGTGAAAGCTTTGAGATGTTCTGCCAAGCTAAAGGCTGTATCAAATGCAAAGATCAACTTTTCTTTGGTTTAATAACAACTCAAGTTCCTATATCTTTCCTGGCGTTTGAGGCTGAATTCAAGATGGAACACCCGGGGGCCTGTCATTGAAATCTGTAAATATAGAATTCTTTCAACTCCAATTTTTGCATCACGTAACTCAAGAGTTCTTTACCCTCACCGTTCCGCCCTCTCCTCCTCTCACCCCACCCCAAAAAAACACACCAATGTGTTTTCGGCCACAATAGTCTGTGAATGAATCATTCCACCCAGAATTCTCAGTTAGCCCGAGGAGACAGGTTTTAAATGGAGTAATTAGTAGATATTAGGTTACAGTTATTTCCTGATGAACATTGCATTCGATATAAAATTGTCAGAGCCCAGGACAAGAATGTCCCGTCCTCTCTATTCTCTCTCAAACAACCTTTTAATCACATCCTCCAATTAAAATAATGAACTGAGATTACGTCTCACTTATTATTGCTGCTCTTTGGGTATTAAGCTCCCCCTTCCCTTCAAGGAAACATGTGGTAGGAATAACTCACATCCTGAGATTAAACCAACATATGAACTGAGAATCCAGCAGTGTCTAGCCAATATCTCCTGCATTAAGCTTATCCTGGAATAAGGCGAATGTTCTAACCACTACCCTACAGTACTCCAAGGTGATTAAAAACCTTGGCCTTGTTTTTTTGTTGATCACTTTCCCCCAGTTTCGTCCCCCATTTGTCTGTCTTGAAAGAATTAAGACACAAACCTTGCTTTAATTAAACTCTCGCTGTTCCTTTCTCGCCTCCGCTGCTGGAGGTGCTCTATGCTTAAAGCCAATGAATGGTAGAGCCAGACCTGCCCCTTCCACAAGGCGTGGAGCCAGAACACTAACTTTGTCGTTGTAAAGTCGGACTGGTGAGATTAGTTTGAGGGGAAATAGCAAATTCCTCATTCCATTCTGGGCCCGGAAATCAATTTTGTGTTGAGATCTCCGGAAAAAGTGGACAACATCTTATAATTAGAGCTGGGCCATTTAGGAGTGAAATCAGGAAGCATTTCTCTCGCAAAGGGTAGCGGAAATCTGCAACTCTCTCCCACAGAACAACAACATTTGTAGTGCCCCTTTCATGGCGGGAGGGAGGGCCCAAGGCGCTGAAGGCTGTGGATGCTGGATCCATTCATAGAATCATATTCCAGTTCTGTAGGGCAACATGTTCGGCAAGTTTCCTTACTCCACACGCCTTTGTTTACCTCGCCGTAAGTGAAGTAGGAACTCGATTGTTAGTCGATTGGCAGATCACTTTTCCAAGGAAAATAATCCCTTCAAAAAAATGAAATAAATAACAATAATAATAATTTGGTCACTTCAAGCCACGACTGTTTGTTGGACACTGCTGTGCGCCATTGGCTGCCACGTTTTGCCCACAAAATGTACAGTCAATTCACAGTTATTCAGTGAAGCGCTTTGAGATGTCTCGAAGATGTGATAAGGCGCATTGTATGAAATTATATTATAATTTTATGTTATAATTCTATATTGTATATTGTACAGTATTACCAAATAATAACATAAGAAGCAGGTTAATCACTGGTCTGTTGATTTGGGAAGAATGACTGGGAGGCAGGAGAGAATCTCTTGTGAAAACAACAACAACAACAACAATTTACATTTATATAGTGCCTTTCACGTCGGGAGGACGTCCCAAGGCGCTAAACAAGAGGCGTGTGACCCGAGCTGGGAGGGGGAATGGAATTGAAGATAAAATAGCCCACATGCAAAGCATGAGACAAGTGTGTACATTCGCGGCATTGTCTATCACATTGTATATCACGATTAATGATATGTTGCAATTGAAAAATAGAGAGGGCCAGATATTGGGAATCAAACCCTAAAATAATAATGATCCTTGCATTTAATATAGTGCCTTGTCACGTCATTGAAACACCTCAAAGCGCTTCACAGAATACATGATAAAGATAGTGACGGTATATTTTGTGGATAAAACGCAGCAGCCATTTGCACATATCAGTGTCCCACAAATAGTAATGGATTGAGTGACCAAATCATTTTGGTTCATTTCGTTGTTTGAAGGGATTATTAACAACAACAACAACAAAATTGCAGTTATACAGCGCCTTTCACGTCGGGAGGACATCCCAAAACGCTGAACAGTCTGGTCAGGACCCGAGCCGGGAGGGGTAGGGGGGGGGTAGGGGGAAGGGGAAGGAGAGTGGGAGAGGGGGAAGAGTTAGTGGAGGAGCCGAAGGCGCGGTCGAAGAGGAAGGTCTTGAGACCGGCCTTGAAGGAGGAAAGGGAGGAAGCGAGGTGGAGGGGCTGCAGGGTGGAGTTCCACAGTGTGCGAGCAGAGAGGCTGAGAGCCCGGCCGCCGATGGTTGGGCGGTTAGGGCGGAGCAGGCCTGAGGCTGCTGAGCGGAGGGTGCGCGCAGGCTGATAGGGAGACAGTAGGTCAGACAGATAGGCGGGGGCAAGGCCCGTGAATGGCCTTGAAAGTGAGGACAAGGATCTTGAATTGGATCCTCTGGGTGACGGGGAGTCAGTGGAGACGGGCGAGGGTGGGAGTGATGTGGTCGTGAAGCCTGGTACGGGAGAATACACAAGAGTTCTGAATGATCTACAGCCTGTGAGGGAGGAGCTGGGGAGGCCGACGAGGAGGGAGTTCCCGTAGTCGAACCTGAAAGTGATAAAGGCGTGGACGAGGGTTTCGGCAGCGTGTGGGGTGAGGTAGTGGCGGAAAGTCATCCCAGAAATCAACTGACAACCGGGTTCCTGCTGACTGAGAGGAAATCAGAGGCACGTGGAGCAAGGAAAGCTGCCAATGGTTTCACCCTCCCCGAGAATCGAACCCGATTCCTTTTGCTTGTGATAGGGTAGGACTCCAGGACTGCACAGGGACTTGTAAAAAGACAGCTTACGGAACACATCGCAACATCATTTTAGAAGTCCAATTCTAATTTCTCAATGGGAAGGAACGGAGAGGCGAGTTCGGGGTTAATTTCTTTCGCTGGGTCAGGGAGTCCTAGGTGGGCCCATTGCCCTGAACAAACTGTCCCACCTTGTCAAGTCCCTTTGTGGCTTGCGCCTGCTGAACATCAGAAGCAAAGTGTGTATTAAAATAGGGCAGGCCACACATAACAGCTACTCTTGGCCTCCTTTTGCACTGACTCCGGGTGACTCAAAGTCCCGATTATGCAAATAGCCGTCCGTTTTCCAAGAACAATACGGCAGACCGGTCAAAACTGTTTACGCGTCTGGAAAGGGCATCTCTTCCTGGAAGAAATAACATAGGAGTCCGATAATAAAGATCAGCACTAATGAGATAGAGACAGGTCCTGCAGCACATTACATTACCATATTTCCACATAATTAGTTTGTTTTCCACTTGAAATCAGAAAAGGGCTTTGACGTGACTCCCAGTGCCTCGGGATGCTGTATTTCACTGGGATTCTTGTGCTCCAGTGTTTCATCTGTTGAATAATTAGAGAGGATTAATCTGCCCAAATCAAAAGTTTCAATTGGCAGAAATATTATACAACTCATGAATACTGCATGCAACAATCAGGCAAACTAAAGCCTGTAACAGAGGAGAGGTAGTGAAGGGCAATTCGGCTTTAATAAAGCTCTTCAAGGCTAAACGAAGGTTATAAAATCATTAGTAAATTAAACTATTATTATTATTAAATTGTGCACGTTTGGCTGCCACATTTTGCCCACAAAATGTGCAGTCTCTCCACTTTATTCTGTGAAGTGCTTTGAGAAGTCTCAATGCATGATAAGGTGCTACATCAAAGCAAGGATTATTATTCATATAGTGTATATTTTTGGTGTATTCCAAAGGGTTTTTGTTTAACAAAGAAAGCGATTGCATAATAATAATCTTTGGTTTTGATATATCTTTACATCTCAAAGTGCTTTACAGAATATACTGCAAAGTGAATTGACTGTATATTTTGGGGGGAAAACACAGCCGCCATTTGAGCATGACTTGTTATAATTATAGTGTTGCTTATACACAGCAAAATGTATTTTAGATGCATCAAAATCTTTTAACTAGGGACTGCAGTAGTTCACGTGTTTGCAGTACTGGATTGAAGTGACCAATTTATTATTGGGTTTTTTCTTGACGGATTATTATCAGGCGTGTGGAGTAAGGAAACTTGTCCAAGGTTTCGCCCCATTGGGAATTGAACTCAGGTCACTCGCTTGCGAGGCAAGATGACAATGTATTTTGCAGAAAGGCAGCCAAATTGTGCCCAGCAACGTCCCACAAACAGCAGTGAAACGAGTAACCATTTCACAGTATTTTGCATTTTTAACCATTTCATTTGTGGAGTCCTGTAGCTCAGTGGTTAGAGCACTTGGCTTGCAAGTGAGAGACCTGTGTTTCGAATCCAGGTAAGTCAGGGCGAAACCTTGGGTAAGTTTCCTTACTCCACACACATGCCAAATAATAATCCGTCCCCCAAAAACCTATCATAAAAATTGGTCATTTTCAATCCACGACCGTTTGTGGGGACACTGCTGTGCGCAATAGCCCTCCATGTTTTGCCCACAAACACACAACAACAAAATTACACTTGTATGGCCTTTCACGTCAGGAGGACGTTGCAAGGCGCACACAATCAATTAACTTTACAGTTTATTCTGTGAAGCACTTTGAGATGCCTGGAAGACATGGAAAGCACTGTATCAAATGCAAGGATTATTATTATTTCACTTGTTGTACACCAAATAGAATTCCTGGGCTCCGCACATTTCAAATAATTCATTTATCTGTAAATTTATCCCAAATTTTATTACTGATAACAACAGCAATTTACCTTAATACAATGCTCTTCATATTTGTAGCGTCTCGTAATGCTTAACCTGTGGAATCCTGCAGCATAATGGTTAGAGCACTCGCCTAGCAAGCGAGAGGATCTGGGTTCGATTCCTGGGCATGTTTTCTTACTCAAAGTGCCTCTGTTTATCTAGCAGTAAGTGGGAACCTGATTGTTAGCCAATCGGCAGATTGCTTTACCCTGATAATGCTCCCTTAAAAATAAATAAATTGTAATAATTTGGTCACTCAATCTACGACTCTTTGTAGAACATTGCAATTGGCCGCATTGAAAGGAACAACTTGCTCTGAGGAGATTCTTTCAAGAACAAAATTAGATAGATTACCATTAGGAAATAATATCTGGGAATACAATTTATAATAATAATAATCCTTACATTTGTTCGCTTTTCACATCTTCTAGACGTCTGTTTTCTCCTGAAAAATGTACAGCCAATTCACTTTACATAAAAAGATATCCCACAAAAATAATGATGCTTGCATTTCATATATAGTGCCTTATCACGCCTTCTAGACGTCTCAAAGTGCTTCACAGAATATACTAGAAAGTGAATTGACAGTATATTTTGGGGGCAAAACACAGCAGCCAATTGCGCATGACTTGTATGTATCCTGTCAAGGCGGTAAGACAGCTCAACAATGTGATTGGGATCATTCTTAGTATTAAACAGCGGTCAGGTTTCATGTCCAGCTGGAAAGGGAGAGGAAGTGACTGAAGGCTCGATTGAAGAGGAAAGTCTTCAGGTGTGATTTGATGAAGGGCAAAGAGGGGGCGAGGTGGAGGGATTGCACAAGGAGTTCCAGAGAGAAATAAACCAATTTGAGTGTGATTAACAGCTATGTGGCGGAGCTCAGAGTATCGGGCACTCCCTTAATCCCCACCAGCCTACGATGCATGTTAACAGGTGGAGAACACGACAGTTTAAGTTTGCGTCGATGGATGTTAACATTGTGAATATGCTAATGACTTGTGAAATGTCAAATTTGCATATTTAACTGACCGGCTGGTCTTTTCCCTTAGAGCTAAGTTGCAGATTTGTGGTCACTGAAGAAATCAGAGTAAGAGAGGATCAAATAATATATGTTTTTGCATACATAAATAAGGTTATGTCACAAACATTTATTTCAGATTTGTTTGAGAATCGACGGGGTGATGGGATCTGTCAGGCAGCCACCCTGAGCCTAATTTGATTCGACAAATGAAGTTGCTTTTGAAAGGGTCACTACTCGTTAAGGCTTTAATGGACAAACAGTGCCTTAAAGCTCTATCGCAAGCCGAATATTTAAAGAGACTATTATGCAGATTTCCTTTTCTACCTGTCAGTATTCTTTTTCATATCCGGAGACCTTCTGAACCAGTTATTGTGTGGTTTAGGTGCAGAGAACTGGGACAAGCGGGCTTCAAACAGTAGAGAAGATTTTGGAGGCTTCGATTGGCAAAACTTAGACAAGTTCCAGCCTGGATTTGTCCACAGCGCAAGAACGGCTGTTAACATCCCACTGAGCCCCAGGGTACACTCACATGTGTCGTAGCTCCTAAGTACTATGTAATGAATACTTATATATAAATTACAGAAAAATTGAAAGGAACAACTTGCTCTCAAGAGATTTTTTCAAGAACAAAATGGAGATAGATTTCCATTAGGAAATAATACCTGGAGAAATAGTATATAGTTTGGGACGGGACTTGTCAAGCGACCGCCAGGATGGTGACAGGCGAAAACAATGGACCTCGGTCTCGCTTCGTCAAGCAAATTGTAATGTTCATATGTTCAAATTGATAAAAACCCTTCAGGAAAACAATGTGGTTAGATGCAGCCAACATTGTGAATTAATAATAATCCTTGCATGCGGAGTCCTGTAGCTCAACAACAACTTCGATCTATATAGCGCCCTCCACACCAGGCGGCGTCTCAGAGCGCTTCACAATAGCGAATCCCGGGACCGAGCCAGGGGCAGGGGCAGAAAGGTGACCAAAGGCACGGTCGAAGGGAAAGGTCTTCAGCTGTGACCTGAAACTGGGAAGAGAGGGGGCGAGGCGAAGGGAGTGAGGAAGGGAGTTCCAGAGCCTCAGGGCGTAGTGGCTGAAGGCACTGCCACCGAGAGTGGAGTGGAGGATTTGGGGGACATGGAGATGGCCAGACCCAGAGGAGCGAAGGCAACGGGTGCTGGTTTGGGGAGAGAGGAGATCAGAGAGATAGGGGGGTGTAGAGGAGTGGAGGGATTTGAAAACAAGGGTGAGGATCTTGAAGTAGATCCTCTCTGGGATAGGGAGCTAGTGAAGTCTGGCAAAGACTGGGGTGATGGGGGAGTGAAGTTTGGTCCAGGTGAGTATGCGGGCGGCAGAGTTCTGGATAAGCTGGATTTTGTGGATTGTGGTGGAGGGGAGACCGGCGAGGAGGGCGTTGCAATAGTCCAGCCGAGAGGTGACAAAAGCCTGGACCAAGGTTTCAGCGGCTTTTGAGGTGAGGTATTGCCGGAGACGGGCGATCCGTCAGTGGTGGTAGAAGGCGGTGCTGGTGAGGGACCAGATGTGGGGGAGGAAGGACAGTTGGGGGTCGAACCTGACGCCTAGGTTGTGCACAGGTTCGGAGAGTTTTAGCGGCTAGGCCGGGAAGGTGGAGGAGGTGAGAGCCATGTGAATGGAGATGTTGACGAGAGCTCAGTGGTTAGAGCACTTGCCTTACAAGCATGAGACCTTGTGTTCGAATCCAGGCAGGTCAGGGCGAAACCTTGGGCAAGTTTCCTTACTCCATATGCCTAATAATAATCCTTTAAAAAAAACTACAATAATAAAATTGCTCATTTCAATCCATGACTGTTTGTGGGACGCTGCTGTGCGCAATTGGCTGCCGCGTTTCGCCAACAAATATACAGTCAATTCACTTTACAGTATATTCTGTAAAGCGCTTTGAGACGTCTATAAGATGTGAAAAGCTCTATATCAAATGCAAGGATTATTATTATCATTATTATTATTTGATGCAGTGTTTTTCAGGGCACAAGAATCTGTATCCTTTATACTTTAAAGCACACTGGGCAAATGAAAGACTGATTCATTAGTTAGCAAACACGGCACCCACACGGCACACAACAACAACAAAAATATGACATTCGTATAGTGCCTTTCATGTCGGGAGAACATCCCAAGGTACTCTTCAGTCAGTGTTTTGGACCCGAGTTGGGGTCGGGATCAGGGATGGTGGAGGAAAGAGGGGGATGGGGTTGTGACCGATGGCAAGGTCGAAGAGGAGGGTTTTGAGGCGGGACTTGAAGGAGGCCAGGGAGGAGGTGAGTTGATGCTATTGCAGGATAGAATTCCAGAGGTTGGGAGCAGAATGGCTGAAGGCCCGCCCGCCAGTGGTGGGTCGGGTGGGGAACGTGGAGCAGGCCGGAGCCCGCTGAGCGGATGGAGTGGGCAGGTTGTTAGGGGGTTATGAGGTTGCAGAGATGGGGGAGGGGGTATGGCCACCCCCGGAGGGCTTTGAAGGTGAGGACCAGGATCTTGAATTCAATTCTCTGAGTGATGGGAAGCCAATGGAGTTGGGCAAGAATGGGGTCGATAGAGCCTGGTGTGGGAGAGGACATAAACTGCAAAGTTCTGGATGATCTGCAGTTTATGGAGGGAGGGATTGGGGAGGCATTGGCATAGTCAAGCCTTAAGATGAAGGCACGAAGGAGAGTTTCAGCGGCCTGAGTGGTGGGGTAATAGTAACAATCCTTGCATTTGATATAGAGCTTTTCACGTTTTCTAGACATCTCAAAGCGCTTCAAAGAATATACTGTGAATTGGCACACAGCAGTATCCCACAAATAGTCTTAGATTGAAATGACCAATTTATTGTTTTATTTGAGGGATTATTATCAGGCGTGTGGAGTAAGGAAACTTGCCCAAGGTTTTGTCCTTCCGGGAATTGAATCCAGGTCTCTCGCTTGCTCTAACCGCTGAGCTACAGGACTCCTGGGGGAGTCAGGCAATGTTGTGGAGGTGACGGAAGGCAGTGCGGTTGAGGTGGAGTGTGCATCTGTGGAGGTTGATGCTGCCAGTGCCCGAGGTATGGATGTGCTGGCACAAGCCAATCAAGAGCGCCTCAGTCTTGTTGACGTTCAACTGTCGAAAGTTCACCCTCATCCAGGACTTGCTGTCTGACAGGCAGTGTGTCAGGACAGTAGGACAGCAGCAGTCATGGAATTGAGCAATAACAGCAATAACAACATCAACAAATTGCATTTGTAAAGCGCCTATCGTGTCAGGAGGCCATCCCAACCATCATAAAGTCAATGGACATTATTTTAATCTAGGGGGATTATTGGTCAAGACATCTCCTTTTGAATATTGCCATGGGAACATGTCCACCGGAACAGCTGGACAGGTCATTGGTTTTCGTGCCTCGTCTGAAAGGTGTCACCTCTGACAAGGCAACATTCCCCCAGCACTAAATTGGAGTCTAGACTATATGATTTCCAAATCCCAACATAGAGCTTGAACCCATACCATCTGACTCAGGGGTGGAAGTTCTGCCAACTGAGCCAAACTGGCAGAATTCACATTATCAAAAACAAAATTGGTCATTTGAATCCATGACTGTTTGTGGGACACTGCTGTGTGCAATTGACTGCCATTTGTCTGCCATATGTGAACAGTCAATTCACTTTACAGTATATTCTGTGAAGCGCTTTGAGACGCCTAGAAGATGTGAAAAATACTTTTATCAAATGCAGGGCTTATTATTATTATTATTATTCCCTTTCTGCTAACTACTTCACCAAATAGTATTACTACCTTTTCACAGATAGTGAAAGATTTATCCAGAAAATTTATTTTCCCCTTCTCACATTAATGGCTTGAATAAAAATGAAAATAAAATCAGTCACTCAAATCATGGCTGTTTGTGCGACATCACTGTTCTGTGTGCAAATTGGCTGCCACTTTCACCCCCAAATCACACAGTCACTACGCTTTACAGTAGAATCCGGGGAAGAGCTTTGAGACATCCCGATGACTTGAAAGGAAATTGTGTCAAGTTCAAGGAGTATCATTATTTATTAAGCCTATAATAAAAATTGGTCATTTCAATCCAACACTGTTTGTGGGACGCTGCTGTGCGCAACTGGCTGCCACGTTTCGCCCACAAATATACAGTCAATTCATTGTACAGTATATTCTGTGAAGCGCTTTGAGACATCTAGAAGACATGAAAAGCACTATATCAAATTCAAGAAATATTATTATTATTCCTCTGACCGAACCAGTCCCTGTGTGACCTGGGAGTACTCGATAAAATCCCACCTCATCTTCATAATAATAATTTAACAATAATAATAATAACTTTGCTCTATATTCCCTTCACCTCGCTCCTTCCCTTGCCTCCTACAAGGCACATCTCAAGACCCTCCTCTTCGACCATGCCTCCGGCCACAGCCCCTGACCTCCATCCTCCCTCATACCCCTGTGCTCAAATCCAAATCCCTGACTGTCCAGTGCCTTGCAACAACAACCACAAAATTACATTTGTATAGAGCCTTTCACGTCAGGAGGATGTCCCAAAGCTTCGCGACATCGTCTTGACATCGAAAAGCGCTGTGCAAATATCATTTTGTATATTTTGCACTCAGTTAAATGGTTCCATGAGCATGAAGATATGGAGGAGGGATTTTCCAGTTCAGCTTATTCTCTGCCGGTATTTGGAAACTCACCTCCATCTTTCTTATGCAACAACAACAACAACTTGGATTTATAAAGCGCCGTCCACGACAGACGGCAACTCAGAGCACTTCACAAAGCGGATCCCGGGGCCTAGCCAGGAAGAGGGGTAAAAAGTTGACCAAAAGCGCGGTCGAAAAGAAACGTCTTCAGGCCCGACCTGAAAGTAGGAAAGGACGGGACGAGGCGAACGGATTGAGAGAGGACGTTCCAGAGCCTCGGGGCTTAGTGGCTGAAGACACGGCTGCTGACGGTGGAATGGAGAATTTGGGGGACAAGGAAAAGGCCAGATCTAGTAGAGCGAAGGCAACAAGTACTATTGTGAAGAGAGAGGAGGTCAGAGAGGTAGAGGGCTGCAGAGGAGTGGAGGGATTTGAACACAAGGGTGAGGATATTGAAATCGATCCATTCTGAGACAGGGAGCCAGTGAAGTCTGGCAAGGACTGGGGTAATTGGGGAGAGGAGTTTGGTTCAGGTATGAACACAGGAGGTGGAGTTTTGAATAAGCTGGATTTTATGAATGGTGTTGGAGGGGAGACCAGCGAGGAGAGCTTTGGAATAGTCCAGCCGAGAGGTGACAAAGGCATGGACCAGGGTTTCGGCAGCTTTTGGGGTGAGATATTGGTGGAGACGGGCGATTTGTCGGAGATGGAAGAAGGCGGGTGCTGGTGAGGTGGTGGTGTGAAGAGGCCAACCAGCATGTTGGTTCTGTGATCCGTCAAGTGATAAAATAGTAACGATCGTTGCCTTTGACATAGCACCTCATCACATCGTTCAGATGTCTCAAAGTGCTTCACTGTAAAGTGCAGCGACTTTGTTGGCTAAATAACGTTTACGTGTAACGTGTAAACAACGTGTAACGTGTAAATTATTTTAATTATTATTCTGTGATGATGAATTAACTCACGAGTCTCAGTTTGGACACGTTACATATGGTGGAGAGTTGGTAAATTGAAACGTCTCAATCATACCTCTGATGAAGTGATCAACAACACCATGTCTGGGGACTTGGAGAACCAGCAGATGTTCCAGCTGACAAAGCTGGTGACAACTACAACATGTTCCATCATCCAACGGAACGTTTGGTTCTGTCGATTGCTGTTCTTTCTGCAAATCGTGAAGCAAATCTATAACCAGGGGTCACAGTCTTAAAATGAAGGGTCAGCCTTTTAGAACGGAGTTGAGGAAACATTTCTTCACTCAGAGGGTAGTGAATTTATGGAATTCACTAGCCCAGAAGGCTGTAGATGCTCAGTCCTTGAACATTTTCAAGGCTGAGACTGATAGATTTTGGGAAAATAGAGGGATTAGGGGATATGGGGATAGGGCAGGTAATCAGAGTTAGGTGAGAAGATCAGCCATGATCTTATTGAATGGCGGGGCAGGCTCGAGGGGCTGAATGGCCTACTCCTGCTCCTAATTCTTATGTTCTTATGTTCAAATCTAACGCAGTAAAAGGTTTGCTTACCACGGGCACAGCGACACAGCGATAATATAATAACAACAACCCTTGCGTTTGCTATAGAGCCTTATCACATCACAAATCACATCACATCAAGTTGTCTTGAAGCACTTCACGGAATATAGCAAGGAGCAACTTTACCGTCTTAAACTCGCAGCGTACCGTCTGTGCATTAAAAGCCCACACTGTGTTGACAGGGCGGGTAAACCAATTAGGCATCTTTCTTTATGTCAAAATATCTTTAAGATGTTTGCAACTTCAAGATGTTTGCCTTTCACAGTCAGTTAGCCTCCAGGTTAATACACATTCTCAAATGACGGCTATTGCAGCACATGAAGCAAGATGTTATTCCTTCAAAATGTTATTTCAGGCAATTTGCTTCAGATGCGACATTATAAACCTAGCTGCCCCCGCACTCTAGAAGTCTATCCCACAGTCCCTTTGCCTCGCTTCCTCCCTCGCCTCCTTCAAGGCCGTCCTCTTTGACCGCGCCTTCTGCTGCTCTCCCAACTCCCCCCCTTCTCCTAACTCTCTCCCGCCTAACTCTCTCCAATCTCCCCCACTCCACCACTCACCTACCCTGCCCCTCTCCTTTGCTTGGGTCCCGTCCTGACTGTTCAGCGCCTTGGGACATTCTGTATAAATGTTATCTTGTTGCTGTTGTGTTGTTGTACTTTTCAAAAAGAGAAGGGAGTTTCTCTCTAAGTGTCCTGGCCAACAATCCCCCAAATAAAACTGGTCATGGCTGTTTGTGGGACATCGCTGTTTGCAAATTGTCTGCTGTGTTTTGCCCACAAAATGTACAGTCAATTCACTTTATAGCATAAGCTGTGAAGCTCTTTGAGGTTTCCCAACAGCGTGATAAGGCACTAGATCAAATGCAAGGGTGATTATTATTATTATTATGTATTTCATGGTGCTGTGGGAGCCTTGGATAAACAGAATGTCTTTCAATCAACCAGGGGCTCACAAAGCATTTCCTTTTTATTTGATACATCTTTCATCTCAGGAACATGTCCTGAGATGAAAGCCACTACACCATCTTTCATTGGATATTATTGTAAAGTATTTTGCAGGCAAATGCAGCAGCCTATTTGCACACATCAATGTCTGCTTAAAAGTCTCCAAACTCAGAGACTTCCACATATCGACATACCAACACTCGGGAAATCCCTGTGCCTTGAATAGAAGCTGTGGACTCCCTTCACCGTTCTCTGTCTCATTGACTTGCCATCTCTCTGGTGGCAAGTCAATGGTGGAGGTAGGGCACGAGGGACAAATAGAAGGCCAGAGCCAGCCGAGCAGAGGTGGTGGACTGGAGGACAAGCAAGTCGGAGAGATAGGGAGGACATTAAGCGCTCTGAGACGCCTCCCGGCATGGATGGCGCTATATAAATGCAAGTTGTCGTTGCTGGTGTGATGGGGTGCGTGTGACAACCCACTGTACCCGATCGTTCCTCAGGCGTTAACCCTTGAGTGCCCAGCTCAGAATGTGTTGATATTACTTTAAGTGATGTGGAACCGATGTAATCTGCCTGCGGATTAGCAGTTGGTGTATTCTGTGCGAAATCTAAATTATCTGCTTGACCAAATTGCCATATGTGTTCACTGTGGACTAATAAGTTGCTTTCTGTTCCGACGTGCATGCGCTTTAAGCTCCATTTTAAATCCCAATGAAGTTTGGCTACTTATCTCTGGAGCAAGCAGTTTGGTTCGTGGTGCTAGTTTGGGTGAGCGGCTTGCAAGGGCAATGCCAACAAGGGGAAAGGGAAGGGAGTTTCACTCTCCCGCTGTCTCTGCCCAACAATCCCCCAGATATCATCAGTCATTCGCTTCATGACTATTTGCTGTATGTTGATGCATACAAATAGGTTTCAGCATTCGCCTGCAGAATTCACAGTAACTACACTTTATAGTGAATCTTGTGAAGCACTTGTCCTCCCTAAGGGAAAGCTGCTGTAATCCAATGAAAGCAAATACATTTTATTCACTTGCGAAGCATAACGTCTCCAAGCAACTTCACGGCATTTACTGTAAAATATAGTAATAAGAAATATAAGAATAATCCTTGAATTTGATGTAGAGCTTTTCATATCTTATCAATGTCTCCGAGCGCTTTACAGAATATACGGTAAAGTGAATTGACTGTATATTTGTAGGCAAAACATGGCAGCACAGCGGTGTCCACACAAACAATTGTGGATTGAAATGACCAATTTTATTATTGTGTTCTTTTTGGGGGATTATTATTAGGCATGTGGAGTAAGGAAACTTGCCCAAGGTTTTGCCCCGACCTGCCTGGCTTCAAACACAGGTCTCACGCTTGTGAGTGCATTAACCACTGAGCTACAGGAGCTCCAAAGTACTAGTGACTGCATATTTCATAGGCAAAAATAATACAAGGCCTGTTATTTATGTATTGTTGTCGTGATTATTAATTATAATAATTGTTACATTTCTCATAGCACATGTGGGCAGGACCTCGTTTTAATGTCTCATCCAAAGGATGGCGCCTGCGGCAACAGAACTCGAACATCTTTTCAAAGAGCCGGCACAGACTAGATGGGCCGAATGGCCTCCTTTTGTGCCGTAAAATTCTATGATTCTATGATCAGCCTGCACTGGGAGCTCTGGAATCAAATGTCTCAAGAACCTGCTCTTCAACCTTGCCTCTGGTCACCCTCCTACACCTACCCCACCTGTCCTCCACCCCCTCCTGATCCGAACCATCAGCTCGGGCCCAAATCCCTGACTGTCCAGCACTTTGGGATGTCCTCCTGACGTGACAGTCACTGTGTGTAATCTAAGCCATTGATTTTGGAAGCCACAGTTGACTCACAGGTCTACAAAGTTTTCATGCGGTTAAAGTTTTATATAATACTAAGCACTCATCAAGTTAAAACATTTTGGCGTGTGCAATTGATGTGATAATGAATTGGCCTCAGCCCAGTTCAAGCGAACCCAGTTCAGGTTTAGCCACATCAATTGAAAATTGAGGTCGAACACACTGGAACACGCTTGAAAAAACATTTTAAATCTCCAAAGAGCGTGCGTCAGGAACTCTTCAAAGCCAGTGCGAGATTAAACCAAATTGAGTCTCCCCTGTTGCTGTCGCTGGGAGCGAGCTAACTGTGTGTGGTCCTCTCTTCAAGCTGTCTTCTTCCTCATGTTTAACAATAAATCATAGAGTCAGATGTGACCTGGGAATTACCACTGCTCTGAGCTTTTGTGCACCAGGCTTATTGTTTAAACTGAGGAGCAAAGACTTCGTAGCGAGGATCTAGATTAGGCTTCTATTTTAATAGGCACATTAGGGTCATAACGCATATTGATATTTTTATTCCCTCGAGGCTCCGAAATCCAAGCAAAGCTGTCTTCCTGCCGTGTGGGAGCACCGCTCGCGCCAACTCAAGACTATGTTCTGTGCTTCTAATGTACACCTGGAACTACTGCGTAAGGTTGTGGTCACCACAATGTAACAAACAAGGAGCTGCCCGGTCTCCCGAGGCAGTGCTGGGGAGCGCAACGAGAATGATCTTCAGTGTTTGAGGAATGAACTGCGAACAACATCAATACAATACCAAAGTACGTTTCTATAGCGCAACATAATAATCCCCCCCAAAAAACACACAATATTAAAATTGGTCATTTCAACCCACGACTGTTTGTGGGACACTGCTGTGGCAATTGGCTGCTGCGTTTCGCCCACAAATACACAGTCAATTCACTTTACAGTCTAGTCTGTGAAGCGCTTTGAGACGTCGATAAGACGTGAAAAGCGCTATATCAAATGCAAGGATTATTAGTATTATTATTATATCGTCGGGAGGAATTCACAAGGCGCTGAATAGTCAGGCATTTGGACCTGAGTGGGGTAGGTGAGTGGGGGGGATGGTTGGGACCAGGGACAGGTGGGGGGCAGGGAGGGTAGGAGGGTGGTCGAAGGCACAGCCAAAGAGTAGGGCCTTGAGATGTGCCTTGGAGGAGCCAAGGAAAGGAGCAATCTGATCATAGGGAAGGAGGGGGCAAAGTTGCTGAAAGCGCAGCCAACAACAGTGGAACAGAGGGCACGAGGAACAAGCAGGAACAGGTTCAATAAATTTAACTTTCAGTCTTGAGAGAGGGTGTCTCAGATGGCAGTGTGTAAGATCACCATTAGGAGTGAGTGTAAATGGAAACCCAGAGCAATACTTTGGAACGCACCAAACCCAGTAGAACAAGAGGACACGAGTTTAGAGAAACGGGCAATTTCAGGACAGATTCAGAGATTTTTCTTTTCCGCTTGCAGGTAGTATAAAATACACACAGTATACCCTGGGAAGTACTTTGAGATGTTCTCATGACATGGCAGGCTCGATATCAAATAGAACAACAACAAATTAGATTTATATCGCGTATTTCTCGAAGGGAGGATGACCATTATTATTAATGTTATTATTATCATCACACTGGAACGGGGTGGTTGAGGCCAGGGCACTGAGATTTATTTAAAAAACAGCTCGATGCTGCAACTGTGCTACAATGTTGTGGAAGGATGAGATCAGATGGGCTGACTACCTGTGATTTTCCGCAATAATAATAATTATTGGAGTCCTGTAGCTCACTGTTTAGAGCACTTGTCTTACAAGTGAAAAACCTGGGTTCAATTCCAGGTAGGAAACCGTGAAACCGTGGGCAATTTTCCTTACTCTGCCTGCAAATAATAATCCCGCAAAAGAAAACAATAATAAATTAGTCATTTCAATCCACGACTGTTTGTGGGACCTTCCTGTGCGCAATTGGCTGCTGAGTTTCACCTACACAGCCAATTCACATTACAGTATACTCTGTGAAGCTCTTTGAGACGTCTAGAAGAAGTGAAAAATGCAATTATTATTTATTATTTTAAACCTCACATTTGATATAGTGCCTTATCACATCTTCGAGAAGTCTTAAAGCGCCTCACAGAAAATACAGTGAAGTGAATTTGTGGGTGAAATGAGGCAGACAATCGCACACAGCAGTGTCCCACAAACAGTCATAGATTGAAATGACCAATTTTATTATTTTCTTGGATTGAGTCGTGGATTGAGTAACCAAATATATTTTTTAAAGGATTATTAATCCCTCGAAAAAGCGATACACCGATCAAGTAACAACTGGGTTACTACTGACTGCTAGATAAACAGAGGTGTGTGGAGTAAGGAAACATGCCCAACATTTTGCTCTGTCTGGGAATCAAACCCAGATCCTCTCGCTTCTGAGGCAAGGACTCCAACCACTAAGCTACAGGATTTCATTTCATCTCATCCCATCTTCCTCCCCTGATCTTTCCTGGTAACCATGACCCCTGTTCCTGTCATGAATCCCTCTGTAGGCGAGACAAAATACTTTGTGATGCCTGTCCTGAAATTGAGTATTGTAATAATAATAATAATCCTTGCATTTGATATGGCGCTTTTCACATCTTATCGACGTCTCAAAGCGCCGCACTGAATATATTGTAAAGTTAATTGACTGTATATTTGTGGGCGAAACACGACAGCCAATTGCTCACAGCAGCGTTCCCCATAAACAGTCGTGGATTGAAATGACCAATTTTTATTATTGTGTTTGGCATTTTTTGGGGACGGATTATTATTAGGCGTGGGTGGAGTAAGGAAACGTGCCTAAGGTTTCACCCTGATCTGCCTGGATTCGAACACAGGTCTCATGCTTTTAAGGTGAGTGCTCTAACCACTGAGCCTTTAACCCTTCTCTCTTGTTCTGCAGGCTTGACGTATCTGAAGGTGTTGCTCCAGAGTTTTTTAAATTGCGCTTTGAGACGTCTCAATGATGTGATAATGCGCTATTTCGAATGCAAGGATTATTATTCTCATTTACTTTCTGACTCCATCAATATATCTCTGTGAGGTCCCCTCTGAGATACCTCTTTCACTGGTTCCTGGGGTGTTAGCCATTAGTCTTGTGTTGTGTTTGTCTCAAATGGTGCTTTACTGATGAACACTCCTTGGTATGAATATTGTGTGTTTAGCTTAGCAAACAACATGGGAGAGATCCCGGAGGTGACAAAAGCTTCATTTAAATCGTGAAGAGATGTGAATGATTTGCATATGTTTGCAGAACTGTCAGTAGTTTGTTTTGTTCCAGCGCCTTGGGACGTCCTCCCGATGTGAAATGTAATTTTGTTGTATTTTGTGTTGTTTGGAGACTCTTAAAGCAAGGGGATGGGACTCTGCCTGTGTGTGACTTCAGGATGACTGACAAAACAAGAGTGTTACCCATTTCACCACCACTTCCATGTGAAAAAAGGCAATATAATCGTCACATTATCCTCAAAATGACATAATAATTATCCTTAATAATTCTTGCATTTGATATAGCGCCTAATCACGTCTTTGAGGTGTCTCAAAGTGCTTGTAGATATAAAGTGTAAAGTGAATTAACTGTGGGCTTTCAAGCCCACATTTCAAGGCCATTCACGGCCTTGCCCCCGCCTATCTCTCCGACCTACTGTCTCCCTGTCAGCCTGCCCATTCCCTCCGTTCAGCTGGCTGTGGCCTGTTCGGCATCCCCGGCCCGAACCACCCTCATCGGTGGCCGGGCCTTCAGCCTCTCTGCCCCCAAACTCTGGAACTCCATCCTGTAATACCTTCACCTCGCTTCCTCCCTTTCCTCCTTTAAGACCTTCCTCTTCAAAGGTGCCTTCTGCTCCCCTCCTAATCTCCTTCCCTCTTCCCCGACCACCACCCCCACCCACCACTTGGGTCCCGACCTGACTGTTCAGCGGCTTGGGACGTCCACCCAACGTGAAAGGCACTCTATAAGTGTAATTTTGTTGTTGTTGTTGGGCGAAATGCGGCAGCCAATTGCACACAGCGGCGTCCCACAAACAGTCGTGGATTGAGCGACCAATTATGACTCTTTAAAATTTTATTTGTTTTTTCAACGGATAAAATATCCCTGGAAACGTGATCTGCCAATCGACTAATAACTGGGTTCGTATTTACTGCTTGGTGAAACAGAGACGCGTGGAGTAAATCTAACGTTTCGCCCTGTCCGGGAATCGAACCCAGGTTGGCTCACTTGTGAGGCGAGGGCTCCCAACCAATACACTACAGGACTCCGCAAGGGATTACTTTGTGAGACCAGACTACGATAGAGAGAGTGACGGTTTTATAGAGCCACATGTAACAGTTTTATTTGATCTGCTCTTAAATACCAACAGTAATACCAGTAATAACATGCTTCGAATGAGATGTTAAAGAGAGTGCCCAGGGTCTGTACTGTACTGTAACCTCCTGTGTACAATATTGACCTAAATTTGCAGACTGCATGCTGAACGCTAGTTATATTTGCAGATGACACCACAAGTTTCTTTTTGGAGAGGGGCAGGAGAGGGAATCTATGGATTCCAAAGAGATTGAAAGAGATCTTAGATAGGCCAATGAGCTGATTACAGGGAAATAAAGTTTAATACATATAAATGCAAAGCATTTCTTAAAGGAAGAGAAAATAAAAAACATATACGCTGAGGGAGAGGCTGAAAGAGACCTCACACCCTGGCACCTCCCTCCCTACCTCTCCGACCTCCTCATTCCCCAATCCATCACCTCATCCTCACACCCTCCTCCCCGCAATCGGAGGTCCCCCCTTCAGTCACTACAACCCAAAACTCGGGAACGCTCTCCCTCAATACCCCTCTCTGCCTCAGCCTCTCCCCCTTTTTAAGTCCCGCCTGAAAACCTTCCTCTTCGACCGTGCTTACGGCTACCTCCACACTTCCTCCCCCTCCCCCCACCCCACCCCCCCCACCACCACGGCAACTTGGAGTCAGGCTCCACCGCTATTAAGCGCTCTGGTATTCCAAGTGCCCTGATAAATCAGAGCAGATCAAATAAACATTACATGTATTTCTGTAAAACTGTCACTCTCTTTATCATAGCCTTCATCATCCTGCAGCGTATTGTGCTAAATAAGTGCAAGTTGTCATTGTTGTGGTTATTGTTGAGTTCCTCTAGCTCAGTGGTTAGAGCACTCGCCTTACGAGTATGAGACCTGTGTTCGAATCCAGGCAGGTCAAGGCAAAACCTTGGGCAAGTTTCCGTACTCCACACGCCTAATAATAATCCCTCCAAAAAAAATATCATGGTAAAAATTGGTCATTTCGATCCACGACTGTTTGTGGGGACGCTGCTGTGCGCTACTGGCTGCCACGTTTCGCCCACAAATATACAGTCAATTCACTTCACAGTATGTTCTGTGAAGCGCTTTGAGACATCGATAAGATGTGAAATGCGCAATATCAAATGCAAGGATTGTTATTATTCTTGTCGCTCTTATACTTGACTGATCACTCACTGTAACAAAGCAAGATGGGGCAGCAAGTGTGGTGACTGTGTATTTTGTAGGCCAACGTGACAGCCAATTTGCACATGGCAGGATTCCACAAACAACTGTGAAGGGAATGACCATCTTTTTCGTCTGGGAGATGGATTGACAGCCAGGACACAGAGAGAAAGAGAGCAACCCTCTTGTCTCTTGTTAAATCACACGACAGGATTTTCAATGTGTTTCTGAACTGGCACAGACGGGATCTCGGACTAACATTCTAATCCTGACAAATTAAACCAACTAAAGTAACAACAAAATGGAGAAAGGGCCTTGGGTAAAAATCAAATGGGTCATTTTAATCCACGACTATTTGTGGGGACGCTGCTGTGCGCAATTGGCTGCCGCGTTTCGCCCACAAATATACAGTCAATTCACTTTACAGTATATTCTGTGAAGCGCTTTGAGACGTCGATAAGATGTGAAAAGTGCCATATCAAATGCAAGGATTATTATTATATTACTACACTTTTGGTCAGACTTTCCACTGATGAGTTCCAGATGGACCTAATTATGTTGCGAATTTTAGCATAAATTGAATTATAGGGTGCTCTGGGGCGCTAGCCTGCATGAGGGGCACTATATAAATACAAGTTGTTGTTGTTGTCTGAAACAATGACTGTCCAGTGCCTTTGGACGTCTTCCTGACGCGAAAGGCGCTATACAAGTGTAATTTTCTTGTTATTGGTGTTGTACTCTTTTATTCTTATTTTATCCTTAAAAGGCATTGCTGCCATTGGTACAATCCTCTGAACACACGCAAATCATCAAGGATTCATTGTACTTTGCAGACAAACACATACTCAAACACGCAAACACTCATACACAAATGCACGCATGCACACGAAGACTCACTTGGCACCCTTGAGTTTAGAAGGTTGAGAGGTGATTTGATTGAGGTATTTAAGATGATAAAGGGTAGATACAGAGAAGCTGTTTCCTCTGGTGGGGGAATCCAAAACAAGGGGGCATAGTCCTAAAATTAGAACCAGGGCATTTAAGAGTGAAATCAGGAAGCATTTTTTCACTCAAAGGGTTGGTAGAAATCTGGAATTTTCTCCCCCAAAAAATCGTGGATGCTGGATCCATCCACACCTTCAAGAGTGAGGTTGGTAGATGTTTGGTAGGTCAGGGCATTAAGGGATACGCGGAGAAAGCGGGAAATTCAAATTGAAAAGATTAGTTGAGGTACAGGTCAGCCATAATCCAATTAAATGGCGGAACAGGCTCAAAGGGCTGAATGGCCTACTCCTGTTCCTATGTTTCGCACATAAACACTATAACAAAAATAATACACGCGCAAAAAAAATACACAAATACACACACACACGCACACACACACGCACACATCCCTCCCATCTGCTTGGCTCTGGTAAAGCAACTGAACCATATGGTTGACGACTGCGTTGGCAGCAATCCCAACCAGTCGGGTCGCTCAACACACTCCCCCAGTTATTATTGCACTGATTTGTTTGTTGTTGCAAGGAGCAATGGGAAGATCATCAAGGATTCGTTGTTGTACTTTGCAGACTTGGACATCTTTTTGGCGGTCGTGTCAGTTTCGATGGCCAAAAGAAACCATTGCTCCTTCAGGCACCGAGGAAATTAACATTTTGCGAATCTTGTGATCAGAATTATGAGGAAGTTTTGATAAGGTAAATAAGGAAATGGTTTCTAGACGGTATCCATTTAAGGTGATTACCAAAGGCGCCAGAAAGCGAGGTTTCTGTTTTACACAGACATTGTTTTAGAACATTGAATGCCCTCCGAACAAGATTGGTTGATGCCAAACCTAAATAGTAGCTTTTTAAAGAGAATTAGCTGAATATTTATCATCAAAATGATTCTCGAATTTAATATGACGTCTTTCACATCAGGGGGACGTCACAAATCACATTGCGGGACATATGTAAAGTATAGTGTATTTTGTTGGCAAACGCGGTAGCCAATTTGCACACAGCAATGTCCCACAGACAGCCATTCGGCCCACAAAATATAGTCTTTACACTTTACACTATAGCCTATGAAGAGCTTTGAGACGTCTAGAAGACGTGAAAAGCTAAATCAAATGCAAGGATTATCATTGTTATTAATATTATTAATATTAGATGAAGTGAATGGACCAATTTTAGCTGAGACACTTGGAGTTTCAGCTAAATCTGTTGTCTGTTAAGAGTACCCTGGGATTTAATGCCAGTCAGGAGCCGGGTTTGATGTATCATTCAAATGTTGCCAGCACTGACAATAGTGGTGCTCCCCCCCGCACTGCACTGCAACACCGGTCATGAATACAAGGTCAGTGTCTCCAATGTGGGGCTGGAACCCCCCAAACCTTCTCAGCCAGAGGTGAGAGCGCTACTGACTGAGCCAGGCTGACGAGCAAACATTATGTTGGAAACGGTATTAAAAGGGCGAGAGTGAGCAAGGAGAGCGGGAGAAGTGAGGGCTATATGGACAGCTCCTTCAGAGAGCCGGCATAGGCAAGATGGGCTGAATGGCCTCCTTCTGTGCTGTAAAACTCTGTGATTCTAGTAGCTAAAAATAAAAGGATTAACTGTGCCAGAGGGAGGTGGGAGGGGAAGCCTCAGAACGAAGCCTTGCCCCACATTCTGTGGGCAGCTCTGATCTGTGCTCTCCTTGCTGTGTTCCAATACATTTTTAATGCGTTCTGAATGATTTAATTCCTAGAAAATCTAGTCTGGAGAGTAAAGCTGTGATCTCCAGCCTGTCGCTCCAATCCCCAGGTCCTAATACAGGACCACCTTGAAATCCCTCCTCTGCCCACTGTCCACAGCCTCAAGATGAGGAACAGTCAAATCATACCAATTGTTGCACTTGACGTAGCAACTTGACTACATGGTCGAGAAATCTCATAACGTTTCACAAGATGTGCCGATTATCTTGTAATAATCCTTACATTTTATACAGCTCCTTATCGTGTCGTTGAGACGTCTCAAAGCGCTTCACAGTATATATACTGTACAATGAATTGATTGTATATTTTGTGGGTGAAACGCGGCAGCCAAATGTGCACAGCAGTGTCCAACAGACAGTGATGGATTAAATTTTTTTTTTAAAAAAGGATTATTATCAGGCGTGGATTTTTTTTAAAGGGGGTTAAATCTCTAATCGCATCTTCAGTTTTCCTCTTCATGTGCCTTTTTCTATATAAAACAAACCTGCATTTTAATGTAACGTGTGAACAGGATAAAATAGAATTGGAAGGGCTCTGTGTATTTGATAGTTTTGAAATTCAGTGTTGCATGCCATAATAATAATTCTTGCATTTGGAAACGTGTCTTTTAAAAAACTCATTTTCGCCCTGGCCGGTTGAGAGGTGAATGCTCTAAACCACTACACATTCAACAAGCTAGCGGCTCTGCATTCTGGAGACAAGTCAAGTCAGAGGGGACAACAATAACATCTTGCATTTATATAGCGCCCTTCACATGGGGTAGCATCCCAAACGGCTCAAAAGGGACTGCATAGAGATGGATAACATCTCAAAATGGGATTGGAAAAGTAAACCCAGAACAAAACATTAGGAAGCACCAACTCAACAGGCCAAGAGGACACAGGTTTAGAGTAAGAATGGGTGAAACCCGTCAGACAGAGGGGATTGAGCGAACAATTTTTCTTTGTTATCCGCCAATTGGTTAACAATCAGGTTCCTACTTACCCCTGAGTAAATAGAGCCAAGGCAAATATTCTCTCATGTTCATCCTCCTCTTCCTCTCCCGCAGCCCGGAAATTATATCCAATCTTATTCTGTAAAACCTGTTTTGCTTTAAAATGTAATATCAGGCTGGATTGTGCAAAATCTTTCAACTCAGAGTCAGTGGTTAGCTCAGTGGTTAGAGCAGTCGCCTTACAAGCGAGAGACCTGGGTTCAATTCCAGGCAGGGCGTTTCCACCTTGGGCAAGTTTCCTTTCTTCACACGCCTGCTAATAATCCCTCAAAAAAAATCGGTCATTTTAATACATGACTGTTTGTAGGACACTGCCTTGCCCAATTGGCTGACACATTTTGCCTGCAAAAATGTGAAGTCAATTCACTTTACAGTATATTGTGTGAAGCACTTTGAGACATCTAGAAGACGTGAAAAGCACTATATCAAATGGAATGTTTATTATTATTATTAATTCTGTCTGAATTTAAGTCAGGGTACTAAGGGATGCAAGGCGAGGGTGGGTAGTTAGACTTGAGGTACAGATCAGGCCATGATCTTATAGAATGGCAGAACAGGCTTGAAGGGCTGAATGGCCTCCTCCTGTTTTTATGTTTCTAACTTTACACAGAGGGTAATCACTAACTGGTACAGGTTCCCAGGAAGGGTGGTTGTGAACAGCACTTGATGCTGTGATGGGGACGGTTGGCTGTGAGTTCTGGAGAGATGAGATCAGATGGGCAGAAGAGCTTTCTTCATCCAAAACAATCCTACGATCTTGGATACTTAAGGCAATTTTTTTAAAGAAAAAAGAACGGTGTGTATGTGTGTATTAGGGGATAAATAGTTCAAATTAAACTCAAACTGAAGGATTTTGCCCAATTCTGCAATGTCTTAAATTTTGTAACTTTGCACCTCGTTCTGCTTGTCTCGGTGCCACTGAAAGTACTGCGATGGGTTTATTTTTCCATCCCATTTAAAATATTATTGCTGTCTTTAAGGTTCCAATTATTATTATTATTATTAATATTATCATTCAAGGATATTACATGCTGATGATGTTTTCATCCTTTCTCTGAAGGTCTCTCTCTCTCCATAACATTCGCCACAATATTCCTGTAACATCTCTCGCAATGGACAAGGGAGACATCTGGTCTCGAGTGGTGACAGAACGGTGACTTGCAGCTCCGTCGCAAGCTGTCGTCCCCCTCTTCTACATGAGAGCATATTTGCAGCATCTTGTCTGAGGCACACATCAGTGCCTAATCCTGCTGCTTCTATCCCAAAGGATAGTCCAACACCTGCCATTGGCAACAAGCCCTATCTTCAGGGAACAAACGCTACGTTGCTGCTGGGTGATAGAACAGGACAGACTCTACCTTTCACGTGCACTGGCTAAAGACACCTTGGGGCTTGGTACATCCAGCACTTTTTCCATATGGCTGTCATTTCAGGTATAATAAGTTTTGTTACTCGGCTGCACACACAATGTACGCTTGTACGATGCACACCAATTTACAGATGCTCAGCAGATTAAACTCCCCCCCCCCCACCCACCCACCATTTCAACTGGGCCCACTTTCCATGTATGTGTTAGAATGATAATAATGGCTTTTTAATAATGATAATAATCCTCTTATTTGACTGAACATCTCATCATCGCGTTGAGACGTCTCGGAGCACTTCACGGAATATACTGGAACCCTGCAGCTCAGTGGTTAGAGCACTCACCTTGCTAGCGAGTGACCTGGGTTCAATTCCTGGCAGGGCGAAACCTTGGGCAAGTTTTCTTAACCCACACACACACCTGATAATAATCCCTCTGAAAAAAATAAATAATAAATAATAATAATAAAGAAATCCACGACTGTCTCTGGGACACTGCTCTGGCTGCTGCGTTTCGCCCACAAATATACAATCAATTCTCTTTACTGTATATCCTGTGAAGCGCTTGAGATGTCTCAATGATGTGATAAGGCGCTGCATCAAATGCAAGGATTATTATTATTATACTGTATATTGTCAGGTGGATTGGCTTTATATTTTGTGGGCGAATATTTTCGGAAGCTCAAATACTTCCTGCAATAAGTAGCTATTTTAGGAAATTTGAATCAGTTGAGAAAAGTAACATCTATTCACATGTAACGTGGTAGTGTCTGGATGAAAACCATCACAGAAAACCATCCAGACATGACCTCCACAAAGTGGTTCAAACTATAAACACATAATAATAATAATTTTTTAAAAACCTTGCATTTAATCCAGAGACTTTCACATCAGGAGAATATTTCATAGGATTGACTGCAACATGTAATGACTGCGTAGTGACTGCGTATTTTTGTAACTGAACACAGCAGTTAGTGTGCAAAGTTATATTTGTACAGCACCTTTCATGTGGGAGAACGTCCCAAGGCGCTGGACAGTCAGGAATTTGGACGTGAACTGGGGATGGGTGGGTCACGGTTGGGATGAGGGAGAGTGGAGGGTAGGAGGATAGTTGACTGCTTGGTTGAGGAGGAGGGTCTTGAGGTGTGCCTTGAAGGAGGCAAGGGAGAGGGCAAGGTGAAGGGAATGTAGGATGGAGTCCAAAGCTTGGGGTAGAGAGGCTGAAGGCTCGATCACCAATGGTGGACGTAGCAAATTCCCTGTTTTTGTTGGAGGTGCTGTCCTTCAGATGAGATATTAAACTGAGGTCCTCTCTGTGCCTGTTAATAATAATAATATTAATCCTTGCATTTAATATAGTGCTTTTCACGTCTTCTAGACTTCTCAAAGTGTTTCACAGAGTATACCGTGAAGTGAATTGACTGTATATATGTTGATAAAACATACGTTTAGGTGGACATTAAAGATATGTGGCGCTATTTGAAAAGAGAAGGAAGGAAGTTTACACAGATACACAGAGACTTTACCGTAAATGTGAAGCGCTGTGAGATGTTTTCAGGACATAAAAGGCGCTACATACATCCAACGCAAGGATGATAATTATTATCACTAAAGTATTGGTTACTGTTAGTGATATCACTCAAGTTGGAATACAGGGTCATATTTGTGGCACTTCAGAAACTGTTGCTTGTGAAATTATAGAAATTGACCATTCATTTTGTGGCTGGTTCCTGCGCGTGAGTTGGCTTCCGAGCGTGCCGGCCGACAGATATAAAGTCACTCCAATCGATGGCAATTCGTGGTGAACGGCTTTGAGGTACGTCAGAATTATTTAAATGATCATTATTATGGATGGCACAGCTTTTTAGCAGAATACACGTGAATGGAATGGGCAAAGCAAGAGTAGGAATGTTGATTGATTGGCAGATCGCTTTCCGGGAGTAATAGTCCCTCCCTACCTCGAAAAATGTGGTCACTCAATCCACGACTGTTAGTGGGACACTGCTGTGCACAATCGGCTGCTGCGTTTCGCCCACTAATATATCTGAGTCACTCCACTTTCCAGTTTATTCTGTGAAGCGCTTTGAGATGTCTCAACGATGTGACAAGGCGCTGTATCAAATGCAAGGATTAATATTATGATTATTATTATTGTTAAGAATTAGACCATAGTGAGGACATTTGAATCTTCACTGACTGACTGTGCCTCCGCAATAAAAGAAGCCATTCTGACGCTGAACTAGAAACCTCAGTCTGGCGTTTCCTTGTCAGCTTTCCACGGGCAAGGTGACTGAGTCAATCTGCGGAGTCTGTCGTTGCCTCTTCGAAATGCTTTGCACTGAACTGCTGTGAGCTGGGCTCACTAGACTGTACGCTAATGGGTTAAACCTCTAATTGGAACATGATGCCAAATGCATGTTAACAGCTTTCAAGATGCCTGGAGCAGAAAAAAAACAGTCACCTTTCATGTGCCTCATAACTATACAGCAGAGACATCACAACATATCGTTGCTCTACCTCTCAACACTAACACAGAACATCACTGTCAACTTTTTCATAGGCTCATACCTTCAGTTCTTTATACTCATCCAGCACTGAAGTATACATCTCGACCCTGAGATCCCCGACTCCCTCCAATTGTCTGCAATGAAAAGAATAATAATACCAATAATAATAATCCTTGCATTTTACTAATCCTTTATAATCCTCGCATTCGATATACAACAACAATCAAATTATATTTGTATAGCGTCCTTCAAGTAGGGAGGACGTCCCAAAGTGCTGGACAGTCAGTGTTTTGGACCCGAGCTGAGGTCGGGATCAGGGAGGGTGGAGGGTGGAGGGAAGGCGGGGAAGGTGATGACTGATGGCACAGTTGAAGAGGAGGGTCTTTAGTGCCTTATCATGTCCTCAAAGTGCTCCATATATCTGGAAAATTAATTGACTGTATTCTTTGTGGGCGAAACGCCAATTGCCAATTGCGCACAGCAGTGTCCCACAAACAGTCGTGGATTGAGTGAGCAAATTATTATTACTCTTATATTTTGAAGGGACTGTCACCCCCGCCAAAGCCATCCACCAATGGGAAAACAACCGGATTTCTACTTACTGCTATATTCATTCAGCGCCTTATCATTGTTGTCGAGATACTTCAAAGTGCTTCACAGGATTTTACATTAAAGTGCGGTGACTGTATATTTTGTAGGACAATTCTATCTGGTGGATTGTTAACCAGGACACCAGGAGAGAAACTCCATTCACTTCTCGAATTGGCTGCTGCGTTCATCTACAAAATACACACTCAATCCACATTACAGTGAGTACATTGTATGAAGTGCTTTGAGACATCCCGCCCATCTGATAAGGCTCTGTATCAAATGGGAGGGTTAGTTTTATTGCATTTCGATGCCTCAGTTTTTTGAATCACAGACAATAACCCACATCAATCTGAGTGATTGATGAATGCCCTGTAACATGTAATGTCTCATTGCCTATTCATCTGTTTCAATTTATTTTTGCTGTAGGTTTAGTCCCAGGCACGTCTGTTCCACACAGTGCTGAGCAAAGTTGGCAATATACAGGGCTACAGTAGGTTAGACTTAGCACAATACTCTCTCCTTCCAAAAGTCTTGCAAATGAGAAAATATCTCCTCCCTTTGACTATCTCCCTTCGACAGTCGACATTCACCTAATTACCTAGCAGTAAATTGGAAACTGTTTGTTAATTGATTGGCAGATTGCTTTCTGGGGGCAATATTCCCCACAATATATATATATATAAATAATTTGATCATTTGCGAGATGTCGCTGTGAGCAAACTGGCTGCCATGTTCCTCCACATGTGTCCAATGCAAGGATAATAATATAATAATAATACTTGCATTTCATATAGCGCTTCTCACATCTTCTAGATGTCTCAAAGCTCTTCATAGAATATACTGTAAAGTGAATTGACTGTATGTTTGTGGGTTAAATGCGGCAGCCAATAGTGCACAGCAGTGTCCCCACAAACAGTCGTGGATTGAAATGACCAATTTATTATAGTTTTTTTTTGAGGGATTATATTTAGGTGTGTGGAGTAAGGAAGCTTGCCCAAGGTTTCGCCCTCACCTCCCTGGATTCAAACACAGGTCTCACGCTTGTAAGGCGAGCGCTCTAACCACTGAGCTACAGGACTCCACATATCTCTATATATATCATATCTCTAACTCAAACTCTTAAAGTTCTGAGTGCAGGTCAGGACTGACCTCTTACTTACTTAACCAGAGAAGATTCACATGATGCCAAGCTCTTAAGCTGCTTGATGTTGTCAGTTAGTGATATCACTGCAATAAAAAAAGTCAATAAAATATGTGATTTGCTTGACACAGAGCTTGTTAAAGGCAGCAAGATGATCCTCTGGCAGTGGCTTCTGTGTGGCTTGTAAGAATTTAGTTCGAACATATTTTCCTTAGAGTTTGTTCCCAGTGGTGGCAATCAATACAGATGGAATGGGAATGTTTTTCCTGGCTTCAAGGAATAAACTGAACATTCAATTTTCTCTAGATTTGATTAAAAACATAAAAATCGCAGGAGCCACTAATATTTATTATTATTATTTTTAATAAAAACTCCTTGCCTGACGCACTTCATAAAGATTCTGTTAGGTAGATGATAATAATAATTATTGTAGAGCGCCTCATCACGTTGTTGACACGTTCCAAAGCGCTTCACAGGATGTACTGTAAAGTGGAGTAACAGTGTGTTTCGTCACAAGCAGCAGTGTCCCACAAAACAGCCATGGAGTGACTCACCAATTTTATTCTGGGTGATTCTCGGCCAGGACACCAGGAGAGAGAAACTCCCTTCTCCTTTTCAAATAGCGCCGCGGGATCGGAGACCAAGTTGGGGAGACCTGTGTTCGAATCCAGGCAGGTCAGGGCGATACCTTAGGCAAGTTTCCTTACCCCACACGCCTAATAATAATCCCTCCAAAAAAAACACAATAATAAAATTGGTCATTTCAATCCACGACTGTTTGTGGGGGACGCTGCTGTGCGCAATTGGCTGCTGCGTTTCGCCCACAAATATACAGTCACTTCACTTTACAGTATATTCTGTGAAGCACTTTGGGACGTCGATAAGATGTGAAAAGCGCTCTATCAAATGCAAGGATTATTATTATTTATTTTTGACATCCACCTCGACAGGCAAACGGGGAGTAAGGTATATCCTCTCATCTGAAGGACGGCACCTCCGACAATGCAACTCATTCCCAGCGCTGCTGTAGGGGCTCGAAACTGCATTTGAGCTTCTGAATCAGAGGTGAGAGCTCTACCACTGAGCCAAGCTCGAGTGTAGTGACTGTGTATTTTGTTCACAAACCCAGCAGCCCATTTGCCTCCAGTAATGTCCCAGCAAATAGCGGTGAGGTAAGGGACCAGGCCATAGCCCTAGTCCAGGAAACTGACCATGTAACATACTGGCTGGCATCTAATCCATAATAAAAAGTGAGCAATTAGCTGCCGCGTTTTGCCCACAACAACAACAACAACAACAATTTACATTTATAGAGCGCCTTTCACGTCGGGAGGATGTCCCAAGGCGCTGCACAGGAGGCGTGTGACCCGAGCTGGGAGGGGAGTGTTTGGGAAGGGGTGAAACACGAAGGGGAGGTAAAAGAGTTCGGGGTGGAACAAAAGGCACGATCGAAGAGGAAAGTCTTCAAACCGGCCTTGAAAGAGGAAAGGGAAGAGACGAAACGGAGGGATTGAGGGATGGCATTCCATAAGGTGGGAGCGGAGAAACTGAAGGCCCGGCCTCCGATGGTGGGGTGGTTCGGGCGGGGGGCTTGGAGCAGGCCAAGTCCTGCTGAACGGAGGGTCCGGGTGGGCGTGTAGGGGGAGAGTAGATCGGCTAGGTAGGATGGGGCAAGGCCGTGTAAGGCCTTGTAGGTGAGGACGAGGATCTTAAACTCGATCCTCTGGAGGATGGGGAGCCAGTGGAGACGGGCGAGGGTGGGGGTTATGTGGTCGCGGAGGCGGGTGCGGGATAGTACACGGGCTGCAGAGTTTTGCATGGCCTGCAGCCTATGAATGGAGGAACTGGGGAGGCCGAAGAGGAGAGAATTTCCGTAGTCCAGCCGTGAGGTGATGTACGCGAGCACGAGTGTTTCGGCAGCGCGGGGGGTAAGATAGTTGCGGAGCCTGGCAATGTTGCGCAGATGGAAATAGGCGGTGCCGGTCAAGGCGCGGATGTGGGGGAGGAAGGAAAGTTTTGGATCGAACATGATGCCGAGGTTCCTGATTGGCTTTGTGAGGTGGAGAGTGCAACCTTGGATATTGAGGCTGGCAGCGCCCGATGTGCGGAGGCGCTGGCTTGAGCCAATCAGGAGGGCCTCGGTCTTATTCACGTTCAATTGCAAAAAGTTGTCCCTCGTCCACGACTCGATGTCGGACAGACATGCTGTCAGAACATCGATCGTCTGGGGGTTGAGGGATGAGGCAGAAAGGTACAACTGGGTGTCATCCGCATACATGTGGAAATTTACCCCATGTCTGCGGATGACGTCAACCAGAGGGAGCGTGTAAAGGGTGAAAAGAAGGGGACCGAGGACAGAGCCCTGAGGGACGCCGTGGGAAACTGTGCGGGGGTTTGAAGAAAAACCATTGGAAGAAACAAAATGTAAACGGTGGGTCAAATAAGAATGGAACCAGTCAAGGACTGTGCCTTGAAGGTTGAGGTGGGAGGAAAGACGTTGAAGGAGGATGGTGTGATCGACTGTGTCGAACGCAGCAGACAGGTCAAGGAGGACGAGGAGGCAGTCACTGCACTATGTCACTCCAGTAGGACGTGTGAAGCACTTTGAGACATCTCAACAACATGGTGAGGTGCTGTATCAAGTGCAAGGATTGTTTTTTTAATAAAAAAGGGAATTAAATATTTGGAAAAGGGAGATATTAAAGGGAGATGTGAGGAGAAATAGCTGGAACTAAATGAAGGCTGTTTCAAAAATGGAACAAAAACAAAATTTGTCGGGGAAACTCAGCATCCATGGAGAAAGGAATGAAATGCAAAAAGAGTTAACGTTTCGGGTCTACAACCTTCGTCAGAAGGTGTTTTCCTTTTCCCTTTCTACATGGATGCTGCTTGACTTTTGTTTTTGTTTCAAATTCCCAGCATCTGTACTATTTTGCGGTTTGTTTAAGGATCTTGATGGGTCAAACTGCCTTGCTTTGCTGTACTTACCATGATTATGTGTGGCTGGGTATGAAATATAAGCTCATGGGTTGAGATGTCCTCACAGCCCATTGAGCCTTTGGGTGAGAATTCACCGGAACGCCATCCAGCAGCTTTTAGGGTGATAGGGACAGATGCTCTGAGTTCTTCCCATCAATGAGAGGCTCCTCTCTTTGAAGACTTACGTTTCCACTTCACTGGAAAGAGAGAGAAAGACGGAGATGGAGAGAGAGAGAGAGAGAGACTAAGAGAGAGAGAGAAAATGTTAATTTTCTAGACTAAGGAGGATAGATATTTGTTAGGTCAGGGTATCAAGGGATATGGGGGGAAGGCTGGGAATTGGAGTAGAGGTACAGATCAGCCATTTTCTAAATAGAATGGCAGAACAGGTTTGTACGGCTGAATGGCCAACTCCTGTACCTATGTTCCACTGAGAGAAAGAGTGAGTGAGTGGGTGAGTGGGTGAGTGGGTGAGTGGGTGAGTGGGTGAGTGAGTGAGTGAGTGAGTGAGTGAGTGAGTGAGTGAGTGAGTGAGTGAGTGAGTGAGTGAGTGAGTGAGTGAGTGAGTGAGTGAGTGAGTGAGTGAGTGAGTGAGTGAGTGAGTGAGTGAGTGAGTGAGTGAGTGAGTGAGTGAGTGAGTGAGTGAGTGAGTGAGTGAGTGAGTGAGTGACAGACAGAGAGACAGCGAGACAGAGAGACAGAGAGACAGAGAGACAGATAGACAACGAGAGATGCATGTCACTGATGAGAGTGATAGCCATGGAAGCAGAGAGGCAGATCAAGGCTGCTACTTTATTTGCTCCACCACTTCCAGACCTGTCACCCCCAGGCGCGGTGACCAGTGACACAACTGCCAGAGTCCCTTTTGTCGTCATTAGCAAAATACATTCAGTCACTGTCATTACCGACTCTCTGAGTACTTAGAGGAAGCAGGTAGTGCCTGGAGTACTATACGTTGATGTACTTCTTCCCAGATAAGCTTGTGTCTGCCTCATCGGATACTCGTCTAACTATCTGCACAGATTGTTTTCTTGTTCACTGATCGCAGCCGTGGGAGTGAGATGGATATTATAATAATAATAACAATCCTTGCGTTTGATACAGCGCTTTTCACTTCTTCCAGACGTGAAAGCGCGTCACAGAATACGCTGTAAAGTGAATTGACTGTACAATTGTGGGCGAAACGCGGCAGGCAATGGCGCACTGCAGTGCCCCCTCAAACAGTCGTGGGCTGAAGTGACCAATTTAATATTGGGTTTTTTCAAGGCATTATTATCAGGTGTGTGGAGTAAGGAAACTCGCCTAAGGTTTTGCCCCTGCCTGGAATTGAAACTAGGTATCTTGTTTGCGAGACAAGTGCTCTAACTCCATTCCACATACCCCTCACCTCGCTCCCTCCCTTGCCTCCTTGAAGGTGCATCTCAAAACCCTCCTCTCCGACCTCACCTTTGGCCGCCCTCCTACCCTCGTCCTCCACCCCTCCCTGATCCCTACTCCCAGCTTGGATTCAAATCCTTCCGATACGAAAGATGTTATTCAAATGTCATTTTGTGTTCTATTGTTGTTCCGAAGGTCTCACTCGAACCCACGTCCTCTTGCTCGCGAGGCAACCGCTCCAACCACCTTATGATGTGCGAGCTTGAACCCACAACATTCTGACTCAGCAATGGGACCTGGCCCAACTAAGAATCCAAACCGGAATCAGGTCGAATGTGTTCAGTTCAGGACGAGTTTAATTTTCTCTTAAAACAGCAGATTCCTTTGCTCAACGAGTAAAGAAGTCTGGGACTTGAGCCAGGTTTCCACTCTCGCTGCTGGTTTTCTGTCCGGATTTGGCTGGAGCAAATGGAGACATCCCTCGGGCTGTTAGTGGATGGGAACATTGCTGGAAAGACACCATTCTGGAGCTCCGTTGGAAAATCTAATCTATATTTTGTGCAGAACGGCGGAACCAGAGGACACGGCCTGCGATCCGAGGGGGGGTAAATTCAGAAGAAATCTACGGAACCGCGACTTCAATGAGCGAGTGGGAAACATACAGAAAAGACTCCGCGGGAAGACAACAACAACAACAACAGCAAAATTACATTTATAGAGCACCTTTCAAGTCAGGATGACGTCCCAAGGCGAGACAGATGGTGGAAGCAGAAAACGTCAATCCTTTCAGAATTACAGTATTTAGATAGATTTCTGTTAGGAAATAATACCTTAGTATAATAATATCTTAATATCTCACGATATAGTTTGGGACACATTATGTCACGCGACTGCCAGGATGGTGAAAGGCGAATAAATATTATTGTGTAATCCTCTGATACAAAGCCTTATCACATCATCAATTATTATTATTATCCTTATCAAGATATCTCAAAGCACGTGGAAGGATTTTTTCCTGTCGAGTGTACTGACTGTATATTGTAGAGGTGATTGCAGCAGTCGGTTTGCACACAGTAACCGTCCCGCAAACTGCCACGAAGCGAATGAACAATTTTACATGGGGGGGTGTTGGCCAGGACACCGGGAGAGAGAAACTCCCTTCTCTTTTCGAGCATTGGCACATGAACAGGGCACAGATGGGGCATTGGTTTAACTTGGTTTAAGCTCCTCAAGGCATGACACCTCTCCAACAACACAGGAGAGCTCCCCCCTCCCCCACAGCACTGCACTGGGCTTGAACTTACAACCTCCTGCCGCAGGATGCAACTGGGGCCCAAAGGAGGAAGCAATCCCTAACCACAGAATCCCCCCCACCGCCCCTCTACCCCACCCACCCACCCACCCCCCCCTCCCACCGCCACCCGATCTGTCTGAAGCTCAGAATCTCGCCTTCTCCCCACTGACTCTTGAAGTAGTAAGGAATGCAGTGAAGATAAGTAAGTGTGAAATTGCTACATGTGTTTAATTCCTGTCTTGGCAGACGTGGGTTCTTTGTACAGCCAAATGGACTGCGAGCAAATGCTCCTCAAGTCTTGGCTACACTGTATGAGAGATGTGGCCTCATTTCCACTGGTGGAGAGAGGGTCAGGCGAGAAGGTCAGATTAGTAGAGACTGGGTTAGACTAGTAGAGTGAGGGTTGGACTAGTAGAAAGGAGGTTAGACTAGTAGACCAAGGGTTAGACGAGGAGAGAGGGGTTAGACTAGTAGGCACAGTTTAGACTAGTACAGAAAGAGTTAGACTGGTAGTGAGAGGGCTAGATTAGTAGACAGAATGTTCAACTAGTAGAGAGAGTGTTAGTCTAGTAGAGAGAGAGAGTTAGACGAGTAGAGAGAGAGTTAGACCAGGGCTCCCTCTGCCTCCTCATGCTACTTGATCTCTCTGCTGTCTTCAATACTGTTGACCACTCTATCCTCTTCCATCGTCTCTCCGCTTGCCTCATCCTTCACATTTCTGTCCTTACCTGGTCCAGATCTCACACCATCTCCATTTCATCACCGCAAACGGTTTCTCCTCCAGTCCCTACTCCCTCTCATGTGTCGTTCCTCAGGGCTCTGTCCTGAGTCCCCTTCTCTTCAATTGCTATAATGCTTCCTCTGGGTGATATCATCTGCAGACATGGGACACCCAACTCTATCTGTCTGCCTCCACCCTCATCTCCAGGACCACTGCTATCCTGACAGACTGCCTGTGAGACAACAAGTCCTGAATAAGAGCTAACTTTCTACTGTTGAACGTCAACAAAACTGAGTCCCTCATGTTTGGCTCCCGTGATATGCTGCAGATCATCCAGAACTCTGTAGCTTGTGTCCTCTCCCGCACCAGGCTCTGTGATCCTGTCACTTGGATCATTACCTGACCCCATGTTCGACTCCAATGGCTTCCCATCACACAGAAGATACAGTTCAAGAACCTAGTCCTCACTTTCAAAGCCCTCCATGGTCTTCCCCCACCCCCCTCCACTATAGCTGCAACCTCCTAACCCCCTACCAACCTGTCTTCTGCCTCCGCTCAGCGAGCTCCGGCCTACTTCACAGACCCTGCCTCAACTACCCCACCATTGGTCTTCAGCCACTCTGCCCCCACCCTCTGGAACTCCACTGCACAGTCTCTCCACCTCGCTCCCTCCTTACCTCATTCAAGACATGTCTCAAGACCCTCCTCTTCGACCGTGCCTTGTTCCCCCCTGCTCTCCACCCTCTCTGATCCCGACCCCAGCTTGTGTCTGTAACATTGATTGTTCAGAGGCTTTGGACATCCTCCCAACATGACAGGCTCTCTACAAATGTAAGTTTGTTGTTGTTGTAGACTAGTATAGAGACGGTTAGAGTAGTAAGCAGTGTTAGACTACCAGAGAGTGGAATTAGACTTGTAGAGAAAGGGTTAGACTTGTAGAGAGAGGGTTAGACAAGTATAGAGAGAGGGTTACACTGCATAATCGCAATCATTTTCTCCTAGAAAAATTATACATTCACTTCACCATTGCCTGCGGGATGTTACTGTGTGCAGATTGGCTTATGGATTTCACCTACGAACTCCACTTATGATAAAATCCTGTGAAGCACTTTGAGACATCCTACTGATGTAAAAGGTGCTATATTAAATATAATAATAAAAATAATAATGCTTGCGTTTGATATAGTGCTGTTCACATCTTCTAGACATCTCAACCTCCTCCACAAAATATACTGTAAAGTAAATTGACTGTATATTTATGGGCAAAACGCGGCAGCCAATTGTGCACGGCAGTGTCCCACAAATTGTTGTGGAGTGAAGTGACTAATTTATTTACTGTTGTTTTCCTTTTCTTGAGGAATTATTATCAGGTGTGTGGAGGAAGCAAACTTACCCAAGATTTCGCCCTGCAGGGAATCGAACCCAGGTATCCCTCTTGTGAGGCGAGTGCTCTAACCACTGAGCTACAGTACAATATAAGGATTGTTGTTATCAATAATAATTCATTGAAAATATTTCACCTTGCATTTTATGTCCCAACAATGTAAGATTCATTAGTGTCATCGAACGTGGAGCCTGTATCTCAGTGGTTAGAGCACTTGCCTTGTAGGCGAGAGGACCCGAGTTCGAAACACTGGGCAAAACATTGGGCAAGTTTCCTTATTTTTAGGCAAACCTCTGTTTATCAAACAGTAATCAACTAATACCAGGTTTTAGTTGATTCGCAGATCCCTTTTCAGGGGAAATAATCACTCCAAAGTTATCTTTTGTCCACATAATTATTTATGTGGACATTCAATCCACGACTATTTGTGGGACCCTGCTGGACACAATTCATTCTCGTGTTTCACCCTCAAAAATCTAAAGTCAATTCACTTTAGAGCGCTTTGAGACACCTCAACAAAGTGATGAGGCACTGTATCAAATACAAGGATTATTATTATGATTATTATGATTATTATTAAACCAAGAATGACCCGCGGTGTGAGGGATCGTTCCATGGCTTCTTTAACATTCGCCCCCCAACTTCCCACACCCCTCCAAGCCCAGCTCTTATCGCGGTTAATGGGGGAAGTGAAGCGCAGCGCACCACTGAAGGCAAAGACGTGAGCGAGTATCTGAGTCGCGAGGCTGAGATGATCAAATTAATTATGCTAAACAGTTCAAAAACGGACAAAAACTGTCCTGCTTAGCCCAGCACCAGAGGGGACATCCTTAACCCCAGACTGCGTAACACTGACTCTCTGATATTTACCAGTCTTGTCCTCCCTGTTCTTCCTCCTCTGCACACAACCCGGCTTCAAGCCACCCACTGCTGTGAGCTCAAACACTACAGCCATCAGAGTGACTCAAACAGGCAGCAGAGAGCCATGAGGATGATCCCCAGTAACTACAGGAATGAACTATTATAATAACATTGATAATAACGTACCTTGTATTTGATACAACGCCTTACCACGTCTTCGAAACGTCTCAAAGCACTTCACAGAGTATATTGCGAAGTGAACTGACTATATTTTGTGGGCGAAACACGGCAGTCAATTGTGTACAGCAGTGTTCCACAAACATTTATAGATTGAGTATTTTATTAGAATAAGGAAACATGCCTAAGGTTTCCCTGGAACTCATTTAATAAACAGCTCAATAATGTGCTCAAATGGAAGAGATCAGATGTGACAAAGGTCACTTCTTCATCCCCAAACTAATCTTGTAATACTGCAGAAAATTAGCTTCACAATTGAGAGAGAATTGAAACTGATTTCCACAACAACAACAATGACAAAATGACATGTGTACAGCACCTTTCACATCGGGAGGATGTCCTGACAGACAATATTTTGGACTCGAGTTGGTGGGAGGGATTTGAGAGGGTTGGGGGCAGTGGGGAAAGCACAGTCAAATAGGGGGGCCTTGAGGTCGTTCTTGTAGGAGGCAAGGGAGGGGGCGAGGCGGAGGGACTGTGGGATGGAGTTCCAGAGGGTGGGGGCAGAGCAGCTAAAGGCTTATCTGCCAATAGTGCGGTGGGCGAGGCGGGGGACTTTTAGTAGGCTGGAGCCCACCAAGCGGATATATCCGGGAATAGAAGAAAGTTCAAGCCCCAGTTTTGACCTACAATCCCAGAGAGTACAATCAATAGTAATTACATTGTTTTGGGAAGCGAGTACAGGAACATGGGAAAAATAAATTTGGGAAAGTTATTGTTAAGTTAACAGCAGTGTCCCATAAAGAGTCATGGATAATGTGACTAAAGTATTATTATTTTATTTTTGGGGATGGAATTTCACCCCCAGAAAGGCCAATTACACCAATCGATTAACAACTCCCAATGTGAAAGGCACTCTACAAATATAATTTGTTATTATTGCTACTTATTGCTAGGTAAACAGGCATGTGGAATAAGGAAATTTGCCCAACATTTGAGAAAATGAACTTGTAGGCTATGTCTTTGAGAGCTTTGGAATGCGAAAATATTATCAATTTATTCCTGATGCAATTTCTCTTTCAAGTTTTGAAATCAGGCAGTCTTCAGTTGATAAAAAAAAAGACAGAAATAAAATTGTGGTTTTAAATAAAAGTCTGTTCTAATTTCCCTTTGTTCTCTTCTGCACACAAAGCTATTCATTCATTCACTCACTCATTCACCTCCATAAACCTTGGCTGGGTGGGGAGGTGGTCTGTTAATATTTATGTAGTCTGTTTGTGTGTGTGTGTGAGTGTGTGTATGTGTGTGTGTTGTTCACAGGAAGCCACGCAGATGGAGAAGGGGTTTGGGGGGTAGGTGGGGGGGAAGGAAGAAGAGATTGTATTGATTGCACAAAAGGGAAGAAATATATATAAGTGTGCATCCAAATACAGAACACATGAAAAAAGCATATGGAAGCATTTTGCTCCCAAATTATTTGTGTGAAGGGCTGTACGGACTCAGTCCATCCTCCTCTGGAATAGCTCCAGTTTTGAACCATTGAAGTGGTAAGGATGTGCAGAACAGAAGTGGTTTTCGCTTCAAATGCAAACGAACAGAGTAAAAAATAAGATTCAAAAAAGTATTTGTGTGACTGAGAGAACACAAACAAAAGGCACCATCAACTGATGTCCCATATGGATTCAAGGGGTTAATTTTACTGTATTTTTCAGCCGATTACTCAATTAAGATACAATAATATTTGCATTTGATATTTAAAATAATCCTTGCATTTGAGATATCTTTTAATTTAATAGGCATTTTCCTTAGTCCCCCAGCCGCTGTTTATCTAGCAGTAAGTAGGAACCCAGTTGTTCGTCGGTTGGTGGATATCGTTCCTTCTTTCAAAAGCAAAAAACATAATAAATTGGTTACTTCAATCCACGACTGTTTGTGGGACACTGTGGAAAGTAGGACTGTATATTTGTGGGCAAAATGCGGCAGCCAACTGCTGCGCAATTTGGCTGCCGCGTTTCGCCCACAAAGAATACAGTCAATTCACTTAACAGTATATTCTGTGAAGTGCTTTGAGCTTCATATAACATAACAGCTCGACACGATAAGGTAGTATCACAAATGCAAGGATTATCATTATTAATATTATTACCTGAAAGCCCTTCCTGGAATATACCGTAAAGTGGATTACTGTGTCATTTATAGGCTGAAATAGAAATAAACATAACACAAAAATTAAGTCTATGTTGCCTTTTGTTGTCCAATTTTGGCTCGAGGGTTGCCATCCGAAGCCTCAGGTGACAAGACTTTTTTTGTCAGCTGTGTGTCTGACACGTGGAAATCCATCACCGTCGCTTAAGAGTCTCCAAACCACACTGAGAATTCCATACATCCCACCTACACAGGAAAAGCCCAGAGATAGGTTGTTGGAATGGAATGCGTCCTCTCTCTCTCTCTCTCTCCCCGAGGATGTACCCTGCTTACCTAATTCTAGAAAGTATAATAATAATAATAATAATCCTTACATTTATATAGCGCTTTCCACGTCTTATCGACATCTCAAAGTTTTTTTGGGGGATGGATTCCATCCCAAAAAAACACAATAATAAAATTGGTCATTTCAATCCATGACTGTTTGTGGGACGCTGCTGTGCGCAAATGGCTGCCGCGATTCACCCACATACAGTCAATTCACTTTACAGTATATTCTGTGAAGCGCTTTGGGACGTTGATAAGATGTGAATAAGGAAAAAAAAAGTGGTGCACAGAATACAACAATGTCCCCAGGGAGGGACCAGAGCAGGGGTCGGGGTAGGGAGAAGAAAAGAGGGAAGAAAGAGGGGAAAAGAGGTAGGGACCAGAGCAGGGTGGGGGGTGGGGGGTCATGGTTGGGAGAAGGAAAGTAAGACTGGGAGAAACGCGGCAGCCAAATTGCGCACAACAGTGTCCCACAAACAGTCGCAGGTTGCCAAGAACCAAGTTTGTGGGACCTCAGATTGTGCGCTGGGATAACTGCTGGGGTCTAACCAGATAAAACCACACAGATTGCCATTGATAGCATTGTATGGCAAGTTTTCCCCGCTGCTTATCCAGCTATAACCACCCTACCTGTTAGGACGATGGCTTACAGGGTTAACGGGAGCTGAGTGGGAGGATTCCTGAACTCAGAGAAGATGATGGTGACAAGGTGGGGGAAGAGGAAATCCATCCATGGGGTATGCAAACAGATGAATATTTAATGGATTGCTAAATCCCCCCACCCACCACCTTCCTAAGGGAACGGATAGGCAACAGAAGCAGAAATCCAAGGGAAGATCAGTTAGATTCAGCAGATTGAGGCCTTGGCATGGATTAAAGCATTGTTCAAAAATTCACAAACACAATTAGACTCCAGATTAATCCAACGTGGGGGCCAAGGGTTGGCAAAATCGCAAGAGACCAAGGGTGGAACAAATACAAGAAACAAGATTTTTGCAATTAAAATTAATGGTGGTTTGTTAAATTGACACAAGAAGATTGTTTGCTGGAGAAGAGAGAAAACAACCCTGCAACATTTAGCAATCAACGACGGTAAAAGTGGGACGAGGATTGCAACGTTTAATAACGCGTGTTCTGGTGTTAACTGTGTACATCTCCAAACATTCCCCAATATGTGAGGCATTAAACATAAGGCTAACCACTGTCCATGAATGCTGCAACCTACAGAATTCAATGCCTTTCTCTTTATTGTGGAATCCTGTAGCTCAGTGATTAGTATAGTCACCTTGCAAACCAGAAGACCAATTGGTGTGGAGGACAAAACCTAAGGCAATTTTCCTTACTCCGCGTGCCTTTGTTTAGTAAACAGGAACCCGGTTGTTCGTTCAATTGTTGGATCGCTCTCTGGGGTAATAATAAAATATAATAATAATCCTTGCATTTGATACAGCACTTTTCATATCTTATCGACGTCTCAAAGCGCTTCACAGAATATACTGTAAAGTGAATTGACTGTATATTTGTGGGCGAATAGCGACAGCCAAGTGCGCACAGCAGCGTCCCCCACAAACAGTCGTGGATTGAAGTGACTCATTTTTATTATTGTGGAGGTTTTTTTGACGGATTATTATTAGGCGTGTGTGTGGAGTAAGGCAAGTTGCCCAAGGTTTCGCCCTGATCTGCCTGGATTCGAACACAGGTGTCACGTTTGTAAGGCGGGTGCTCTAACCACTGAGCTAATAATCTCTTTCCCCCTCCCCCACCCACACAAACAAAATTGGTCACTCATGGCTATTTGTTGGCAGTTTTGTCCACCACCACGCGTGTTATTATCCTGAGACCATCCTTGTCATGTGAAAACCAATCAAGGCTTCAGCCTGGCTCGGTTGTTGGCGCTCTCACCTCCGATCCAGAAGATTGTGGGTTTGAGCCCCTTCACTGGGACTTTGAGGTGCTCGTTCAAGGTGACACTCCATCTCAGTGCTGAGAGGAGGGAGCATTGTCACAGGTGCCATCCTTCAGACCAGATGTTAAACCATCTGTATCCTGTTCAGGTTGATGTTAAGGATCCCGCGGTGCTATTCGTAAAGAGAAGGGAGTTTCTCCCAGTGTCGCTGGCCAACAATCCTATGCGTAAATACCAGTCATCCACAGCTATAAGTATTTGGCCACTAAAATATACAGTAAATCTTGTGAAGCAATTTAAGACGACTTCATGAGGTGCAATGTCAAACTCAAGGATTATTCTTATGTCGTGTGCGCGCCGAACAAAATGAGTCTAATTCGATTTAAAATATAACACGACGAAACGACGAAACAACAAAATAGGCTGAATTAACACAATATTGAGTGGCCGGTGTTGCCGTGAAGTCAAACTGTTTCTTAAGCGAAACTTAAAAGGTGTTGGCCTGCAAAATACACCGTCACTACACTTTACAGTAAATCCTGTGAAGCACTCCGAGACGTCTCAGCAATGTGAAATGTGTTGGATGATTTGTTATGTTACATGTTACAAATACAGTTAAAAAGTGATAATTTGGTCACTCAGTCCACATCTGTTTGTGGAGCACTGATCTATGCAACTGGTCGCCACATTTCTCCACCCTCCCCCCCACCCCCCTCCCCTCCAACCCACCCCCCACTTCCAAATATACAATCAATCTAATTTACTGTCTATATATATGCTATAAAAGGCTTTGAGATGTGATAAGGTGCGGTATCAAATCCAAGGATTATTATTATACAGCAGGAAATTAGAGCTGAAATGGTTGAACTCCTGTTAAGATCACTGATTCATTTTCACAATATCTCCACTTCACAAATATACAGGTTTTTTTCCTCTCTGTCACCACTCCTTTCAGAGTTTGGCTGTAATCAACTCTTTTCAAGCAGTGAATAGACACACATTTTTCAAAATCCAATATCTGGTTCCTGAAAGCCCCCTCCCCGAGTGTGCTTTGACTCGAACCATTAAAACTATAAAGTTTCACTTACCCCCATGTCGGTCTATACCGTAGGAAAAGTCAGATTGCAACTTGTCTCATCTTTCCAGGGAATTATCCTAGACTTTCTTAACCACATCAAGGCTGCGGTGATAAGCGTAGCTCAGAATTACCAGAGATTCTTAACGTGAATAATAAAAATCCTTCAAAGTTCTTCTTTTCTCCTCTTGTGGAAACCTAGCGTTTTGTACATAGACATAGGGATGTCACCCTAAGGGCTCTTGAGATGCAGAACAGACCTGGACAATGGGAGCATTCTCAAGCTCATCAATGGAAATTTGAGAACCTCTTGCTTTATTGGGTTTGGAGGTCATTAGAGAAGTAATCATTTCTTTCAGCTTTGTAGAAGTTTATCCTCGTAACAATTTTCCTACTCTGTAAAAAAAAACTCTACTCCTGAGACCCTTTTATTGAAAGGGGTGAGAGAGAGAGAGAGAGAGAGAGAGAGAGAGAGAGAGTGGGCACGAGATTGGAAAAACATGGTCAGATGTATATATATATTTTAAAGTATATAAATAAAGCTAAAGGCATAGCTGCTTGCCTAAATTCTTTGGTGAATTTTAATGATAATAATCCTTACATTTGATACAGTTCCTTTCAGGTCAGAAGGACTTCTCAAAGCCCTTCGCTGGATTTACTGTAAACTGTGTTGTCTAAGTGAATATAGCAGTCAATTTGTGTCCCACAAAGAGCCACGAGGCGAATGATTGATTTTATCTGCTGGATTGTTGGCCAAGATACGGGAAGAAATAAACTTCCTTCTCCCATTCAAACAGCGCCATTGGATCATTAATGTCCACCTGCACAGGCCTCGACTTAGCATCTCCATTGTCTCCGATGGTAGAGTTGACGATGATAGAACCTGTTAAACTCATGCCTTGCTTCAGAATCTCGGGCACTAATACTAAAGGTGCCAGTGAGCTGCAATCGAGGCAACGTTTAGATCCAAATGCGGAGATCCAAATTTCATCTTTCTGTTCAAGGAGCAGTCTTTCCAGCCTTGTCCCAGGCACCTTGAGGTGGGAGATAAGACTAAGTAAAGATACCCTCTGATAACAATGAACAACTCACATTCATGTAACGCCTTTCACGTCATCAGGACGTCCCAAAGCACTGGACAGTGAGGGATTTGGACCCAAGCTGTGTGGTTGGCATCAGCAGGGCTGGAGGGTAGAGTTGGTAGGGATAGAAAAGTGACCGAAAGAACGTTTGAAGAGGAGGGTCTTGAGACTGGCGTTGAAGGAGGCAAGGAAGAAGGTGAGGGGAAGATGGGATGGAGTTCCAAGGGATGGGGACACAGTCTGGAAGCCTGACCGCCGATGGTGGGCTGGGGACCTGGAGCAGACTGGATCCCACTGAGTAGAGGGACAGGACAGGTCTATATGGAGTTGGCTGCTTGTGCATTTGATATAGCACCGTATACTCACGAGGACGTTTTAAAGCGCTTCACAGGATGTATACTGTAAAGTCATGTGCCTGTGTATTTTTACAGCGAATGCGGCAGCCAATTTACACACAGCACTACCCCAATGTTAACCCTCATTCATCGCAGATTAACCAGCCAGCAATAGGAATGACGGTATAATATTAATAATAGTATTAATAATAATCCTGGCATTTAACACAGAGGATGTGTGTAAAACAGAGAAATCCCTTAAGCAAACACCAAAGCGCCCAGATAATACAGTTCTCTGTCTAACTCACTATAAAAGGCCCATCTTTGTTAACACGTTACCCTCAGCTCTGTCCTCAATCAATAATTGAACGCATGCTTTGTGGTGAGTCAGCGGTTAGTATTGAAATAACATGCGGCTGAATTTTGAATTCCACTCCCTCGACAGTGTTTGACCGTTCCAGCAGATGTTTGTTTTTTGGTATCTTCTCCGTGAAAAGGAAAATACCGAAATAATATGAATTGAATCAGAGCCGGTTTGGTGCTGTCACATTGCCGGTAGGTAACAGGTCTACCGGCAGCGTAGCGAGAGGTAGCGAGTGGAGCTCCTGTGGCTCAGTGGTTAGAGCACTTGTCTTGCAAGCTGGGGAGACCTGTGTTCGAATCCAGGCAGGTCAGGGCGAAACCTTGGGCTAGTTTCCTTACTCCACACACACGCCTAATATTAATCCCTCCAAAAAACCACAATAATAAAATTGGTCATTTCAATCCACGACTGTGTGTGGGACGCTGCTGTGCGCAATTGGCTGCCGCGATTTGCCCACAAATATATATACAGTCAATTCACTTTACAGTATATTCTGGGAAGCGCTTTGGGACGTTGATAAGATGTGGAAAGCGCTATATCAAATGCAAGGATTATTATTCTTATATAAGTCTCGCTGCCGAGTTGGAAGGTTGTGGTTTCAAGCCTCATAGTGACGCTTCACGCGACACCCTTTAAGGCGGCCGCGTTTTGCCCACAAAATATACCGTCCCTACACTTTACAGTATATTCTGTGAAGCGTTTTGAGGCGTCTCGACGACGTGATAAGACGCTCTGCCAAATGCAAGGATTATTCTTATCATCGTGATGGGGACTTTGAACTCGCACAGTCCAGGAGCACAGTCCCACACAGTGGTGGGGGGAGCGCTACGTTAAACCGAGATCCCGTCTGTGCCTGTTCAGGTGGATGTTAAAGATCGCGTGCTAACACATGGAAACTGCCCAGTATCTGGAATGAAATGCACCCTCTCTCTTCGGAAGGATGCATTCTTCTGTCTGAGTTCCGCAGAGTATTAGCAACTCCCCCAGATAAATATAAGTCGCCCACTTCATGACTGTTTGGAGGGACGTTGCTGCGTGCTAAATTGGCTGAGGGTTGGGGAGTGGAGAGGAGGTGGTTAAATTAGTTCATTTAGTTACTTTCTAAAAGAAAACACACCTTGTTACCTTTCAAAGCTTATTTTTTTCAGAGGAAAGAATTCTGGTGGGTCGCTGGTAGGGGGGAGTTGTGTGTGGGGGGGAGGGATGGGGTGGGGTGGGAGGGGGGTAGTCGGGGGAGGGTAGTCGGGGAAACTCACAATGTGACATTATGAGAAAAAATGAACAGAAGCCAGTCTTTGTTTCGCGGTGAAATCCATCCACAATGAAAAGCATCAGGTTTGCAGCGGACTGAACCATACATGTCAGACAACTCCCTATCCACACTCCTTCAGCGTTCTCTCTGCCCCGATCCCACTTACTCACTGCCCCCCACACACTCCCCCCCCCCCACCCCCCCCCCCCACCACCACCCCCCACACGTCCAACCGTCACAGGACATTTGTTTTAGGAATTGTCGCTGGTGAGGACTGAAGTCAAAGGACACTTTTATGCCACTTCCAGAAATGTTGAATCCAGATTTCCGCAGATGAAGAAATGCTTCATGTATTAGTTTCAAACCTTTGGATGATTGAAATAAGATGAGAGCAAGTAATAATCTTACAATGTTTTCAATTATCAAATATTATTCTGTAAAATTTGCCTGAAACTTGCTTAAACGGTGACCACTCTAGAGACTGCGGATAAAATCACCGTTACCTGCGGCGTATTGTGAAGTCCTGTAGCATGTTAGTTCGAGCATTCACCTCACAAATGACAGTACCTGGGTTCGATTCCCGGGCAGGGCGAAACCTTAGGCAAGTTTCCTTACTCCACATGACACTATCTACTGAGCAGTAAGTATGAACCCAGTGATTAGCGAATTAGTGAATTCATACCTGCATTTTACCCCCAAATTTAAGGATTTCTTCAAACCAAAATTGGTCATTTCAATCCACGATTGTTTGTCGGATGTTTCGCCCTCAAAATATAGAGTCAATCCAGTTTACAGCATATTCTGTGAAGTGCTTCAAGACGTCTCAAAGGTGTAATAAGACCCTGAATCAAATGCAAGTCTTATTATTTTTATTATTGTTGTTGTTGTTGTTGAAAGCCAATTTACCGGAGGGAAATTTTGAATTGACTGCTAGATTTTACCCCCCCATCACTTTTATATACGCCCCACCACTCCCTCCTTACTCTCCCTTTTGCTTTCCCAACAAACGTTCGTTCTGAAGTTTGAGAGAGTGAAGGACAGCATCGATGTAGTCATCCCCTTCGCCACAGTGAATGGGATCCCTGTTGGACTTTGCTCATGAGGTGACTTACAGCTCCCCCGCTGTTAGGAGAGATCATTTCACTTGTAACGCTAATAACTTTGGTGGGGAGGCTGGCTCAGCCGGTGAGGACACATCATTGCACATCTTGGCTCGGCTAGAAATCGGAAGCAGATGGGTCTTTCGGCTGGGTTCCTTTCCAGGCCTGTTACTACAAGCCTATGGTTGCTGGCTGGTTTGCTGTTGGCAGTTTTTTTTGGGGACTCGAAAATGGTAGGACACGGCATTGCAAAACTGAAATCTCTTTATAACAAGCATCATCATAATAATAATAATAATAATAATCCTTGCATTTGATATAGAGCCTGATCATCATGTCGTCGAGATGTCTCAAAGCGCTTCACAGAATATACTGTAAAGTGAGTTGACTGTATTTTGTGGGCGAAACAAGGCAGCCAATTGCGCACAGCAGCGTCCCCCACAAACGGTCGCGGATGGACCAGCGAGCGTTTGTAATTAAATCTGATAGATCTGACATTCTATACCTGACGTGTGTTTAGATTATATTCACTTTTGATTTTCTGCGGTGCTCTTTTGCTCACAAGTGGTTAAGACTCGTTCCCTTTCACCTGTGACAGGGGCTGCATTATTATTTAAAGGAACACGACCGCTCAGCCTGCAGAAAATCATCCGCACACAGCCTTCCCCAAGTACAATGTTCTGCCCTGGATGTGAGCCAGCCATGAATCGATTAAGGATATCGGCCACGTTTGCTTGTTTTCCACTGCCCCCTAACTCCGTGCCTGGGTCTCATTTTTAAGCCGTTTCTAAACAGATTTGTCTGAGTAAGAAATTGTTGCAACCAAGACCGCGTTCAGCAACAACAACGACAACTTGCATTTGTGCAGCAACGTTTTGTTTAGATTAATATCTCAGAGCGCTTAACAGCAATGGGGTCGGACGGCGAAACAGAGAGAGGAGAGGGAGGGGGAACTGGGTGGGTGAACTGCTGAAGAGGTAGGTTTAAAGATGGGATTTAAAGGCAGATGTGGGGAGTTGGGGGGGAGGCAGAGAGAAACAGTTTCAGAGCTTAGGGGTGCGACTTAGGTTTTTTTCTTCCGACAGCAGCGTGGAGAGAGTGTGGGAGAGGCGTTTAGCCAAGCAGAGGCCTGGGGTTCTGAGTAGTGATGACACAAAAGTCAATCAGGTGCTTAAGTCACACTTGGATATCTTAGAAGTTGGATTTGATTAAACACGCATTTCTTGTTAGGGAATCCGTTAAGGTATAGCTGACGTTTGATCCCTTCCCTCAGCACTAGTGATTCTCACCCAGACAGGCTAAAGTTAGGAATGGGTTACGAGTGAATCATCACACCAGAGACTGGGTTAGTCAGACCAGTTGTTTGTGGGGTGGGGGGAGTGGGTGGGGGGGAGGGTTGGGGGAGGAGGAAATGCGAGCGCTGTTAGGAAAGCTAAGTATCCCACACTGTCACAAAATCTAATGCAAAAGCAAAGAGTTTTTGCTCTCACCCTCAGTCAGCAATATATTTAAACCTGTGATGTGCTTTGAGATGTCCTCCCGACGTGAAAGGTGCTGAATCAAATGCATGAAGTTATTATTACTAATCAATCCACGACTGTTTAATTTACAGTCAATTCCCTCAATCTACAGTCACTTCACTTTACAGTGTATTCAGTGAAGCGCTTTGAGATGTCACGAAGACGTGAAAAGCGCTATATCAAATGCAAGGATTATTATTGATAATAATTGATCACTGGCATCATATTTTGAACAACAAGAACGTAAATCAGATTTTCCAATAACACCACTTATACCGTTGGCAGGAAGTCTCGCATGGGGGACGTGTGTGTGTGTGTGTGTGCGTGTGTGTGTGTGTATGTGTGGTGGGGGTGGTGGGTGGGTAGGTTTCGATGACATTTTTTAACTCCACATCCCCAAGTACTTGCCTTTTTAGGGAAACACTGAAATGGGTTAAACAAATCAGTTGGGGGGGAAAAAAAATTGACAAAACCGTTCGCAAGCCCTCGTCGAAAAACACACAACTTGCAAGAAAAATAGCGCTCGAGTAGCAAAGTCTTACTCGGGCCAAACTGTCAGCTCGCCAGCTTTTTATGTTCTGTTCAATACTGAACTTTCCAATTTCCTTAATAAACAGGAGAATTCAAAAATCCCTTTCATGCCTTGCCTTCCACAAGCCTTGCCTTCCACAAGCCTTGCCTTCCACAAGCGAGATGCTCTGCTGTCTTCCAAGTGGGTTGTTCGAAAGAAATCGGCGTACAGGAACACAGGGACAGCAGGAGGCCATTCAGCCCCTCCAGCCCGTTCCGCCATTTATATCGGATCATGGCTGATCCGTACCTCAACTCCAATTGCCCCCCCTTTGTGCCCCGTATCCCTTGATGCCCTGACCTAACAGAAATCTATCCACCTCGGTCTTGAAATTTTGAATGGATTCCGCATCTGCTATTGAGAGCAGAGGGAAGTGATTAGTCTATGGATAACTTAAAGTGGATGTGTACCCTCCATTCTCCTGTTTCAAAGACACCAGAGATTAGATTGATTTGGGTGCAAGATGCTTTGCCAGTGAAGAGAGGGAAAAAAAATCTATTTTATTTTTTCTGGGGGTGGGGGAGATTGATTTTATTTATGGATGGGGGGGGGGGGGGGGGGGCTGAAGAGAGAGAGAGTCGTTGTTGGTTTGAGTGCTGTTTTGTGTGTGTTTGTTTGGTGTGTGTGTTTTTGCTTCTAGACAATTTCTGCTTTCAATTCAATTCGCAAGGCTGTGTCCTATATTAATATTATTCGGTTTTCCTGGTTCTGTCAGTCTACGAATTTCTCTGAGGGAAAATAATTTGTAATTAGGGGAAGTAAAAGGAGAGAGAGGGAGGAGAGGGGGTGGGGGGGAGAGGAGAGAGGGGGGTCGGGATGGGGTGATTTTAATAAAACTGGAATATAAGCCAGTAAATGTTCTGGGTGAATAAATTCAGGAACTCTCTGTTGAGCCACTCTCTTTTGGTATGTTTGCCTATGTGCGTCTGTGTCTATCTGTGAGTATATCTGTGTGTGTGTGTATGTGTGTATCTGTCTTTCTGTGTCTGCATGGTTGTGTGTGTGTGCATGTGTCTGTCTATATGTGTGTATCTGTCTGTCTGACTGTGTGTGAGTGTGTGTGTGACTGTTTATCTGTCTATCTGTGTGTGTTTCTGGCAGAGGCGAGTCTTTCCTACACACATAATAAAATATAAGTTCTCAACGGGGAAAGAATTCTCAACCACCTGAGTTGTTGTTATTATACTGTATTAGTTAGTAATCATTGCAATGCCCTTTCCTTTCCCCCTCCCTCCCCTCCCACTCAATATACATACACCTAGCTCAATTAAAACTCCCACCCTCGGAAACCTCATTACCCCCTCTGTTCAAAGGGCAGAGAAAAAGCATTGGAGTTCCTTTTCCCAGTCAAACATGTTTTATTGATAGACAGTGTAGCTGACTGTGGCTTGCTTTGTATTGGGGCTAAAACAGGAGAATGTTAAAGTCTCTCACTCTCTCTCTCTCTCTTTCTCTCTCTGTGTCTCCCTTCTCACCTCAAAATCTCCCAGAACAGCCCCTACCAGCTTCACGTTGATGAAAGTTAGATTTTTTTTCTTACTTAAAACAAAGTACGCGTGCAATTTCGAAACAGATACTAAATTAGCCTGGAAGTCTGCACAAAAAACACACACACACACACACACACACACAACAAAAAAACATCGCATGATATTCTAAGCAATTCCATCTGTCATGCAGAAATGTTCGACTAATAGCCTATGGCATTCTCAGTCTAAAAGTCCACTCACTCACTCACTCACTGACTGACTGACTGACTACCTGTGTGTTTCTCTTATTAAATGTTCATCGCAACAACACAAAACTCGCAGGTTTGAATCAAACTGTGTGTTGGGAGTGAGGTCCTATTTTTGCCTCTTGACTTTGATGTTGAACAGTGAGGTTTTTATTTACTGGGGAGGGGGTGGGTGGGTGGTAAGGGGAGGTAGTGGTGGGGGTGGAGGGGGGGGGGAGAGAGAGTGATAGAGAGAGAGAGGAGAGAGGGAGGGGGGGGGAGAGAGAGAGAGAGAGCAAAAAAAATCCTTAAGACACTGCAAAGCAGATGGATGACTTGTGGATAGCTTTTCACCTTGCCATTGGGACTGGTCTGTGAGATTGGTTTATTGTCAAGGAGACTCTTTCTTCCCATGATTCCATATGGGATGGATTGGGCTTCCTTGCTGCCCAACAACATGCCATCGCCAATGTTTTCTCAATTAGGTGTCTTATCTCCTGTGAGCTACATCACTTGCTGACAACCTAATGGCAGGGAAGCCTTCCGATAGCTCCATCAAATGGCAGCTGTGTTATGACATATCAGCCAGGACATGGTGGATGGTGAGTTGGCAGCGATGTGCTGTTTTTTTATATATATATATATATATATACACACACACACACACACAAACTTTCCCTCCCTCTCTGACTTTGACTGAATGAATGTCCCAGACCGCTTGTATTCATCGAATTAACATTGGGATGTTTTTTCACACTGTTTCCAATGCTGTTATCTCACACTTCTCTATCTCCCCCACCAACCCCCCAACCACCCCCCCAAACTCTCACCCACCCACCCCCCCTCCCTGCCTCCCTCCCTCCCAGGCAGGGTCTCCTATGGGCTTTTATTACAAATATAAAAGCAATTGAGATAGAAATTCTCGTAGAGTCTAGATAAATATTTATATCATATGATAGATATATATGGAACTTAGTTTTTCTGTACAGGGACAATGCAAGTGGAGAGGGAGGGAGGGAGGGAGAGAGAGAAAGAGAGAGAGAGAGCGAGAGAGAGACTGAGCAAAGTGTTTTTTTATAAATCAATAATTATTTGGAATGGAAATAATTAGAGCGGGTATATTTGAGCCTATCTGGGAAACAGACGAGCTGTGTATGAAAGTACTGTGTGTGTGTGTGTGTGTGTGTCTCTTTCTCTGAAAAAAATTTTTGTCGAATGTCTCATTTGTTATCCGGAGTGTTGAACAGCTGTAGGAGCAAAAGTATATTTATATACAGATAAATCATCATAACAGGAAAAGTCACAAAAGATTCTCTCGCGTGTGTACTCGGCTTGTGTTGCTTATACAACAGTATTTTCTCTTATTTTTGTATATCTATAAAAAATATGATAATGAGATGCAGGTTTTATTGTCAGTTTAAGTCATGTGTTGTTAGGATCCTTGTGTGTGTGTGTGTGACTCTGTGTGTGTGTGTCTGTGTGTGATTCTATGTGTGTGTGTGTTACACACTTTGTTAACTACTTTGCCTGTAAATTTAGCTTGGGAATGGTTCCGGTGTGGAGTTAGGTTGGGTTAAGTTAAGTCACCATTGAACCCACAGAAACCTTTGACTGGCCGCCGCGCTATATTAAGAGGTTGAATAGTCTCATTGTGGTACTAGATACAAATAAAGTTGCTTTGCAGGAAGTGTGTGTGTGTGATGTGGGGGTGGGTGAGTGGGTGGGGGTCTGTGATAATAATGAGGTTTATTTTTCAGCTTGTTATCCGTTAATGTTGTTTTTAATTGATTCATTAAGAGTGGTCATTTGTGGCTAATGTTTGTGCAATCATTATTATTCTCTGTGTGTGTGTGTGTGTGTCTGTTAGTGAGAGAGAGAGTGAATGAGGGAGGTGGGTTAATTGATTTGGGTGCATACCATGAATGTATTATTGTTTCTCAAATGCTCGTTGATTGTTATTTATCAATGTGTATGTTTTATCAATAGGGGGGGGGGGGGTGGACATTATAAATTAATTTGCAAGTGCATCTTATTGTCGAATCGGTATCTTTGATTTTTTAGAAAAGGAAAAATATATATTTTGTAGTTTTTCTCTGTGGGGTGGGGAGTGTGTTTGTGTGTATGTGGGGTGGGGGAGGGTGGGGTGATGAATGAATGAAAGGGGAGCGATGTGTGTTTAGCTCTGTTTAACTGGCGCCCATGTGTGCGTGTGTGTGTATTATTTCAAAGCGTGTTGTGTATATATATACGCGTTTCGTGGTTAGCGAAACTCCAATTATAAGACTGAAATTATACACTTTTTGGTAACAAATTTACCTCCTCTCCCCCCACTCCCCACCCCCTCTCCACAACAACAAAAAACCCTCATACATATATTATATATTCCTTTCTGATTATGAAGACAGGCAAGTTTCATGTGGTAATGGATTGATACTGAATTATACTGTATAGTTTTATCCGTCTCTGTTATTGTCTCGTTTTTATTATCGCACAGGAGGCGGCAGTTTTAATCCCACATCTGTTATCAGGCAGAAAAAATATATAATTTCCCCTTCCCCCTTCCTCCCTCCCCCCAAAAAAAATCCCTTCCCTCGGACGCTTTTTTTTTAACGAAAACGCCTCCAATTTCGCTATTACGCGCGGTGGGCTACGAAAACGCGCTGTTTCCCTGGGGAAGGAGGGGGTTTAAAAAACAAAATGAAAAGTTAATTTGGGGGTGGGGGGTGGGGGGATATTTTTACGGGGGAAACCATGATTTTTTCTACGAACATGCGTCTCACATTAATTTGAAGCTGTTTTGGGGAAGGAAGGAAGGGGCGACTGTGTAGCGTATATAATAATATTGATTATTATTTGTCTAGTATTGCTTGTACTATTAATATTATACGTTGCCCTATATTTGCCCATTTCAAGCGTTGTCTTTCAAAAGGAGTTGGAACTCAATAAAACCTTGCTTTGCAGGCTTATAGTTTTCGCCCCGTCTCTTACATTTGACACGACATGAAAAGCAATCTAAACATGCTGTGAAAACAAACTCCAAATGGATCTGTGTGTCTGTGTATGTGTGTGTGTGCGATATCTCTCTCTCTCTCTCTCCCCGCCGAGGGCTATAAGAGTTTAAATTTAATAAGAAAAGGATTCCCAGTAGAGCTTTGTTTGTCTCTCTTTTTTTTTCTTATACAAACTTTCCTTTTGTGTTTTCCTTTTGTGGGCAAATCTCTGAAAACTTTGGTTTTGGGGGCTTGGAAGCGTGTGTGTGTGTGTGTGTGTGGAGAGAGACACACAGAGAGAGAGAGAGAGAGTCAGTAGTTGGGGAGAGAATATTTTAATATATTTTTACATATAACAAACGTTTATTTCAAACCTCCAAATCTTCTTGGAGTGTCTGAATTGTTACGTCTGAGTATTATCACTAGAATTATTCTACAGTAGTAAGTAGAATATGAAGTAGTCTAGTATTTTTAATTAGAATTATTATTATTATTAGAAATATTATTAAATTATTAGAATTAGTATTAAAAATATTTGTATTATTAATAGTTTTTTTCGTTTACAGACTGTATTTTTTCACCCTTACCCCCGACTCCCCCCTCCCCCCCCCCCCCCCCCAACCTCTCTCTCTCACACACATACAAGCTTCTATTGATAGATATATTAAAGAAAATAGAATTTCTCCACTCCCCTGTTTGAACCAAGCCTCTGTTTGAACAAGTGCAATAATTTCCTCTTGCACAGTTTATCTTAAGTTAATTACAATCTATTTCAAACAGCCTGGGATTTGCTGGCGGATACCCCTTCACCTTTATACTCACAGCAGCTGGTTGGCTGCTTTCAGATGTATCTGTTTGACCTGGAATTGACACACATCATTGCGGTGGGGGGTAGGGGAGAGAAGGAGGGGGGGGGGAGGCAGAGAGTCAAGGGAGAGAGAAAATGGTGGGGGGTGGGAGACAGAGGGGAGAGAAAGGGGGGGAGGGAGAGTAAGAGGGAAGAGAGAAGGTTGGAGGGAGGGGAGGTTGGGGGGAGAGAGAAGGGTGGAGGGAGGGAAGGGGGAGAGAGAAGAGTGGAGGGAGGGGGGGTGAGAGAAAGGGGGGAGAGAGAAAGGGAGGGAGAGTGAGAAAGTGGGGAGGGGGAGAAAGGGGGGAGAGGGGGGAGAGGGGGAGACAGAGAAAGGTAGGGGGAAAAGAGAGAGATAGGAGAGAGAGAGAGGGGGGGAGAGAGAGAACGAGAGATCAGTGGCTCATAATTGAAAGAGGAGTGGGAACTAACTCCAGGAATTTGTCCACCAACACACAAAACAATCTCCCATTGGAAAGGGCAAAAAAAAATACCAATGCGAGAGAGTTAAAAGGTCCTCTTTAAATAAAGAAAACCTTTGGGGAGTCAAGTCGCAATGGTGCTGTGGTCTCTGTCTCTCCACATTGGTCTCCACCAGGCTGCCAGTCACCTGCCCAGGTCCTCTCTCTAACTATAGCCAGGGGTCTCTCAACCCCACCCCTGTTTGTGGGACTCTGTTGTCCACAGTTGCCTGTACTGTATCTCATTGACTCTTGCCCACATGATGTACAGTCAGTTCCCTTCTGTGAACTGTGTATTCTGGGAAGCTATCTGAGGTGTCTCGGTGACTTGATAAGGCTCTGTATCAAACACAAGCATTATTATTATTATGTATATTGTATATATGGATATATTTGACATATATATCGTATATATACATAGATATGTATTCTGGGAAGCTATCTGAGGTGTCAAGGCGACTTGTTAAGACGTTGTTAATACAAGCATGGTTAATATGATGTATACTGTATATATATATACTGGATCCCAAGAATGTTATTTCCTAACAGAAATGTTTTCTGTGGCTCACGGTGGATGCATTCAGCCCAACTTAACATTAACACAAGGCGCTGGGGGTGTCTGCCAAACAACAGGTAATGTGTAGATGGGCTGGCGAGGGATCCTCAGTGTGTTTAGGATACCCTGAATCATCTTGTGGGATGTGATGTGATGGAATCTCCCCCGTGTGTGTGTAAACAAAACGCTGGCACAGAAAGGTGCTCGAGGTAGGGTTTTTTGGTGGGTGGGGGGGGGGTTTAAAGGTTAGAGTAAATTCCAAAACACTAGCTTTTTTAATATTGTATTTAGAAAAAGCTTTCAAACAAAAATGAATGAACGTGTAGAGTTGTTTTGTGGGGGGGGGTGGTGAGGGGGGAGTGGGGGAGGGAGAGATTTCCCTTTGACCCCCTCCCTCCCTCCCTCACTCACTCAAATGATGGTCAGAATGAAGGGGTCATTTACTCCAATGTGTCAGTATGCGAGTGTGTATTTGTTGAGGGTGGGAGGGAGGGAGGGAGGGGTTGGGGGACCCCCCCCACCCCTCCCTCCCTCCCTCCCACCCTCAACAAATACACACTCGCATTCACTCACATATTCACTCTCACACACACACACTCACCCACAAACACACACAGTCACTCACACGCACTCAAAGTCATGCGCTCACTCACACACACTCAAACAGACTCATTCACACTCACTCACACACTCTCACACACACAGATAAAGGAGCCACACTTTCACGGACATCAGAAATATATGAGATCCAACATCACCCTGAAAATAACTGTTGTTAAACCAGATATCCCCCTGTCTTAAACCCCGAGGCTTATAACACTATATATACACACACATGTATATAATTATGCACTATATGGTGTTATAATTAATGACAATAAAGTGGCATTTAACACAATATATATAGTTACATGTGTATATCCTAACATTATATGGTATATATAGCCCGCACAAATATAAATTTAAGTTTTGCTACGTTAGGACTTTTATCCTCAGATGGAGAATTGATTTTTCCCCCTAAAATAAGCGTTCCTATTTGATACCTCCCCCTCTCCCAGTGTGTTTCTGTCTTGATATGGAAATACAATGTTGTGGTTGATAACTGAGTTGATTTGATCTGCAGCTTTCCATCGCTCTTTCAATGTAGTTTATTATATATATAGTATACATGTACATACCATATAATGATTCTTTTTGTGTTGTTTCCGATCAGTTGGATTTTTGGGTTCATTTGAGTTCATTTCTGCTGCATCTTGAATGTGTTCTGTGCAACTCGGTGTTACTCGTGAGAGAGTTTCATTCAATAACATGAAAGAGAGTAAATAAGATATTGGTCTGTGCCGGGCGTCAAGGCTATATATATACACAGTATATGTGATATATATATTATATACAATATATATGAAATATCAAAGTGACATTTGCAAAAAAAGTACAATCGCTTTTAATTTTATTTGAAGGATAATGCTTAAACTTTCATTTTTTTTCTGTTTTGCAAAGTTTCTGTTTCTTTCTCTCTCTCTCTCTCTCTTTCGCTCCCCAAAACGCTGTCAACGTCACTTGATGTGCAAATTGATTCGATAAACAGTATCCATCGTGATATAATGGTTACTGCTCCCTTTACCCCCAAAACTACACTGGCTGATATAAACACATAATCTAACGTTTGCGTTTAAGATATACTTGTGTGTGTGAGAGAGAGTGTGTGAGTGTGTGTGTGAGTGTGAATGTGTGTGTGTAATATATAAATATTCAATATATGTGTAATGTATAAAATGACTGCCTTAGAATTGTGAATTATGTGTTATTGATAGAAAGGAACTGGTTGCATTCACAGAACCCCGAGAAACGCTGAATGTATTATTATTAATATTAATAAATATGATTAATTATTATTAATGATTCTAATAAGAATCTGTTGAATTAGCCTCAGCCTGCGTGAAATGCAGAGCAGTTTTTCTGTTAGAAACAATCTGATTTAACTCCAGCGGTGAATATTACTGTTTCGGTTTGCTGGACAGAGAATAAACCTGCAGCAAATATTTGGGGGGAAGGAATTTGCGAACGGAAGAGCTGAATATATATAAATATAATCTAAATACATACTGAAAACCAAGATCGGGATGAAATAAACAGGATTACCATTAAAAAAAATGTATTTATTATAAAATACCAAAGTTACATTTCAGTCCAATTAATGCCAATTCCATTGTATTTTGTAAAGTAAACACATTATACTTACACTATGTTTAAAAACACATTATCTGTAAATAAAGATAATATGTGTATATATGCTTACAATGTTATATTTACAGTTGTTATAATGTACAGGCTGACCACAAAGTACCATTACAATGTCTGATAAGCCTTAAAGAAATGATTATATATATTTTATAGATAATAGGGCGTTTTGGCCACCTATACACACACACACATACACACATATATATATATACATACACACAATGGAATTAGATGTGTTTACATGTTTAACATTCTATGTACATACCAAGTATGAAATGTAATGTAAGTTGGATAATACTGTAAGTGTATGTGAATGTAAAATCGCAGGCAAATTGTGAACAAGGCAATACAGTTAGTCACTCTATTCAGTATTCTCTTGCCTGGCTAGGGGGTAAAGGTTAATTATGTGAACACCACTATGAGAGACAAATCCAGAGAGAGAGAGAGAGGGGGGGGGGGCAGTATTGTCTCCCCCCAGCCACACAAATGTAGAATATTTTCTCCCTGTCTGTAGATCTGAAAATAATCAGTGTAATAAACACGAGGAACAGATAGGTTAGTGTCTGGATACTGACTGACACACATCCTGGGACAATGAGGAGGAAGGAATATTCAAGGAGACACAAATAATCTGTCTCTGTCACTCACATACACTGGATGGGAGGGGGGACAGAGAGAGACAGAGAGAGAGAGGAGCTTGAAGGGAAATAAATAAACCAAGTCAAACTGCTAAAACACACACACACACACACAGACTTCCTGACTGGCAAAATAAATCAATATTTTATTTTAATTTGGGACTTTTTTCTGAAATAAAGTTTCACCTGTTCTCCTTCCCTGCTGTCAGTCAGAACGACAACTGAATGGGGATTGTAAGAAGTGACCCAAAGTCTATTCAGAAAACGGTGTTCTGTTTCTCCCTCCCCCCCACTCCCAGGTGCTTTGCTCTGTGTGATCTTATGTTCTTTTTAACCAGGGATTTTTGTGTATGTGTGTGAGCGAGTTTGCATGTGTGTGTGAGTGTATGTGTGTGAGTCTGTGTGTATGTGTCTGTGTTTGAGTGTGTGTGAGTCTGTCTGTATGTGTGTATAGGTGTGCATATGTGTGTGAGAGTTTGTATGAGTGTGTGTGAGTTTGTGAGTATGTGTATGAATGAGTCTGTGTGTATGTTGTTCTGAGTCCTTGTGTGTGAGTCTGTGTATGCGTGTCTCTGTGTGTGTGTGTGAGAGTGTGTGAGTTCTATTTGTCCAGTTTAATAATAATAAATAACACATCTTTCCTGACAGTATTTGGGGAGAACACATTATTTCCAACACCTTTTAGTCAGTTTCATCCATTTCCTATATTTCCACTCTCCCCACTTAATTTTTTTTAAAAAGAGTTAATCTCCACACCTTGTTGATCAGAATTAATTTCAAACTTCTCTCTCTCTCTCACTCTCACTACCCCCAATCTCAGTTCACTTTCAGTGGCTTTTGTCTGTGGTTGTCTAACTTTACTCTCTCATCCCTCTTCTCAACCCTCTATGTGTGTCTCTCTCTCTCTCTCTTATATAAGCCGCCAGACTTCCTCTTTCTATTTTTCTCTCCCAATCCTCTGTCTGGTTTAGTCTCTCCCTGTCTCCTGCTTGCATCCCTAGCTTTTGCCCTCAGACTTTGTTCTCCTCAGCTATGAGGAGAGGCTAGATAGGCTAGGGTTATTCTCTCTGGAGCAGAGAAGATTGAGGGGAGAATTAATAGAGGTTTATAAGATCATGAGGGGTTTCGACAGGGCAAATAGAGAAAAACTATTTCCACTCGTGGGCGAATCTGTGACTCGTGGTCACAGATTTAAAATAGTTTCAAGGCGAAGTAGAGGGGAGCTGTAGAGAATTTTTTTCACTCAGCGAGTTGTTCGAATCTGGAATGCATTGCCTGAAAAGGTGGTGGAGGCTGATTCGATAACAACTTTTAAAAGGGAATTAGATCTTTATTTAGAGAGAACAGGTCTATTAGGCTATGGGGAGCGGGCAGGGCAGTGGGATTGAATCGCTCTTTTCAAAGAGCCGGCACAGACTAGATGGGCCGAATGGCCTCCTTTTGTGCCGTAAAATTCTATGAATCTATGAATCTATGAATCCTCTCCCTACATCACTCCCAGCTACCCACCCACCCTGGCCCCTCCTGACCCCTTTATCCCTAAATGCTATTGGATAGTGCCATAGATCGACACTATCTATGGCAAAATAATAATAATAATAATAATCCTTGCATTTTGATATAGCACTTTTCACATCTTCTGAACGTTCTCAAAGCGCTTCATAGAACATACTGTAAAGTGACTGTATATTTGTGGGTAAAACGCGGCAGCCAATTACACACAGCAGCGTCTCACAGACAGTCGTGGATTGAAATGGCCAATTTTATTATAGTTTTTTTTTTAGCGGGATTATTATTAGATGTGTGGAGTAAGGAAATTTGCCCAAGGTTTGGCCCTGACCTGCCTGGATTCAAACACAGGTCTCACGCTTTGTAAGGCGAGCGCTCTAACCACCGAACGACAGGACTCCACATGCAAAATACTGCGGATGCTGGAAATCTCAAACACAAACAGAAATCACTGGGAACACTCAGCAGGTCAGGCAGCATCTAGCGAGAGAGGCGAGTTGAGTCTTTTGGTCGTGGACCCGAAACGTCGACTCACTCTCCTCTCCATAGATGCTGCCTGACCTGCTGAATGTTCCCAGTGACTTCTGTCCGTGTTAATATCCACGGCAATGCGGACGACTGCCTTATCCACTTAAGACATACAAGTTGTCATGACATCGCCAGCTGCCATCCCAGGCAAAGTCTTACTCTGGGTTTTGCGCCTAATCAACCGCAAACTTCCATCAGCTTCAAACAGAGTCAAACGTAAAGCAGCAGGTTCCACGTGTGAACAATTGTGAGCAAGGTGTCAGGAATGCTGCGCGTCTGTCAGGTGTGCTCCGTCTTTATTCGAGCTTAAAAAGAAGCGCGAATGGAGGGCGGGAGTTAAACGGCAACTACGTGTTTGCAATAATAATAATAATAATAATCCTCATAATAATCCTTGCATTTGATACGGTGCTTTTCACATCTTCTAGATACTAGATGTTGCTAAGCGCATCACAGAATACACCGTAAAGTGAATTGACTGTGTATATGTGGGCAAAATGCGGCAGCCAATTGCGCAAAGCAGTGTCACACAAACAGTCGTGGGTTGAAATGACCAATTTATTATTGTATTTTTGTTCCGCGATTATTATTAGGGGGCGTGTGTAGTAAGGAAACTTGCCCAAGGTTTCGCCCTGCCTGGCATTGAACTCAGGACTCTTGCTTGTAAGGTGAGTGATCTAACCACTGAACTACAGGACTTGTAAGCAGCCAACATTCAATTCATTCTTAGGATACGTGTGGCTAGGATTTTAGAATAATAAAAATCATTGCATTTGATAGACTACCTTATCAGCCTGCTGAGATGTCTCACAGTATAACATGCTGTCCTTACTATGCATAATGACACTGTCGTACCTAATAGTCACACAGTAATAGTCACTAATAATTGTAATCCTTGCTTTTGATACAGCGTCTTAACATTTTGTTGTGTCGTCTCAAAGCGCTTCGCTGAATATGCTTTAGCCAATTGCATACTTAAGTGTCCCACAAACAGTCATGGGTTGAGTGACCAATTTATTTATTTATTGATTGATTGAAGGGATTGTTTATTATCCCCAGAAAGCTATCCATCAATAGAACTAACAACCATATAATAATATATAATAATAATCCTTGCATTTGATGTAGCGTTTTCCACATCTTATCAACGTCCCAAAGCGCTTTACAGAATACACTGTAAAGTTAATTGACTGTATATATTTGTGGGCGAATCACGGCAGCCAATTACGCACAGCAGCGTCCCCACACACAGTCATGAGTTGAAATGACCAATTTTATTATTGTGGTTTTTTTGGAGGGATTATTATTAGGCGTGTGTGTGGAGTAAGGAAACTTGCCCAAGGTTTGGCCCTGACCTGCCTGGATTCGAACACAGGTCTCCCCGGCTTGGTCTTCCCAGCTTGCAAGACAAGTGCTCTAACCACTAAGCCACAGGAGCTCCGATATTCCTACTCACTGCTTGCTGGGTAAGCAGAGGCTGTGGAGTAAGAACAATTGCCTAAGGTTTCACTCTGCTCCGGATCCTCTCGCTTGCGAGGCGAGTGAGTTTTGCGACGTCCTCCTGACGTGAAAGCCGTTCTAGAAATATAATTTTGTTGTTCTTGTTGTTGTCGCACTAACCGATACATGACAGGACTCCATAGACTCCATTTTGTGGGAGTTACATAAACAGTACTGTGCATTTATATAAAGCCACTGCACCACTTCAGAGCGTTCTCTAGTGACGGAGATTAATTCAAAGTGAAGCGAATGCTATTCAAAACAACAACAACAAAATTACATTTGTGTGGCGCCTTTCACGTCAGGAGGACCTCCCAAAGTAAACAACAACAAATTTATGGGGTGAATGTAGACAGTGAGACAAGACAGTTTTGGGGGGGAAAATACAGTACTCACTTTTCTTTGAAATAACAATAATGGGAAAGCCTCTAACATTCATCTTGAATCATAGGGTGACATCTAGGGTGACTGATGATCTAACTCAACAAAGGGACGATAGTCCAAAAATAAATATATCTGTTGAACTTCTATTTAACGCTGAACGTTCCTCCACCTGGGGAAATGAGGCAGCCAGTTTGCACCAGCAGAAACCAGCAGAAATGATATGCGGAGCAAAATCAGTCTGAATATTCTTTCCCTGGGTGTGGGAGTGAATTTAATAAATACGTGCGTCATTGTATACCTGTGCTTGAATAATAATAGCAATCCTCGCATTTGGAATAGTGCCTCATCATGTCGGAAGGACGTCTCAAAGCGCTTCTTTAACTGTGAAATCGAGTCAATTTGTGTAATTTGTAGGTACAATTGCACACAGCAATGTCCCACAAACAGCTGTGGAGCAAGTGACCAACAATGTGAACTTTGAAGCCTGTTATTTTTCATGCCATCATTTCATTATGTTTCTGAGTTTCCTGACTTTTAACCATGATAATTGACTGGACAATAACAAGTGGTTGTTATGTTTTGGAAGTGACCTCGCCTGAACCTTAGAAGCAAACGTTCACAGTATATTATTTCCCCGGCATTAAATCTATGTCAGTCGTGGTATAGGATTCCTTTGGGTTTGCACTAATGATACCTGAGCTGTCACAATATTTATCTGAAAGAGATAGCAAACTCTTAGGTTCAGTATATAAATTACACTGCACACACTAAAGTTCCTGTGACCTTACACATCACTCTTTCTCTCTCACTCTCACACCTTTCCTGATTTTCACACCTCGGCACTATAACCTGCCAAACCAGCGTTTCATTTCCAGATGGTCTGGGTGTGAACAGGTTACATTCAAAATAATGGGAGTAAACAGAAGTCTATAACACAGATTAAAACTACCTTTAATATCAATAAATAATCCTTGCATTTGATATCTAGCGCTTTATCATGTCAGTGAGACATTTCTAATAATAAAAATTGGTCAATTCAATCCACGTGGGGACGCTGCTCTGTGCAATTTGCTGCCACGTTTCGCCAATAATTATACAGTCAATTCACTTAACAGTATAAACAAATCACAAAATCCTACAGATGCTGGGAATCTGAAACAAAAACTTGCTAGGGAAACTCAGCAGGTCAGGCAGCATCCATGGAGAAAGGAAAAAGAGGCAACATTTCGGGTCTATAACCCTTCGAAGGTTTTTTTTTTGTAGACCCGAAACGTTGACTCTTTTTCCTTTCTCCATGGATGCTGCCTGACCTGCTGTGTTTCCCTAGCAAGTTTTTGTTTCACTTTACAGTATATTCTGTGAAGCTGCTTTGAGGCGTCGATAAGATGGGAAAATCACTGCAGTATATCAAATGCAATCATATTATTATGATTATTATTATTTATCTCTAGGCGCTTCACAGAATATACTGTAAAGTGGATTGACCGTATACAGTATTTTGTGGCCGAAACGCGGCAGCCAATTGCACACAACAATTATCGAAGCCTTCTGAAGCTGCCTTGGAATTACATTTATTTGAAAAAAATTCTTCTGAATATTGCCACGATCCTGAGCACTCAAGTACCTCAACACTCCATGTAATAAAATAGACACCCATCTATACAGGTGGACATTAAAGGACCCACAATGCTTTTGGAAAAGAGAAGAGAGTTTCTCCCAAGGCTGACAATCCTCCTCCCCACCTCACCCCAATTAAATTCATCATTCACCCACAGTTTATCTGTGAGACCTTGTTGTTTGCAAGATAGCTGCCACTTTTGCCCATAAAAATGCATAGTCACTACACTTTATTCTTATTACTTAACAATATATTTCTGTGAAGCGCTTTGAGGCATCTTGAAGGCGTGATTAAGGTGCTACATCCAATGCAAGGATTATTAATATTATTACTCAACTGGAAATACTGTACTGTTACTTAGCAACGTTGACATTACATACGCTCTGGCAAATGCAACGATTATTATTCACCTCATCGGAATTTTTTTTTCAAAAATGTGGTTTTATCTTATTTTGCACTTAGCAAAGGACAAAGTGTAGAGCCAAGAATAGTCAGCAGAATGGCCAGACCTTGGTACGTCAATGGCTTGTGGTTGGAGGCATTGAAATCGATCAAGGTCATGCATTATAGACAGTGCACTTCACACTGAGAGAATCATGTGTCCAGGCAGCGAATTGCATTTGGCACACTAAACCACAAGAACGAAACTATATTTCATTGCTTAGTGTATTTCCCCACAATCATTTTCATTTCCTTTCACCCACAATCCACTTTAATAATCGAAATAAATAATAATAATCCTTGCATTTGATATAGCGCCTTTCACATCTTCTAGACGTCTCAAAGCGCTTCACGGAATATACTGTAAAGTGAATTGACTCTATATTTCTGGGTGAAAAGCGGCAGCCAATCGCGCACAGCAGCGTCCCACAAACAGCCGTGGATTGAAATGACCAATTTATTATAGTTTTTTTGGGAGACGGATTATGATTAGGTGTGTGGAGTAAGGAAACTTGCCCAAGGTTTTGCCCTGACCTGCCTGGATTCGAAACACAGGTCTCACGCTTGTAAGGTGAGCGCTCTAACCACTGAGCTAACAGGACTCCACGGGACTCCACTTTACAGTGTATGCTTTGAAGCGCTTTGAGACCTGTCATCGACGTGATGAGGCGCTCTATCAAATGCAAGGATTATTATTATGTTATTCATCATAATCATTTTCATTGAGTCGGTTTGGCTTAGGCGGTCATGTGCTAAGCCAGTAGATTGTGGGTTTGAACCCCATGCTCTTTACGCTTCACTCAAGTATTGATCAAAAGCCCTTTTAAACTGTTGTGGACTGGCATTTTGACAACCAATTGTGAAAAGCTGTTCCACGTGTGTGCTGACAATCTCTCCATTTTTTTTCTCCTGGTTATACTCTTGAATTGTTGCTTTCCTATTCCTGACTCACCTTCCAGTGGAAATGTTCCCTCTCTATCTCCCCCGTCGAAATCGTTCGAAACTTTGAAAACCTCCATCACTTAACCTCCTCCACTGAACAGGAACAATGCAACTGCTGTTGCAGTTCACATCTAAGTTTAAAAACATTGGATGTGCTTAGCAAATTGCCTACCGATAAAATACGCAGTCACTTCACTTTAAAATGTACTTTCTCATGTAATTTTGGCCACATATATAGATGTATATATACAGTCAATTCACTTTGCAGTATATATTGTGAAGCGCTTTGAGACATCTAGAAGGCATGAAAAGCGCTATATGAAATGCATGGATTATTATTACAGTATTTTTATTACAATATATGATTTGAAATGGCCTCCCAACAAGAAAGACCCTGTATCAAATGTAAAGGCTATTATCATTACTATCATTATCAAAATATAATTTTTTTAAACGAAAATATTAACAGGGTATTCTTTGTAGGAGAAATTCTGTGGTTTTAACCGGCTTATTTAAACAACATTGGATTTTTTTTTCCCTTTCGGGGTTATGAGGAGTTTAAAGATGTAAAATGATACTTAATCCCTTGTAAACTATCCTCATGATTAGTTCTTCCCCCCCTCCCCCCACCCCCCCCACACACACACTATCGTCCACATATTACACAGTCACTACACTTTAGAGTATCGTCTGAAGCATTTTGAGACTTCCTCCTGATGTGAAAGGTGCAATTAGGATTAATATTATTGTCAGCAGTACTGTAATATAAATTGAGTACTAATACTGCTACTAATAGTCTTTATATTTGGTCTAGCGCTTTTTATATTGGGAGGACATAACAATAATCCTTACATTTGATATTGCGCCACATTATGTCTTCGAGACATTTCAAAGCGCTTCACATAATATACTGTAAAGTGAATTAACTGTATATTTTATGGGTGATATCTCAAATTCTTCACAAGATACCACTTACTGTAGATTGTAGTGACTATGGGCGAACTAGATGATGACCAATGGATTCACAAGACCGTGATTCAATCAGAGCAGTCCTGATGATAAAGTGCTTATTTTCTCTCTTGTTGCTGAGAACCTCTTGCCTCCGCCTACTTCCCCCCTCCCCAGGTAGCAAGCCCATGTGGGGCTCATATGGGCATGGATCAACCCAATTTGTCCCATATGGGCTTGCTACCTGGGTCATTGCTATAGGAGTACCAGGGCCCTGGGATTCTTGTTCTTGTGTGAGTGTCGGTACCCACTGTATAGGGTGTCAGAGCCAATCTTGATGTCCCTCCACACCTGGCTGCCACACACACACACTCACAACCAGTAGAGGATGCTGTAGAGGAGCAGCAGGAATCCCAGCTGGTTTTTCCCTCCCTTAACCCTGGGAACGTTGGAGGCAATTTGGTCCTGTCTGAGACCAGCAAACTCAACACACGCCGGGATTCAAAGCTTCTCGCCCACACTTGCTCAGGGTGAACCATGGGCAGGTTTCCTTTCTCCACACACAAATAATATTCCGTCCAAAATAAAACCTATAATAAATTGGTCATTTCAATCCACGACTGTTTGTGGGGACGCTGCTGTGCGCAATCGGCTGCCACGTTTCATCCACAAATATACAGTCAATTCACTTTACAGTATATTCTGTAAAGTGCTTTGAGAGACATGAAAAGCACAGTATCAAATGCAATGATTATTATTATTATTATTAATTTAGGCACTGGGTTTGTGTCTGACTGTGGCAGAGAACGCAGTTATGGTTGCAATAAGTAGAGCGGGGGAGGTGGGGGGAATTCACCCAGACCTTTCGATGGTTAAACCGTGGACACTTCTGGATGCCAGAATGAATGATCCAATTGTTTGTTGAGTTGTGAATGTGAGGCCCACAGCTTAGTGGTGATGGGTCAGAGGTTTGAGAACATGAAGGGAACCTTTTTTTTGGCACCGTTGCCTTGGTATAGTTCAGTTTGGCAGCCAATCTGCTCTTGTTAACTACCAGCTCAGGCATCTGGTGGTGTGGGATTGCCCAGCGCAGGCCCCGAGTGTCACTCAGCAAGGAGGGGCTCTGCGTGGGGCCCTTTGTCCCTGATAACAAAGATGGATTACACATAATGCCAGCTCGAATCATGAGACGCATTCTTCAGTTGCACGGGTTCAATGTTATTGCTGAATTATGCAGGAGTTATCCAATCTCGATGCTCCCTGCGCTAGACCAAGCAAAGGGATGCCAGTGTCAGCTCGAAACATCAGCCACTCAGAGCTGCCTAGCTTGACGCAACTCCACACACTTTTAATCTTATGCTGTTTCCTCTCCTTGCTCTTGAGAAAGTTTCCTATTCCAATTCACAGGCCAACTATCCCTGTGTCCATTCTTGGGACGTCCGCCTGACCTGAAAGACGCTATAGCTATGTAATTTGCTGTTGACGATGTTGTTGTTTTCACGTGTAAATAACACACAGCAACAACAAGACTATTATTGTAACAACAACAACAATGAAGTTACAATTGTCTAGTGCCTTTCCCGTCAGGAGGACATCCCAAGGCGCTGGACAGAGGGACTGCGGGATGCAGTTCCAGAGGTTGGAGGCAGAGTGGCTAAAGGCTCACCCACCAATGATGGGTCGGTGGACGTGCAGCAGGCCAGAGCCTGCTGAGTGGAGGGGAAGGGCAAATTGGTAAGAGGTTAGAAGGTCACGGATGTAGGTTGGGGCGAGGTTGTGAACGGCTTTGAAAGCTACATATCACTGAGTTATAACCCAGTAACATAGAGGACAGTCATGTATACACTACATACAGACACATTCAGAAATCTCTTCACGTCCTGACTCCTCCTACGCCTCCAATCTGCTCACCCACCCCCACTCCATTACACACCACCTAATCTGGCCCACATCTTCTGTGCATCTCTGTCTCCTCCACTTCACCAGTGGCAGCTGGGCTTTCGGCCACCCTGCCCTGAATCTTTGAAACTCCTTACGTATACAGGTATATAAACAGTGTATATTAGTGGTGGCCAACCAGAAGTGGCCCTGGGCTATCAGGAAGTGGTCCACTGAATACACCCAAGAGGTTAGGTCAATCCAGGCCATCTTCAATTGGCAGTGAATTTTCAAAGTTTGTTGATGAAATATTTCTTGACGTTTGGCCTAAATCAATAAATATTCAATCAAGGACATGTGTTTTGTTGGCCAATCTTAAAAGTTGTCCATCCCTGGTGTACCTTATTGTACACAATATATTAGAGTATTCTAAACATATTAATTGGAACAAGGCCAGTCAGCAATCAATGGGCATTTAAATAAGCTACTTTCCCCTCTGTTCATTTTCATGTTTTTGCCCACAAAATAAACAGCCAATTCACTTCACGGTAATATTCTGTGAAGAGCTTTGAGACATCTAGAAGACGTGATAAGGCGCGATATCAAAGGATTATTTACGGGATCTGTTGAAGCTTCCAACAGGTTCCTCTTATTTATTCAGCATCAGTTCCATTCCAGATTTCAGAGAATTTGGAACTCCAGCTCCTTGGGACGTTCTCCCGACGTAAAAGGCGCTAGACAAATATCATTTTGTTCCTGTTATTGTTGAACTGGGTCGCAACTTTGGAGGAGATTTTCTATACGTTGCTAAAGATTTCTCCTGTGTTGAGAGAGACGATCAGTTGCAAAGTTCCAGTTATTTTGTAGGTGAACACGTCAGTCAATTTGTGCATAGCAAGAACACGAAAAGCAGCCAAGTTCACCTGTAACGGTCCCCTCAACAGGCATAGACAGGAATGTCTCATTCGAATCCTCCGACAGACAAAACCGCAAATCTTTATCCAGTCTTAGTGTAGATTGATGAGCTCAGAGTTGCTGATGTGGGGGCTTGAACCCACAACCTTCCTGACTTGGAGGTGAGGGAGCTATTGACTGAGCCAGGCTGACATCAATAAGCAAGTGGAGTGGAGAACGATCCCTACCCTCTGTGTTCGACCAGGAACGAAAATAGAAGCCTAAGAGAGAGCACAACCCTGAGAGAACGAAACTGATCGAAAGCAATTTAGGGGCATTAAGATGCGTTGGATGGTAATCAGGAGAACGCGTTGCTAGATTTTTTATGATGGGTTTGGGGGTGGGGAGGGTGGGGGGGAAGTGAGGAGAGGCAAGAAACAAAATTGGTATTTATTATTTAAAATCTTTGCAATTTCAGACCGGGTGAAATAGATTCCAAAACACCATCTGGCTTCTAGAAAATAGTCTGGATGTCTGAAATATGAGCAGGTTGGATGCTTTACTCTCCTCTGCTCGGTTCAGTGCCATCCAAAGTATTAATGCCAAGCGAAAGAGACCAGCCCATAGAGAGAGGTTGATGGAGGGGAAGGGAATGTTGTCCATTTCCTTCTCTGTCTCAAAATAATATTACCATTTCATTTTGTGAAGAACTTTTGTATTCATTAGAGCATTCAACCAGCAAACGAGAGCACCTGGGTTTGATCCCAGGGCACTTTAAACAAGTGTTCTTACTCCACATGCCTCTGCAGTGATAATAATAATAGTCATAATCCTTGTATTTGTTATAGCACATTTCACATCTTATCGACGTCTCAAAGCGCTTCACAGAATGTACTGTAAAGTGAATTGACTGTATATTTGTGGGCGAAACGCGGCAGCCAATTTCACACAGCAGCGTCCCCACAAACAGCCGTAGATTGAAATGGCCAATTTATTATTGTATTGTCTTTGGATGGTTTATTATTAGGTGTGTGGAGTACGGAAACTTGCCCAAGGTTTTACCATGCCTGGAATTGAATCCAAGTAATTTGGTCACTCAATCCACGATTGTATGTGGGATACTGCTGCTCAAAATTGGCTGCAATGTTTCACCCACAAAATACACAGTATATTCACTTTACAGTATATTGTGAAGGGTTTGAGATGTCTCACCGACATGATAAGACACTATATCAAATGCAAGGATTATTATCAATGTAAGGATTATTGTTTCATCAGGCGCTTTGTGAAAGACAATGATTTTTACTGTGATTTTTCACTGGTAATGCATATCAAATATATGAATGTTTAGGTACCACAGTAGATCTATATTGACAGAATGCATTTCAGAACGGCAAATGCCTCAATTGAGTGCTAACATGAACTGATGTTGGTACCTATATGAATGCCATCAATGATATTGCACACTAAAGCAGCTCATTTGCACATTTAAATTAAATTACCTTTCAAGGAAATGAATGAGGAGACAATTTGCAAGGACTGTTCTTAATAACAAAAGGACATGGTCAAAAAATTCATTAATCTGAAAATGATTTTACAAATTTGTTTCTCTGCTTGTAAATCAATTAGGTGATATGATCAACTGAAATGTGGACCTGTGCCTGACAGGCCCGTGTGGTTGAGCATTTTTATGGAGGTCAGTATGTTATCAGACATCCTCAGAAACCCAGATCACTGAGAGTGCTAGAATATGTTCTCTGTTTGCTTGGCACCGCGTACTACTTGTCTCTCCACCAGTGGAGGTCTCGTCTTCAGCCACCACACCCTGAAACTCGGGAACACTCTCCCTCAATCCCTCCGCCTTGCCTTCTCTCTCCCCTTTTCCAAGTCCTGCCTGAAAACCTTCCTTTCTTGCTTATGCAACTCCTCCGCCACTGCCCCCACGCCACCCTCATCCGCCACTGTCGCCCACCCGCCCCCCCCACCTCAGAGTCAGGCTCTGCTACCTCTAAACGCTCTGAGGCGCTATATAAGTGGAAGTTGTTGTTGTTGGTTATGGAGTGCAAGGCTAGAGTTTAACTAGCCGAAAACTTGCAAACATTGGCAAGCTGTTTAAACCATTGCAATACAATTTTTAAAATTACATGTGTTTTTCAAGTCAGGAGGACATCTAAAGGCACTCAACAATCTAAGATTTGGACCCGAGTGGGGGTGGGTGGGCGGGGGGGTGGTGGGGGGGGTGGTAGGAGAGTGGCCAAACACACGATCGAAGAGGAGGGTCTTGAGACGTGCTTTGAAGGAGGCAAAGGAGACGAAGGGAAGATGGGACTCTACCCATTTGGGCTCTGGATAAGAATTACAGCTTCTCAATGTTTGATTCCAAATCCAGTCGCTGCACTTGACAGTATAACAACAATAACAACAACAAAATTACATTTATAGAGCGCCTTTCATGTTGGGAGGACAGTCCAAAGTGCTGTGAGGCTCTGTGAGACAGGAAGGATTAATTGAGGTAAAGATCAGCCATGATCTAATTAAATGGCACAACAGGCTTGAAGGGCTGAATGGCTATGTTGCTATATATTATACTATATATTATATATATTAAGTTCCTAAGAAATATCCTCCCAAAGTGAAAACAGCTACAAGTTCAAGAATTATTATTATCTTTGGTTGAGTCTGGTACCAGTTCATGCTTAAAAGCTGCGACTAAGTTGTTGAGAGCCAGGTTCTAACACATTAAGGAAAAGGTAGATGAGATGAAGCTAAAGACTAGGGTCCGTCGATATGGAAATTTTCCGATTTAGATATATCGATGGGCTCATATCGAGATATACTGAAATATCAATATTTTCAGGGTTTTCGTACTGCGCATGCAGTACGCATGCGCATGCGCGCGCATTCGGGGTGCATGTGCATTCGGGGCCTATCTCATCAGGAGGTAAATATATCTTTATCTCTCTGTGTCTCTCACACTCACTCTCTCCATCTCTGTGTTTTTCGCTCTGTGTCTCTCTCCTCTCTCACATCACCCCCATCTCTATCTATCTGTATATTATCACATCCACCGTGTCTCTCCCCCCAACACTCCCCACTGCCGCCGTCTCTCTCTCCTCCCTCCACCCCCCCGCCGCCGTCCCTCTCTCCCCGAGGACTATGAATACAATATGGCGGCTTTACACCTTGGTCTGTGCATTGTGTATAGACATGAGCATTCTGGGTCTTGTAGTTCAGTGCGCGCGCATCCTGATTTTTTCGATATATCGATATTTTTGAAATGCATATATCGGCGTATCGTTATGAAAATTGTATTTAGCGATATATCGATATATCGCCAGGCCCTACTAAAGACATTTCACTGTCGAAGTGACACAGACATTAGCTCCAGCCGTTCTTTCTAGCTTAAACTCAGCACTGTATTAAATGCGTTTCACCAATTTCCATTAAGCCATGCATCCTCAGCAAAGGCACTCAGACTTGAATGGCGCAGCATTTTTTACGGTGTGTTGCCAAATCTATCGGAGGCTCCCGCAACTGTGTAGAACGTCCTCCTGACGCGAAAGGCACTCTCTAAATGTAGTTTGGTTGCTGTTGATTTTTGTTGTAGAAATAGGAATGAGATCTCAATATGAGTAAGCGAGAACGTTTAAAAATCCTCGAATGATGAATGACATCAATCTACGGTTGTTTAACGAGCACATTTGTAAACTAATGTGCTTCGGCTTAGAGCTCTGCCGTTTGGCTTCTTGAAACAAGCTCTGAGCTTTAATGGAGGATATTGATTGCAGAATGCTCATCACTCTTTCATTGAAGGTGCATTGTCTGTACACAGATAAACACACGCAGCCTAGTCCTCAATTACTACTGCTTGTTAACGTTCTTTCACCAAGACTGGTTTTTTTGACAGAGAGGAAGCTCTACAACAGAGTTGCAGAGTGTTACGACACAGAATCAGACCATTCAGCCAAACTCGTCTGTGTCAGTGTTTTTACTCCACTCAAGCCTCCTATTCCCCTCTCCCACACCCCTCTAATCCCTTCTCTCTCTCTCAAATTTTCTCTTCAATATATTGATGCGTCGATGCTTCAACAACAACAGTAAAGTACATTTGTGTAGTGTCTTTCACATCGGCTGGACGTCCCAAGTCGCTGTACAGTCTTGAAATTTGGACCACAGTTTTTGGCAGTAAGTTCACACTCTCACCACACTGTGTGAAGACGTTCCTCCTAAATTCCTTCTTAGATACGTAGTACACACCGACTTAAGGAGTTTAAAGCAAATAAGTTTAAAAGATACAAGTGTGCAGAGAGAGAGAGAGAAGGAGAGAGAGAGGTTGGCACCCAAGCTGGAGTTTGGGAGCAGAGAGGGCTAGAAGCCAAGTGGGCGATAGAGGGAGAGAGATGCTTGACAGCATGGTTGAAAAGGAAGATCTTGAGATGAGCCTTGAAGGAGGCAAGGGTGGGTGGGGGGTGGTGTGGAGGGGGCGGGGGGGGGGGGCGGGGGGGTGGGGGTCAGGGTGAGATGGAGGGGCTCAGGGATGGCGTTCCAGAGGGTGGCGGCAGAAAGGCTAAAGGCCTGACTGTTGATGGTGGAGTAGGCAGGGCATGTGAACTAATCTGAAAAGCGTGGGGAGCGGACAGTTTGATGAACTTTTGGTCGCAGGAAGCGGTGTTTTCAAAGCGCTTCGGGTCTCTACCCTGCGCTCGATATAAATGCGAGTTGTTGTTGTTGTATTCGGAGAGCTCGAGCGAAAGGTTCCTGGGAACAACAACCGCAGTGGAAAGAGAGAACTGTGCGGTGCAGAGAGAATTAGTGAAGTAAAAACAAAACAAATGATAAATCCAAGTTCCCATGTGGGGAACCATTGGCGCAGACTGTGGCAGAGTAAAACCCTGATGTGAAATTACCCAATCGAACGTTAACCGCAATTAGATGGTTTGGGATGAAACATTTTTAAAGTTAATTGGTATAAATGTTTAGATCTGCTTTTCATCAGGTTCAGATTTTCTTGGATATACAGTTGAGAATTTTTAGGATTGGCTCCAGAATGCAAATTTTGCTTTTGCCCTTTATACTGTTCCTCCTCTAAATACTCCTCCAGCTGCCGGGAATGGAATGCCAGAGTGCAGGGCCGAGCCAGGGCGGGGGAGGTGACCGCAAGTGAGGTCGAAGAGAAAGGACTTCAGGCTCGACATGAAGATGGGAAAGGAGGATGAGGTGAAGGGGTTGAGGGAGGGTGTTCCAAAGTGACTGAAAGCACGGCCGCCGATGGTGGGTTCGGGGACAAGGTGGAGGCCAGACCCAGTAGAGTGGAGGCAGTGGGTACTGCTGCGAGGAGAGAGGAGGTTAGAGAGATAGGGGGTGCAGGAGAGTGGGGAGATCTAAACAGGAAAGTGAGGATCTTGAAGTTGATCCGCACTGTGACAGTCAATTGCGCACAATTGCGTGTCTCACAAACAGCCCTCCCTCATCCTAACCCTGCTCTTCTCCTTCCCCCATGCTCAGGTCCTGACCAACGACTGTTCAGCGCCTTAAGATATCCTCCCGACGTTAAAGGCCCTCTACAAATGCAATTTTGTTGATGTCGTTGTATTGAGTGATCACATTATTATTACCCTTGGAAAGGGATCCGCCAATCCACTAACAACTGGGTTCCTACTTACTGCTAGGTAAACAGAGGCGTGTGGGAGAAGGAAACTTGCCTAAGGGTTCCCTGCCTGGGAATCAAATCCGGGCCCTCTTGGTTGTGTGGCTTTAACCACTTCCATTTCAGGAAAACACAAAGAGCGCACAAGTAATAAGAAACAGTGGGAAACTTTATTTTGCTTCCGCACTTGTCTTGTTTGGCTCTCCTCTCCTGAAAGTGTTGACTTGGTCTGTGGGGGAAAGTACCACAGTCATGGGCCACCCTCCATTAAACTTCTCCATTAGAATAAATTGTGAATTCTCCTCGTGTGAGCTTCCACGGTGACTAATAATCCCTGCTTTCAATACAGCACATTTCACATTGGGATAGCGCCTCAAAGCAACTCAAAGGATTTTACTGTAAAGTAAAGTAACTGTCTATTTCGGTGAAACGTAGCAGCCCATTTGCACACATCAATGTCCCGCAGACAGCCTTGATGTCAGTGACCAATTTTATCTGACGGCTGGGCAACCAAACACCAGGTTAAACTCACTGCTCTTTGCGAATAGTATCGAGAGATTCTTTAACGTCCACCTGAGCAGGCGCTGACAGGTTGACGTTCGCATCTGACTATTGGCAAAGCGACAATGCAGGTCCCCCAGCACTGCACTGGAGCGTCTGTCCAAACCAACATCTCATATAGAACCTACACACGTCACAAAGCGCTTCACAGCGGAATGCCTCAAGTGTAGCGACTGAGTGTTCATCGGCAAACGCGGCAAGCAATTGATGCACGGTGATATCCCACACACGGCCACCTGGAGGATTGTGTGCAGGACACAAACATAAAACCAGTCTTTCAATAGCGTCATGGAATCTTTAACATGCATTTGAACAGGCTGTGCTGCATCTCATCTGAAAGACAGTATTTGATAATAATGATAATAATAATCCTTGCATTCGATGTAGCGCTTTTCACATCTTATCGACGTCTCAAAGCGCTTCACAGAATATACTGTAAAGTGAATTGACTGTATATTTGTGGGTGAAACGCGGCAGCCAAATGCGCACAGCAGCGTCCCCACAAACAGTCGTGGATGGTAATGACCAATTTTAGTATTGTGTTATTTTGGAGGGATTATTATTAAGCATGTATGTGGAGTAAGGAAATTTGCCCAAGGTTTCGCTCTGATCTGCCTGGATTCGAACACAGGTATCACACTTGTAAAGCCGAGTGTTCTAATCACTGAGCTACAGAAGCTATTTCTGTCAATAGAATATAAAATTACATGTGTGTAGGACCTTTCACGTCAGGAGGATGTCCCAAGCTCTTAGGACAATGCAGCTTCCTCCCTCCAACCTTACACCAGCCCAACTGATCTGAAGTCCCAATTTGGGATTGGGATAAACAACCTCCTAAACCAGAGATGAGACTGCAGCCAAGCTGGATAAAGCCATGGTATAACAACAACTTACATTTACCTACGTGGAGTAGAGTCCCAGAGAGATTCACAGTGACGGAGTGTGAGCAGGCACTAACGAGCCTCATGGATCTGCTGGGGAAATAATTTGCGGTATTGCTTAAATAATGTTGGCGCTAGTTAAGAAGTATTTCAGATTACCTGGTAATCCAGGTTGTTAATTACGCGCTAGTTAAAAATAAACTCATCCTAGGGGCTGCCCAGAAACGATGCTCACATGTGATTGTGATTGCACAGTGTCGATCAGGGTGATGAGAGTTTGTCGCTGGCTGACGAACCCCAGGTACAATCGGTCACTCACTTAATAGCTGTTGGAGGGTCATCGCTATGTATAAACTGGCTGCTGCATTCACGTGCACAGTCACGCCACTCCACAGTGTACCGGGTGAAACGCTTTGGGATGTCCTCCTGACGTGAAATTTGCCGCTGTAACAAATATAATAATAATAATTATTATTATTATCAATAACAGGTTTGAAATCCATAGCGACAGCCAGCTTCCACCTTTAACCCTCTACCGTCTGGACCTCTCACCTGGCCGGGCAGAATGTCCGATGTGGGGCCTGAACAGGTTAAACCCTCGCCCCTTTAACCCCCCGACAGTTAAGAGGGGGAATCGGTAGCTATCTCTGCTCGGTGGAGGCTAAGGCTATCTGTTCCCTTCTGTGGACAAACTATTTGCATTCCCTTCTATAGCACAAAGCGTGCGTAGCCCAGGGTCAGGCCCATTGCGTGACATGCCTTCGGAAGAGGATATCTAATGATTTCCTCGCAGACCCAACTTCAAACGACATCCTCCTGACCAGCGAACAAAGCTTCCCCTTGTCTGCCTGAGGAGCGTATATTTTTTTTAGAAAAAACTATTGTAAATTCAGCCCTTTAAGCTGAGGTTCCCTGAACACAACAAATAGTCTGTGGTCATCTGGGATAAACAGTCCCTGAGACACATTTTTATCCCCACTCCACAGCCCTTCAGCCACTCCCAGGACAAAATGCCTTTTAAGCTAAAAATGCATTTTCTAATTAATTTATGCCATGTGTTGTTTCACATGGCTGCACTATCACGTCACAAAAGTCTCCACTTCTGTCCACTTATCGATAACAGTTTCTAAGCAGTTATCTCTCCCTCTCTCACTCTCTTAATAATAATAAAAATCCTTGCATTTGATATGCAACAACGTTAACAACAAAAATTTTATGTAGAACCTTATCAGCACCTTGGGATGTCCTCCTGACATGAAAGGCTCTATACAAATATAGTTTTGTTGTTGTTGTTATCATGTCGTTGAGACATCTCAAAAGCCTTCACAGAATATACTGCAAAGTGAATTTAACTGTATATTTTGTGGGCAAAACACAGCAGCTATTTGCGCACATCATTGTCCCACAAACAGTCGTGGATTCAGTGACAAATTTTATTATTGCTTTTTTATTGAGGGATTATTACCAGGCGGAGTGGAGTAAAGAAATTTGCCCAAAGTTTCGCCCTGCCTGGAATTGAACCCAGGTCTCTCACTTGTAAGGCGAGCGCTCTAACCTCTGAGCTACAGAATATTACAACCATCCAGTCTTTACCGTTTATTGCAAAGTATTCAACTTGCATTGAAATATAATGCTGTTCACTCTGGTTCGTATCTCGGAGTGCTGCTCCTTTAGTTCTGACCTATACCTACAGAATACACAGTCACTGCAACTACTGTCCTGTGAAGCATTTCAAAAACTTAAAAAATGCAAACTGCAAAGATTATCACCATAAATAGTCACTTACACATTAACGTAAAATCCCGCACAAAGCTTTGAGATGATTTAACGACGTGATAAGGTGCTGCATCAAATTATTAATGCTAATTATTAATTAGCAAGGATCATTATTTATTATTACTAATAATGAGATTGGATTCCTAATTGGAAGGAAATGCTCTTTGATCTTAGACGAAAAACCCAAAATTTGGGTTCAATATCGACCCCAAAAATTCATCAGAATACGACATGAAGAGAATCTGAAAGATTCAAAAGAACCACATTCTGAAACACCATCTAACTGATAGCAAGTCCACAAACCACTTTGTGGGAACGGTGTCTGGTTTGAGGGCTCGAAAAGCAAACCAGAAAACGGCATGAATAATCTAACTGATCCCAAACTCAGTTTCAAGGCGAGGTAATCAGTCTATCTGATGATGGATGTGTGCGAGAGGAATTTTCAGGTAGTGTTGAATCATGTATCAATTGGTTCTGAAAAAAAACAGAAATGGCTGGGAATACTCAGCAGATCAGGCAGCATCTATGGAGAGAGGAAAGTGAGTCAATGTTTTGGGTCTACGACCCTTCAATTGATTCTGTCTCATATCCAGGGCAGACCCACATATATTAGCTGTAATTTTATCATATAAACCACAACAATAATAATATTTGCATTGGACTCAGCGCCTTTCAAGTCAGGAGGCTGTCTCAAAGTGCTTCACTGATATATTGTAAAGTGGAGTGATAGGGTGTTTTTGTAGGTGAACTCAGTAGCCAATTTACGTACAGCAACAACTCACAAACAGCCAAGAGGTCAGTGACAGTGACACCGAGAGAAACTCCTTTCTCTTTTTAACAGGTGTCACAGTATCTTTACTGTAAATCAACCGCAAGGATCGTCATTGGAGCTCACTGATTAGAGCACTCGCATTACAAGCGTGAGACCTGTGTTTGAATCCAGGCAGTTCAGGGCGAAACCTTGGGCAAGTTTCCTTACTCCACACACATGCCTAATAATAATCCCTCCCCAAAAAACACTATAATAAAAATTGGTCTTTTCAAGCCACGGCTGTTTGTGGGGACACTGCTGAGTTTGCAATTGGCTGCCGTGATTTGCCCACACATATACAGTCAATTCACTTTACAGTATATTCTGTGAAGCGCTTTGAGACGTTGATAAGATGTGAAAAGCGCTATATCAAATGCAAGGATTATTACTAATATTATTATTATTGTCGCAATTGCTCAACTTTAAGGAAACATGGAACAAGGAAAGGCTACTTGACTCATCATTGAGCAACTTCCAACTGCAGATGGTGCAAAAAAAGTTGTTGTTGTTGTTGTATAAGCGGTTTGACATTATCCTGTATAATTCCCTTCAGAGAAGCAATTGGTGAAAACGTGTCTGAAAATTCTTGCAACCCTGACCTGATGGTCGGAGGAAAGAATTTCACAGTCAGATCCCCAAATCCTCCGGGTGTCCCATGACACTTGCCGTCATGCTCCGCCAAGACCCTGGGAGGCTATCCTCCGTGACAAACGCTAGATAAAGCCAAGTTGTTGTTGTTCTCATTCCCTGTTCTGTAAGCAGCAACGTTCCCAATTTTGCCTCAGTTTCCAATACCAGCACTAGAGGGTGCACAGGAGCACTCTGTCGGACATGTCTTCTCATGTCTTTTTCCGCCCTTTCTGAGAAGAGTTCCATTCTATTGGCTAAATTAATCTAATTCACATTTAATTAATTGAATTCACTAAATTAATCCCAGTAGCCTGCAGATGTTGGATCCATTCAAGTTTTCATGACTGAGGTGGATAGATCTCTCCTGGACAAGGATATCAGTCTATCAATATTCCGTGACACACTATGAAATGTCTAGAAAACAGGATAAAGCTCTTTATCAAATGCAAGGATTATTATTATTATTATTGTCAAGGAATATGGGGCAAGGGTGGGTAATTGGAGTTGAAGTAAAGATCAGCTATAATCTAATCGAATGGTGGAACCGGCTCGAGGGGCTGAATGGCCTCCTCCTGTTCTTTTGTACCATTATAAATTGATAACTCACTACAACAACAGCAACAACAACGAAAACAACAACTCACCAGCATCTTTCAAGCCATTAAATATCTCAAAGCACCCTACAGAAGGGAATCCCAGTATTCTGGCCAACATACAAGTGTAATTTTGTTGTTGTTGTTGTTTGTGAGACATTGCAACATTAGGTGAGACATTAGGTTCTTACATTCACTCACAAATATACAGTCACTCCACTAAATCCTTTGTCACCCTGTGGATTTATAATGATAAACCTTGCATTTGAAAAAGTACCGTATCACATCAGAAGGACGTCTGAAAACGCTTCACGGGATTTACTGTAAATTGGAGTCATTGTATTTCTGTAGGCGAATACAGCAGCCAATTAGCACACAGCAACATTGCACAAACAGCAATGAACTGAATGACCAACTGTATTTGGAAGATTTTTGAGCAGGACACAGGAAAAGAGAAACTTTTGAAAATTGCCACAGCATCTTTAATATTCACCTGACTGGGCCGCAGGTGGGATCTCGGTTTAGTGTCTGATCTGAAGGATGACATCTCCAGCAATGTAGTGCTCCCCCAGTACTGTACTGGATTATCAGTCTAGAGCTCGAGTCTTGACGTGGAGGTCTTGAACCCACAACCTTCTGACCGAGAGGCGGGAGTGCCACCAACTGAGCCAGGCCAATAGATGTCTTAATGTTATTAGGAAGGCACACTTTGCCTTTTCTCACTTCTATAGCACACAGATCTGTCTGTGAGTGGTGCTCACCCATACAAAAGATTCTAGTCAGAAGCAACAGAACTCCGCCACCACATTTCCCCACCGCAATAATATATTCTCCCACAAAACATACAGTCGATTCACTGTACAGTATATTATCTAAAGCGTTTTGAGACGTCTTGAAGATCTGATATCAAACAGCAAATACAAACGCAATGATTATAATAAAATGAAGATTAGAGAGTCAACAGACCAGAGTCTGACCCCCTCTCTCCCCCACTCTTAACAAGTAAACCAATTGTGTTCCGGTTTTTTGGAAAAGTGTTAGCACCCTGGAGAAAAAAACAGGAAACATCTGGATATACAAGCAGAGTGTTTCACTCACATTTCGGGGTCTTATTTTCCTTCCCATTGAGCACTCACAGCAATAACAGCAATTTGTGTCACAGAGTGGATGGAGAAATTACCTTGGCACTGTTTCTAGTGATCAGTTCGCTCCACTTCCCACGCACACACATCTAGGTGCTTGGAGTGTTTGTCACATGCAATAAAATAAGATATTGCGTCAATTGTAGAGACTCCAATCTTGTTAATAATAATAATAATGATAATTGTTGCCTATTTGATTCCATGGAAAGGCTTAAAGAGAAGCCAAGAGAGGTAACCATCGGGTGGCTGGAAGAAATAGGAACACTAAATAGAGGCAAGACTGATGTTCAACGTACAGTAATCTGATTTGGAGCCTCTTAAGGTTAGGGATGCGTTTCTGGGTGTGTCAATGTCAGTGGGAATGGAAGGGTGGGGTGAGGGAGGTTCTCACAGCTGGGGCTACATCTCACCAGCCCCAACGCACTCACAGTTGGGGCTACGTTTATCTTACTCTCTTCACCCAGAGGCTGCGGATGCTGGATCCATTCATATGTTCAAGACTGAGGTGGATCGATGTCTGTTTGGTCAGGGGATCAAGGCATAAGGGGCAAAGATTCGAGAAAATGACCTCTACTGGTAATTGCAGTAGAGGTCATTTTCCTAAGTTCCTATTTCCTCTGGCCAGTTTCAGGCAATAATTTTGACCTCCAGAGGTTTCAGTGCTTGGAGATGCTACCGCATTGAAGGGTGCTGCGTCATGCAAAAAAATGAAAGAATTGCTACCCCCAATTCCCAGTTAAGGCCGTCTCCAATTTTTTTGTGGCCTCTTCCCTTTGCTCTGGCTCCCATATCTTGGTGGTTAGAGCACTCACCTTGCAACTGGGAGGACCTGGGTTTGATTCCCGGGCAGGGCAAAACCTTAGGCAGATTTCCTTACTCCCCATGCCTCTGTTTACCTAGCAGTAAGTAGGAACCTGGTTGTTAGTTGATTGGCAGATCACTTTCTGGGGGTAATAATTCCTCAAATTTCTAATCATACTAATTTGGTCACTCAATCCACGACTGTTTGCCGGACACCGCTGTGCGCAATTGGCGTTTCGCCCACAAAATACATCAAATCTGCTTTACAATATATTCTGTGAAGCGCTTTGAGATATCTTGGTGACCCAATCAAGCATCGTATCAGATGCAAGGATTATTATTATTATTATTATTATTATTATTATTTTTGGGAACAAGTGCTAATATTGAAGTGATGTGGGAAGGGCACACACACAACATTTGCCAGGGCATTTGCGAGCTGCTCTCTGAAAAGCAGATGGCACGAGAGGGAGAGAGACACACATACTGTATTTGCAACCAGTGGTCCTTTAACTCCTAGCTGTAGCTCAAAAGAAATTAATTGTGTGCCTCTCCAGATGGCTGGTTTGGTTACGGCACCTCCCAATGTGGATCACTGCCACACACAGACCAGAAGGGTCCCAGATCTGTTCCCTGGACGGTGCTGCCTTCACTGATTTTGGTTGCCTGCTCCAAGTTTGGGTGCTACCGTTGGCTCAATGCCTTTGAGCTGCAAGGAGGAGAACAATAAGAAGGCAATAAGAAGGCTTCCCAGGTTCTTTCCGCACTCACTCACGAGCGAGAGGACCTAGGTTCGATTCCCAGCAGGGTGAAACCTTAGGCAAAGTTTCCTTTCACCACATGCCTCTGTTTACCAAACAGTAAGCAGGAACCCTGGTTGTTACTCACTTTCTGAGGTTAATACTCGCTCCCCCCCAAATAATAATAATTTGGTCATTCAATCCATGACTGTTTGACACTATTGCGTGCGATCGGCTGCGGCATTTCGCCCCCCAAATATAGTCATTCCACTTAACAATATATTCCATGAAACACTTTGAGATGTCTCAACTATGTGATAAGGCGCTACACCAAATGCAAGGATTATTATTATTATGTTACTAATAATATTAATAATAGGAGCCGAGGGGCTGAATGACCTACTCCTACTCCTATTTCTTACATTGTTAGATTCTTCTTGTTATTATTATTATGTGTGGTTTGAGTCTGTGTATGTGTGCGTGTGGTTGATGTGTGTATATGTGTGTGTGGTTGGTGTCTGTGTGAGTGTGAAGGTGTCCCAAATAGCATGACTACATTGGCCACAATATGTCAGTGTGGGAATTTTTTGCCCGGAACCCGCCAGGCCAGGACAGGCCCTGTCTCTCACATCTGTTGAGACGTTTGATTCTATTAAATGCTCTCTGTGCTGGCGACCACACCTGAATATTCATGACTCTCAAATTCCCCCGTCACTTCGGAGTGGCATCTGTTCAAATCCACAGTAAATGTCCCAAAGACCTCCAGAAATACAAATAGGCCAATACTCGACCGTACGGCAGGGGTGGAGGGGGATGGGGGGGGGAGGGGGGGAGGAGAGAGCGAGCGGGGGGGGTGGGAGGGAGTGGGGAGAGAGAGGGCATGGAGGTGGTGGGCCCCACGCAGGATTGCAAATTAAACATTTATGTGTGTATGTGTACGATGTCAAACTATAATGCATTAAGAAAGCAATTCAATTCACCATGTCCTGTGTGTGTGGGGGGTGGGTGGGGGGGGAGTGGGGGGAGTGATCGGAGAGAGAGAAAATAAAGGCTCTTGATCAAAACGGGCAAAGAGATGGCAGATGAGATAGCCACGCAGGGGCTTTCTGAATAGATGAAAGGAGAGGAAATCAGGAAGTAACTGGATCCAGGGCTAATACTTGTGCCAAAAAAAAAGCTCAGAGTAGAAAAAGATTGCAGGCATCTGTAACCCTCTTTGTGCCCATGATTCCTTCCCCACCCCATGCCCCCACCCCCACCTCCCACTTCTGAGGCTAAGAAGTGGCGTCTAATTGAAATTCACAAGGAGGTCTTTGTCTCACCAAGGTGGTGTCAGATAGCAGAGGAGATGTGCGCCTATGTTCCACAACAGAGGGCATGCTTCAAAGATGTCAAGGCAGCGTGTTGCACTTACTGTCTTCTGTTTGCCCTTCTAAAACTACCCCTACCCACTGTTAAAACTAGGATCTGAAGGACAGAGAAGGGAAGCCTTGCCCGCCACAGTAGAGTTTAACCACAATACCTTTCAGCTCCTTCCTCGTCGTCCAAAGGGGAAAATTGTTTGCAAACAGAATCCCACAAGATGATTGGAAGCTTTGTGGGAATGAGCAGTGACTGTATGGACAACAACAACAACAACATTACATTTATACAGCGCCTTTCACGTTGCGAGGACGTCCCAAGGCGCTGAACAATCTGGTCGGGACCAGAGTGAGTGGGGGGGGGGAGGGATCGGGGCGGGGGGGAAGGAGAGTAGGAGAATTGACTGTATATTTGTGGGCAAAACGCAGCAGCCAATTGCACACAGCGGTGTCCCACAAATAGTCGTGGAAATGGGGTTAGGGGAGAAAGGGGGAAAAAAGGGTAACGGGGGGAGAGGGAGGGAAAGGTGGGGTGTTTTCTTATTTCATTTTGTTTCCAGGGTTACTGAACATCCACAACCTGAGATCCTTCCTCCTTCGTCCCCCACTCCCCTCTCCACGCATCTCAACCAATTAATTCCCCCAGTGAAGCAATGAGCGCTTCAACTACCTTCCCCTCACAGCAAACGCTAAACATTTGTGGAGTTCTTTAGCTCAGTGGTTAGAGCACTCGCCTCGCAAGTGAGGGACCTGTATTTGAATCCCGGCAGGACAAAACCTTTAAGTTTGCACTACACCCCTGATAATAATCCTTCAATAATAAATAAATAATAATGATTTAGTCACTGAATCCACAACTGTTTCTGGGACACTACTGTGCACAATTGGCTGCTGTATTTCACCCACAAATATACAATCACTATACAAACACTTTACAGTAATGAACCATTTTTGAGACGTTTATAAGACATGAAAAGCACTATATAAAATGCAAGTATTATTATCACAACGTTTGGCTTTATTCAAGTTGTAATTGGAGGGTGGGGATCAATGGGGTTCTGCTTATCCCCATCACACCCTTTCTGTCTCCTTGGTATGATGTGGCCTAAAAAAAGCAATCATCTAAGTGTGTTGTTGATAACTCAGGCAAAGCCTGTTGAGAGTCATGAGAAGTAAGATAAATGATCACACAAGTCAACATTGACAAATATAATTCCCATTACAGATTAGTGAGTTAGTTTTTCCCAATGTCCAGGTCACCAATTCCCCCCGTCATTTTAGGACGGACGTTAAAGATCCTACAGCACTATTTGAGAAGAGAAGTGAGTTTATCTCACGATCATGGTCGATAAATCTCCTAAGTAAAGTCAATCATTTGCTTTATGACCGTTTGCGGGATGTACCTCTATGCAAATTGGCTGCTGCGTACACCTACACTTCACAGTAAACCCTTTGAGGAGTCCTTCAGGTGTGAAAGGCACAAAATCAAATGTGAGGATTATCATTATTCCTACAAACCTGGTGAAAGATCAGGGTGGACATTTTTGCTAACAATTCCTTCCCCCCCCACCCCCTCCCACTCCATATCCCTCTCCCTCCCAACCCCCCCACCCCCACCACCACCTCCACTCATTCCCATCGATGTATTTCAGCTCATTTTCACATCAACCAATTAATAATTAATGATCACTTCGCCATTACGATTGGAAAGAAAAATTGGTCACTCAATCCATAGCTGTTTCTAGTAAACTGCTGTGCGCAATTGGTTGCCGTAGTCAATCCACTTTACAATCCACTATTATGTGAAACACTTTGAGACATCTCAACAAAATGATAAGCTGCTACATCAAATGCAAAGATTATTATATTATTTTTACAGTATTCTGACCGTGACATTGCACCTGGGCTTCAATTTAAAACCTCAACTTCATTGGGTTTAAAATCAAGGAGATCGCAATTCAATGCAAACTATCTGTGTCTCTCACCCGCCTGATCAGGATGCCTGAAGCCAAACACTTGTAAAACTCTAAATTGCAGCAATAAAAGCAGATTGAGAGACACCAGTAAGAGTAAAGACATCTTGATAACGTTGGGGACTATAACCATTCATTGCGCTACTTATCCCCTTTAATATGGTCTGAAAAGAAGCCTTCTGTTCTGTTCCTTTCTGTTCCATTTCATTTGTGAATTGCTTAATCAGTTGTTTTATGCAGTAGGATTGAAGGAAATTGTTGTGGCAAATATCAGAGGAACCCAAGCTGGAAGATTTTCTATCAGCAATGTGTTTTATGCAATACAGAGCAACCCACATTCTAATCCGGAGTCCATGATAGAATGGGGCGTGGAGAAAATGGCCAATTTCTGGGCCATCAATGAAGTCATTGGTGATCACCAATGACTTCATTTCCTGCAGTGAACTGAAGGAAGTTATGTTACAATGGGCAGGAAGTGGTGGTGCTGAGTGGGGGGGTGGGTCCGTAGAGGCTAAGATACAGTTACGGCACAGTCACTATGCTTTACAGTAATTCCTGTGAAGCGCTTTGAGACGTGAAAGGCGCTGTATCAAATGCGAGGAGTGTGATCGTGATTAATGTTCTAAGAAACCCTTCAGCCACAGAGAGACATTTAAACCCCAAGTACAGTCTGCCTGTTCAAGTCATTGGTGAATGTTCTAGTCTTCCCTGTCAATTGGCTGCTGTATTAATATCCAAATACCCAGTCACCATACTAGACCCAATGCCCCGGACCTCTGGATCTCCTTGCTTCGATCCCTCCGCCTCACCCCTCTACATCTCTCTTTAAATGGCATTTTAGGAACTACTTCTTTGACCATGCCTATGATCACCCATCCCTCCCCACCACTCCCCTCCCCCACACCTTTTCCCTCACTTGGCAGCTGATCTCGACACCATATAGCGCTATGGGATGCTATCCTGCATGAAGGGCGCTGTGTGAATGCAGGTTTGGGCTGTGAATATGGCACAACATACCGTGGCGAGGTGTTAAAGGGCGAATGAAAGTTCCAATTTATTACTCTTAAGTGAACTCGCTTCATAGAGGCGCAGGGATTGATGCGTAATAGGATTATTTAACCTCTGACTTTTGCCTGGCTGCTCTATAAGTTAGTTTGACGAGGTCACCTGGTTATTGAACAGAGATTAGTTTCAGCGCTGATAACTACCAGGTTCATGGTAACTCAGAGCTAATGTAACTTCAGGATCCTCTCTACGATGTACTACACTGTCAGATTCAAACGTTGGTCCCCTTAGGATTAGATCTCCAACAACACTGAGAGACAAACCTCGTCAGTCGGCGTTTTCTCTAGTCAGTGCGCACTGTAAGCGATTTAAATGTCGCATAAGTTAGCGGTGAACTTTGATGGAGAGGATGGGGTAGGAAGGAACAAGGCCAAGGAATGGAGGGAGAGTGTTCCAACCATTCGGGGTGAAGTGGCTGAAAGCGTGACTGCCAACGGTGGTACAGATGGCACCAGGGACAAGCAGGATGACTGACACAAGTCGAGCGGTGGTGATGAGTGAGCAGTGCAGGGGAGAACAAAGTAAATGATCCACAGTGTTGGAGGAATGGGTTAAGAGCGACAATTAATTCAAGCTAGGGCTCTTCAGTCTTGTGAGGGGATATCTCCAATTGAACTTTATTTAGTTGGTCTGAGACCATAAACCCAAAATAACCCTTGAGTGTGCACTGACCCAGGAGAACAGGAGGACATGGGTTTAAAGTTGTAATAGGCAATGTTAGGATAGACATCTTGTTTTCTTTACGCAGATGGTCATTAATGACTGGAACAGGTTGCTTGGGAGGCTGGTTGAGACACAAGGACTTACTTAAGAACCCACTTGATGCTGTGGTGTGGGTGGGGGTAGGGGGGAATGGTAGGGCAGTATTCTGGAGGGATAAGATCACATGAACCGACTAATCTCGATTAGATCACATCAGTCCAGCGATCTTATAGACTTCCCTTCTCTGGCTTTTGTCTGACAACTCGTTCCAAGCTATGTAACCAGAAGCAATTTCACGGTGGTTGTCTGTGGATTCCGAGTTGCAGAAATTCCATCTGAAACAGCTAAAATGCAGCATTTTGTTAAAAAAAATGATTTGCGGAGTTCCATTCCCGACTGGCCGACTGTTTGCGTAATATCTCGTTTCAGCCCATCTGAAAACCACTAAGTGAATAACAGTTACCGACAACCTTGTTGATATTTATCCCACCACTGTTAAGAAACCATTAAAAAAACACACAATACTAAAACCCTTGAGGATTGGTTCTGCCATCACATCAGCCGAGGCATTCCATTCTGACTGCTCAATACAGAACAGGGCTGGGATGTTCTTCACTTGGCCACGAGAGGGAGTGATCCACCAAGGAGTATTGTGTTGGGAGTTCTGGAGGTGCTCCATGTCTTATTTCTCAAAGCACATGGAATACAGACAAAGCACATGGAATACAGACAAAGCACGGGGGCGAGAGACATTACAGTGCAACAACAGCAACAACTTGCACTTGTATCACGCCCTCCACGCAGGGCAGCATCTCAGAGCGCTTAGCTGAGACAGAGCCTGACTCCGAACATGAGGGGTGGGGGAATGTGACCGTAAGCACGGTCATAGAGGAAGGTTTTCAATCTGGACTTGAAAAAGCGGAGAGTGGGGTAAGGCAGAGGGATTGAGGGAGAGTGTTCCAGAGTTTGGGGCATAGTGGCTGAAAGAGTGGGCAATGGTGGGCAGAGGGTGTGAGGGATGAGCGGGAGGCCAGTGCCAGTCGAGCAGTATGGTGCTGCCCATTCTTACTATGGAGCTCCTGTAGGTCAGCGGTTAGAGCACTCGCCTTACAAGCATGAAACCTGTGTTCGAATCCAGGCAGATCAGGGTGAAACCTTGAGCAAGTTTCCTTACTCCACACACACGCCTAATAATAATCCCTCCCCCTCAAAAACACAATAATAAATATTGGTCATTTTCAATCTACGCCTCTTTGTGGGGACGCTGCTGTGCGCAATTGGCAGCCACGTTTCACCCACAAATATAGTCAATTCACTTTACAGTATATTCTGTGAAGCGTTTTGATGCGTTGATAAGATGTGAAAAGCTCTATATCAAATAAAAGGATTATTATTATTATTACTGTATTATTATGGGCTGTGTTAGCTGATCTTAGCAAAACTAATCCAGAATTAATATCACCCTCAGAAGAAGGGAAGAGGAAAGAAGTTGTTTAGTGTTTGGTGTTTGCTCAGCGGCTTGGGACGTTCTCCCAACGCAAAAGGCGCTCTACAAAGGTCATTTTGTTGTTGTTGTTTGTGATGAGGACACACCTGATTAGCGTAACATAAAGGAGCTGGGGACTGCCCAGGTGTGAGAGGCACTGCAGAAGAGAGCAGCCAGGATGATCCCCAATGTTAGCGGATTGAGCCACTGATTAGACAAGCCGGGTCTCTTCAACAACAACAGCAACAACAACAAATGACATTTGTGTAGCGCCTCTCACATCAGGAGGAGATCCCAAGGTGCTAGATAGTCAGTCTTGAGAGAAGATGTCTCGGAGGGGACCTTATAGAGTTGTACAACATTTGAAGTGGGATTGGACGAGTAAACCCAGAACAATGATTTAAGAGCACATAGGTTTAGAGTTGCAAAGGGCAATCTGAGGACAGACACCAGGAAGTATTTATTTACTCGGGGTAATTAATAACCGGAAAAGGTTGCCAGGAAGTGGGGTTGAGGCCAGGACACTGGGAGAGTTTGATGTTGTGATGGAGGGGGAGTGGGGGGGGATTGTTCAGATGGGCTGAACTGATCTTGTGATGCCCCAAATCACCGTCAGGTTGGCACTTGCAGTGAAATCTTGGGAAGCCTTGTCTCGACAACAATAATCCTTGCATTTGATATAACGGTCTTATCACATCTTCTGGACGCCTCAAAGCGCTTCACAGAATATACTTTTAAGTGAATTGACTGTAGATTTTATGGGCGAAACGCGGCAACCAATTGCACACAGCAGCGTCCCAGAAAGTCATGGATCGCGTGACAAAAATTATTATTACCTCTGGAAAACTGATCCCCCAATCGACTAACAACTGGGATCCTACTTACTGCTAGGTAAACAGGGGCCTGTGTGGGGAGTAAGAAAACTTGCCCAATGTTTTTCCCTGCCCGGCAATCGAATCTGGATCCTCTCGCTTGCGAGGCGAGTGCTCCAGCCACTGAGCTACACGTCTCCACAAATGTGACAAGGTGTTACAATAAACAGAAGGATGATTATTATTATAGCACTGAGTGGAACTTTTGTCTGTGGATCCCTCGCTGACCATCATTTCAGCTGCTCCTGTTTTCTCAACTGAGGCAAAGGCTCCTTTCCAGCTCTTCCTTTCAACCCATCCTGGTCTGTAATGCAGGCGGAAACTTTTAATCTGTGACTGCGCAGACCTCGGTATACTACAGAGGCTGAGGGACATCACCTCCCAGTCCACCTGAGATCTCACAATACTCCATCCGACATTGACAGGCAGATGGGTAACCCCCAATCCCCAGGCCATCTGCCTGACAAACCAGGCGTGAACATGAAGGGGAGAGAGAGTTTGCAGGGCGGCAGTTGAGGAGGGAGGTGGTGCTGGCAAGAGAATCTTTCTCACTGGAAAATAGTTTGTTTTGTTGAGACGCACGTTGTTGCCTTAGCAAAATGGGGAACCTTGAGAGTTCATATTAACCAGCGTCTGAAGGAGAAGGCAGATTTCATTTTGGTAAAAACTTATTTTCCCTATTTCCCTAACCCCCCTCACTTCTCCCCATCCGGTCTGCTGCCCACCGACCCCGACCTCCCTCTCTCTTTCTCCATCTCTCTCTCCCCCCACCTCTCTTTCCCCCCCCCTCTTTCTTTCTCTTCGCCCATCTTCGCCCCGCTCTTTCTCTCCCCCAAACCCCCCCCCCACCCCCCTCTCTCTCCCTCTCCTGCCCCCACACCCCCAATTGATTTCCAGGAATTGCTGACTTGACTATTCACATGCTTGATTGCCATGCTTCTGTGTCACACTGGCGTCCCATCGTTTGCATAATTTCTTTGACAAGATCATTTTTAATGTTTTATTACATAAAGTTACAGTTGTAAAAACAGAATTCACAGTGGGGACTTTTTGTATAGAACATCTGCTCTGTTCCATCAGGAAACTATAAATATCACTCACAACCTACACTGAAGGGTTAAAAATCACAACAATAATAATCCTTGCATTTGATATAGTGCTATGTCACGCTGTTGAGACGTTTCAAAGTGCTTCACGGAATATACTGTAAAGTGAATTGACTGTATATTTTCTGGGAGAAAATTTGCAGTCAATTGCATCCGGCACCGTCCCACAAATAGCAACGGATTCAGTGACCAAATTCTTCTTATTATTATTTTATTTTTTTTGGAGGGATTATTACCCCCATAAAGCAATCCAAAAATCAACTGGGTTCCTACCTTACTGCTAGGAGTGCGGGGTAAGGAAACTTGCCTAAGGCTTCGCCCTGCCAGTGAATCAAACCTGGGTCCTCTCTCTTGCAAGGTGAATGCTCTAACCAATACGCTACAAGATTCCAGTTAAGTCCAGTGTTTAATATTTACCACATTCCCAGTTATGGGCCATATTTGGTACCTCACTGCTCTGGAACCATAACCATCAAATTACTTCCCATAGGTCCGTTCATTTATATATCAATGATTCTTGGATTCATAGCACCTTAAACACTATATGCTTACTAATCCTGTGTAGGGTTTTACGATGTCCTCGTGGTGTGCTGGCATTGTAACAATTACAATGATTATGATTATTAGTATTAGTATTATTGGGTCAAAATGTCTCAAAGTACTTCGCAGAGGTTTCTGTAATGTGTAGTAACTGTGAACCCAGGCCGTGTATTTGCATACGGCAACGTTCCACAAACAGCTGTGGGGAGGGTGGAGGAATATCTATTTCTCAACAGATTTCGTAAAAATGAACTGCGCGGTTTGCAAATTGCTCAAGTGCCATTTCCCAGCACAGTCGATGTGCTGGGAATTCCAGCGCTGACTTCCCATAGCCCTACAGGAATGTCGTCGGGATTGCTTATCCCATTAAGGGAAGACCACAGAATTAGACACCCACTGTAAGAGCTTTAGCCTCTGTGTGTGTTTCAAAATGCCAAGCAGATGTGTGAGGGAGGAGACGTTTGGATGCCTGATTGCTGGTGCATTGGTGCTGGTTGCATTGCCTCTGTTTATAATAATAATAGTAATGCTTACGTATGATATAGGGCCTCAGCATGTCCCTGAGCCCTCTCAAAGCACTTCACAGAATCTTTTGTAAAGTGGACTGACTGTGTTTTCGTGGGTGAAACACAGCAGCTGATTGTGTACAGTAGTGTTTCCACAACAGTCATGGATTGAGTGACCAATTTGTTTTTTAGGCATTATTACCCCTGGAAAGCGATCCACCGATCGACTAACAACCAGGTTCCTACTCGTTATTGGGTAAATAGCGATGCATGTGTAGAGTACGGAAACTTGCCGAGGATTTCACGCTACTTTGGAATCGAAAGCAGGTCCTCTCGCTTGCAGGACAAGCGCGCTAACCACTACACTACAGGACTCCACCTCATGGATTGATACCCATGGCATCTCTTCTGTATGCAAAGTACCAGTCACTGTGTCAGAGATGAATTAAAAGCAGACTGCCACTTGTATCTTTTTTTTTCCAACTCCCTTCAATTCCTGCGAGAGAGATTTAGGGATGAATTAATCAAAACTTTTGCCTCTCCCTGCAACTTTTCAATCTGCAGTATCAGAAGGTTGGAGGCAAGGTTAGCTGTCAAGGGGAGAGATAGAGCATATAGTGCTGGAGAATGGAGCTTCACATAATTGATGTGACAGGGCTCAACCCACCTTATCACCGGGTCTAAAATATGTTTGTCTCATGTGCAATAATGCATCTCGGGATAGTGGCTGAGCACATTGCTGAGCCAGTTGTGGGGGTGGGAGGGGGGGTGCGGTTGGGAGGGGGGGTGCGGGCGGGGGGAGGGGGGGGTAAGACAGGGGATGCGGGAATGTCTCAGTATTCTAGTGCCAGAAAAAACGCTGACTCGCAGCCTGTTTGGTGGGATGCATAAAAAAACGCAGCTTAAAACATCGACAGAACTGTGTGTTTCCTTTATTCCGCCGGTCAGCCCCCACCTCACCGTGCCCCACCGCCTTTCCCGGCTCATATAAAATGGTTTTCTGAAGTTAAGTGGGGCCTTTCCCCCCTCTCTCCCACCCCCCCCTCTCTCCCCCCCCCCAGTTATTCCCTATTTTAAGCTCCTTGAAAAATCCGCCCTCCTCTATCCTTTCGCAACATCTGCGCAAAGCATTTTTTGCTGAAAATTTACGAGGGGTGCTGGGCAGCCGATTCCGCAGGAATGTTGTGGAACTGTGGGAATCTCGTGATTCATGGCTGCTTCGGAAATAAATCACGTTCCTTGTTCCGATCTTGGTTTCAATTTGCCTGGCGTTGCCTAGGCTTCGACTGCAGCAGCCTTCGGAAAAATTAACCCAAGCCACTTTCGGGGGTAACGCCAGAATGAGCTTCTATTCTTATCACGCTTTGATCGGATTGACAAGGGTTGATTTGTTTTTTCCCGTGCGTGTGAGAGAAGCTGTCGCATACTTTTTAATCCAAGTTCCTATTGATCGAATCTGCAATCCTGTGGTGACAATAATAATAGTAATAATGATCCATGCGTTTGTTATACATAATATACACATATATTACGTTAGACACTGTCGAGAAGTCTCAAAGCACTTCACAGAATGTACTGTAACGTGAATTGGCCGTAAATTAAGGATTTGCAGCAGCTAATTGTACATACTAGTGTCCTACAAACAGCCATGGATTGAGTGACCACTTTTTTTTAATGGATTATTACCCCCAGTTAGCGATCCGTCAAACGACTAACAACCTGGTTCCTACTTATTGCGAGATAAACAGCAGTCCTGTAGCTCAGTGGTTAGAGCACTCGCCTTACAAGCGTGAGACCTGTGTTACGAATCCAGGCAGATCAGGGCAAAACCTTGGCCAAGTTTCCTTACTCCACACGCCTGATAATAATCCCTCCCCCAAAAACACTAAAATAAAATTGGTCATTTCAATCCACCACTGTTTGTGGGGACGCTGCTGTGCACAATTGGCTGCCTCATTTTGCCCACAAATATACAGTCAATTCACTTTACAGTCTATTCTGTGAAGCGCTTTGAGATGTCTCGAAGATGTGAAAAGCGCTATATCAAATGCAAGGATTATATTTATTATATTATAACAGAGGCGTGTGGAGTAAAGAAACTTGTCCAAGGTTTTGTCCCACCCAGGAATCAAACCCAGGTCCTATTGCTTGCAAAGTGAGTGCTTTAACCACTGAGCTACAAGACTCCACAGGTAACATAGGTCTGGTTGGATTCTGAGTGTGTGAGAACCTGACCTGAAATCAGCCTCATTTGCAGGGGAAATATTAAGGGTTGAAGGTTGTTAAGAAATTTGAAAGTGATGCATGGTTCAGAGTGCTGAGGCATTAGTGCATTAGTGTGCATACACGCCGACAGAACCAGTCCAAAGGGGAAAGGGTTTGGTATTATTGATGGATGCAAGTACCAGAACCCTCATAAAGATCTCAATTTACTGCCATTTGTAGTCAACGGGGGAAAGTCAAATCTAGCCTTCAGCAAACATCTTCTCCTCACCTTCCTCCACACAGGAACGTAAGCCAAAAATCTGTCACTCTATTTTGGCTTTAACTGACACTCCCAGTTGGTGCTCATTACATACGAGCTATACTAGGGTCAACCAGGGCAGCATATATCAAATCCTTAACCTTAAGCGCTCCGAGACGCTAGCCCACATGAAGGCAATAATATAACAACAACAGCTTACATTTGTATAGCACCTGTCACATAGGGCAGCATCACAGAGGGCTTGACAATGGTGGAGAACGACACTCAGCAGATGGGAGATGCGATAAGGAAGCGCGTACCAAAGAGGAACGTCTTCAGGTGCGACCTGAAGTTGGGTAAGGAGTGAGCAAGGCAAAGGGATAGCGGGAGAGTGTTCTAGAGTTTTAGGGCTTCAATGCAAGTTGTTGTTGTTGGTGTTAGACACCTGTCTTGTGGCAGCCTGGCTTGGTCGGTACGGTAGTACTCTCACCTCTAGATCAGAAAGTTTATGGGTCCAAACCCAATGTCAGGGACTTTGAGCTTGAGGCTCTACAGCAATGTTTGGGGAGGCCGAATTGCCAGAGCAGACGTGTTTTCGATAAGACATTAAACTGACCTCTGTGCTTGTCCAGGTTGCATGTTGAAGAGATCCTGAGGCACGATTAGAAAAGGGAAGGGAGATTCTCCCAATGACCAGGCTGAATATCCTCTGGATTAATAATATTAATAATAATAATAATCCTTGCATATAGTGCTTTATCACATCTTTGAGGTGCCTCAAGGGGCTTCATAGAATATACCGTAAAGTGAATTGACTGCATATTTTGTGGATGAAAATAAGACATCCACCAATTGACTAACAACCAGTTTCCTACTTCTCGCTAGGGAAACAGAGGCATGTGAAGTAAGGAAACTTGCTCAACGTTTCGCCCTGCCTCAAAATCGAACCCAGGTCTCTCGCTTGTGAGACGAGTGCTCTAAATTGGCCAATGGCTGTATGTGGGGGTCGTAGCTGTGCGCATATTGACTGCTGCGTTCGCCTACAGATAGTCACTACAATCAGCCACGCCATGAAATGGTCTGATTAGTGGGAAGGCTCTTCCCCTTCAACCCCTTTCACGAAGAAACCCATCTGGTGTGTGGCAGCCGTCGAGAACTGTACCTCTGTGAGACAGGCTTTGTTGGTGTGTTTGATGCTAAATTGGATGCAGTGCAAGGAAAATATACAGAGGGGGAAAAAAAAACTTTGATTGTAACAGGAACTGCTTCAGATGTTTGGAAACAAAGTAACTGAAGTGAAAAAGTTTTTCATATTGTCTTCATTACAGGAATAGAACGAGACTTTGCTTACTTAAGATTCAGTAGCTGGACTGAAAGGAGATTGAATGGAATCCTAGCGATGATTTTCCCGAGTTTCCTGGCTCTTCGTGAAAGGATTGTTCAACGAGCTCCTTGCCAGGCTCTTATGTTCCATGGGATAATTCCCTGCAGAAACACAGTCACTACACTTGACAGTAATTGTATTGTTGAAAATAGAAAGTGGCTTGAGCTGCCTCAATGTTATTGGCTCAAAGTGGAATGACAAAGGAGATCCCGACTGCCTGTTCAGGTGGACATTGAAGATGCCATGGCAATATTCAAAAAGAGAGGAGAATTTCTCCATCCTGATGTCATTGGTCAACAATCCCCCACCCCAAATAACACTTCATATCTGCTGAACAGGTTTAGCTTCTCTGAGGCACGGCATCTCCAAATATGTAACACTTCACTGAATCATTAACAACAACAAAATTCCACTTGTATAATTTCACAATCAGGAAGACGTCACAAGGCGTTGGACAGTATTGTTTCAGACCCGAGCTGGGGACAGGGAGGGTGCAGGGAAAGTGGGGGATTTGGAATGGCCAATGGGGCCATCAAAGAGGAGGGTCTTGAGGCGGGACTTGAAGGAGGCCAGGGAGGGGGCAAAGTGGAGGGACTGCAGGATGGAATTCCAGAGGTTGGGGGCAGAGTGGCTGAAGGATAGCCCGCCGGATGGGTGGGTCGGGGGACATGGACATGGAGCAAGCCAGAGCTTGCTGAGTGGAGGGGCAGACGGGTTGGTAGGGGATTAGAAGGTCGCGAATGTAGTGTGGGTCGAGGCCATGAAGGGCTTTGAATGTGAGGACCAGGATCTTGAATTGGATCCTCTGGATGATGGGGAGCCAATGGAGTCGGGCGAGGATGGGAAAGATGGGATCACGAAGCTTGGAGCCAGGATATTGGGTTCAAAATCCACGACATGGGGCTTGAACCCACAGCCTTCTGTCTTAGAGACCAGACAGCTACCAACTGAACCAGGCTGACACCTGAGAGAAGAGAAGAGAGCTTTTCGGTCATAGATATTTAGTGGCTTCCTGTAGTGTGCAAAAACGACTGTCTCTGAGAACAGTCACTAAAGTTGACAATAATTAATTTACACCAGAAAAAAGAAGACTGTGAAATCTTATGGACCGTCTCCAACAGAACAAATAGTTAGTCAATTGGTCAGTCAATCCACGACGGTTTGTGGGACACTGCTGTGCACAACTGGCTGTCGTGCTTCTGTCACAAAACATACAGTCAACATACAGTCACTTTCTAATATTGTCCATGAAGCATTTTGACACGATAAGGCACTATGTCAAATGCAAGGATTATTATTAAATAACTGGAATGATGTTTGATGCAAACACAAGCTCTTATGCAACACAAAGTCAGATCCAATTACTTTACACAGAGGGTGGGGAATGTGGGGAAGAGACTGCCCGGTGAGACTGAAGAATTACTGAGAAATCCGTCGGGAATCCCGTTAGAAACCACGCATTTTTAGGCTCCAATAAGAATAATTGCTTTTAATTAATATTTGCTCGGAGGGCTCTGTGCACCTGCGCTTGCCAGAGGGACAGGACCACACAGAACTCAATTTGAATGGCATGGTTGAGGTTGTACTGTTGTACTGTGGGTGGACTGGGAGAGTGGTACAAGGGCAGTTGTTTCAATATTATTAATATTATTCCTTGCATTTGATATTGCGCCTTATCACATCGATAAGACATTTATACTGTAAAGTGAGTTGCCTGTGTATTTTGTGGGTGAAACATGGCAGCCAATCACGCACGGCTGTGTCCCACAAACAGTTGTGCTATTGAATGACCAATTTTTTTGAAGGGATTATTACCACTGTAAAGGTACACAGAAACATGAGGAAACTAGATTAAGGTTTCCCCCGGCCCAGGAAGTGAACCCGGGTCCTCTCGCTTGCGAGGCGAGCGCTCTAATCACTATGCAACAGGGATCCACTAGCCTGTTTTAGCCTGACAAGCTCACACCATTCAATCCCATCCCCCCATTCCTCCCCTGGTTCAGGACTTTCCACTGTCCTATAAATCTGGAGTTCCTACTCATTAAAGTCAGATATTTTACCTCAAAAACGATCCCTCGGAGAGTAGTGCCAAAAGGGGTTTTGCACGCTTGGTAGGAATAACATGAAGTGGGTTTACTTGCTCCATCCCTCCCTTGGTACAGGGAGGGATGGAGGGAGGGAGCGGGGAAGCGAGGGAGAGAACGAGAGGAGGGGAGGGTCGAGTTTCTTGCAAGCTTGCTGAAACTGAGTTGTGGCTCTTCTCTGGAGAATTGGTTTGAAGCCATGAACCAAGGTAACCTGTGTATGTGTGTGTCTCTCTCACTCTCTCGCTCTCTTTTTCTGAATCGCGAACAGCTGTAGAGGATTCAGTCCTGCAGCAGATGGTGTGCTTGCTTCATCTTTTTACTGTAAAACGTTTGTGACGCAGAACTCACCCAACAAAAAGTTTCACCCACAAAATGTACCGTACAGTCAATTCACTTACAGTGTATTCTGCAAAGCACTTTGAGACAAGTCAACAACAACAACAACAAATTACATTTATATAGCGCCTTTCACGTCGGGAGGATGTCCCAAGGCACTGCACAGGAGGCGTGTGACCCGAGCTGGGAGGGGAGTGTTTGGGAAGGGGTGAAACACGAAGGGGAGGTAAAAGAGTTCGGGGTGGAACAAAAGGCACGATCGAAGAGGAAAGTCTTCAAATCGGCCTTGAAAGAGGAAAGGGAAGAGACGAAATGGAGGGATTGAGGGATGGCATTCCATAGGGTGGGAGCGGAGAAATAAAGGCCCGGCCTCCGATGGTGGGGCGGTTCGGGCGGGGGGCTTGGAGCAGGCCAAGTCCTGTTGAACGGAGGGTCCGGGTGGGCGTGTAGGGGGAGAGTAGATCGGTTAAATAGGGTGGGGCAAGGCCCTGTAAGGCCTTGTAGGTGAGGACGAGGATCTTGAACTCGATCCTCTGGAGGATGGGGAGCCAGTGGAGACGGGCGAGGGTGGGGGTTATGTGGTCGCGGAGGCGGGTGCGTGATAGGACACGGGCTGCAGAGTTTTGCATGGCCTGCAGCCTGTGAATGGAGGAACTGGGGAGGCCGACGAGGAGAGAATTTCCGTAGTCCAGCCGTGAGGTGATGTACGCGTGCACGAGTGTTTCGGCAGCGCGGGGGGTAAGATAGTTGCGGAGCCTGGCAATGTTGCGCAGGTGGAAATAAGCGGTGCCGGTCAAGGCGCGGATGTGGGGGAGGAAGGAAAGTTTTTGATCGAACATGATGCCGAACATGTCAAAGACGTGATAAGCTAACTGGACGTGATATCAACTGCAAGGATTATTATTATAGGAGAGAGCTTACAGAAGGAAAAGTATCTACTTTTCTAAAGCAATTCTTAGGTGAGTCCTAATTTTTGAAGATGCCTGGCTCAGATGGATGCAGTGTTGCCTCTTAGGCAGTGAGTTACCTATTCAGACTCCAGCCCTACCCAGACTCACACTCTGGGGTCCTCAAGCCTTGACTCTCACCAAGCTGTGCCTAATATTCTTCTGGTTGCCATAAAGTGAGTGACCGATTTGTACCTAGGGGATTGTTGGCTAGGACACTGGGAGGATTCTCCCCACTCTTTCTCAATAGTTCCTAGGATGTTTAACGTCCACCCAAGCAGGCAGATGGGACCTCGGTTTAACGTCACCTCACAAACCATCATTCTATGATTGCTAGGATTTGTGAAAGGGGAAAATGGTGATGAAACCTGTTTAACAAGACTTAACAAGATGGAGAACAAAATCAACCAGTTTGTAGCTGTTCACGAGAGAGCTTCAGATGAAGAAATATATCCCTTTGGCCCATCTGATCTCAACTCTCCACAATCCCCCCATCACAGCATCATCCTGTTTCTTTAATGAGTCCCAGCGTCCTGGCCTCAATCACCCTTCTCATTAACCCAATCTTATTCACACCTCTGCAAGGTCCCCTCTGAGACATCTCATCGAGGCTGCAGGGCCCCAGCTAATGATTGCTCATTGCTCAAGCCTCACACACTCGGGACCAGGAGAAACTTAACTGTTAGGTTTAGAGTCATGTGCACAGTTTATTCACTGTTGTCTTCAATAAATGGAGTCAGTGGATGATTAAAGGGACAAGTGCTCTACGGTGGTTTTGTGTTGGGTGAGCTTTGTTGCTATCGGACCCAATCAATTGGAGTCCTGTAATTTAATAGTTAGAGCACTCGTATTGCAAGTGACAGACCTGAGTTCAATTTCCGGCAAGGAGAAACCTCGAGTAGTTTCCTTATCCACACGCCTGCTAATAATCTCTCAAAAAATAAATATTAATAAATTAGTCACTTCAATCCACGACTGTTTGTGGGACACTGCTGTACGCAATTGGTTGTCGCGTTTCACCCACAAAATATAGTCAATTCACTTAACAGTACATTCTGTGAAGCGCTTTGAGACATCTGGAAGACATGAAAAACACTAAGTCAAATGCAAGGATTATTAATATTGTCAGGGTAATTTCCCCGTCAGTGCATAAGCTCTGTGGTTCAGCAAGACAGAGAGAGAGCGTGTGGAGATGAGGATTTATACACACTGCAAAAAGGAGCCTCATTGTTTCTATTAGATGAATAGCCAGCATCAAAAACAACTTGCATTTATACAGCACCCTTCGCACAGGGCAGTGTCTAGGAGCACTTACACTTTGAAGGGAGGGAAGGCAACCATTGAGGTAATTGCCACGATTCTTGAGATTATGGTTTCATGATCCAGACATCACTGCAATGAATTCACCAGGAGGGATTCTTAGTTCCTGTTCTATTGGCTGCCACGTTTGTCCACAAAATATGCAGTCGTCTAACAGTAGAATAAATATTAATAATCCCCGCAGTTGGTATCTTATTTACTTGTCGAGACATCTCAAAGCGCTTCACAGAACGAACTGTAAAGTGAATTGACTGTAAATTTTGTGGATGATGCTCCGTGAAGCGCTTTGAGATGTCTCAACGACGACAACAAAGTTACATTTGTGTAGGGCCTTTCATGTCGGGAGGACTGCCCCAGGGCCCTGGTCCCAAGTCTCAATAATAATAACAATAATCCTTGCATTTGATATTTCACATCTTCTAGATGTCTCAAAGCACTTTACAGAAGATATAGTAAAGTGAATTGACTGCACATTTTGCAGGTGGAATGACGTGGTAAGGCGCTATATCAAATGCAAGGATTATTATGGTTATTATTATTCAGACAGACAAGTTAGCACTGCCTACACAGAGGAGATAAAGTGCTAATCTGTGCTGTATCTGGACCTCCCTGGTGCCCCTTATGTGGAGCTGGGAAGTCAAGCGCTTCTGCTGTTGATTTTAAATAAAGGAAGCCAGGTTTCTCCCTTTGGCCCAGAGTGCTCCGTGCTTTCCAGTAGAAAATGTAGCTACAAAGCCTGGCGCTGGCACGTTTACAAGGAGATAATATAACTAGGAGCTGTGTGCTAAGCCTGGGGGGCTCCAGTGGCTCAGCTCATCATCGCTAGAATTCAGGGTTGGTGACACCTAGCAGCATGCACATCGAAGACACCGCAAAAAGAACATTAATTACATTGCAGCGTTCAAGCTGGTTATCTACCATGTCACAACGCCGCCTTCTACTGCCTGGGGCCCCAACCCCATCGCGCTTTTGAAGCCTTGACTCGCGTGCAACGCTTTTCACTTTTCACTTTGGGAGGACGTCTCGCAAGACTCGCCGCGTAGTGTGGTGGTGAACACGCATTTTATGCAGGGCAATGTCCAGCACAGAGCCATGGGATTGAACAACCAATTTTATCAGGCGGGAATGGGGCATGGAATTGTCAGCCAGTGAGCTACAGGAGAAGCTCCTGTAGCTCACTGGTTAGAGCACTTACAAGCGTGAGACCTGTGTTCGAATCCAAGCAGGTCAGGGCGAAACCTTGGGCAAGTTTCCTTACTCTACACACACGCTTAATAATAATTTGTCCCCAAAAAAACACAAAAATAAAAATTGGTGATTTTCAATCCATGACTGTTTGTGGGGATGCTGCTTTGTGCGCAATTGGCTGTCGCGTTTCGCGCATAAACATACAGTCAATTTACTTTACAGTATATTCTACGAATCGCTTTGAGACGTCAATAAGATGTGAAAATCACTACATCAAATGCAAGGATTATTATTATCATTATTAACTGCCTTCTCTAACTGAATAGTTGCAAGAGCTTTAATGGCCACCTGAACAGGTGTGAATGGGACCTCGGTTTAATGTCTCCTCCAAAAGTTGGCATCTCAGACAATACATCACATCCCCAGCGCTCCACTGGAGTGTCAACCTGGACTGTGAGCTCAAAGTCCACATGTGGGGACTTGAACCCACAATCTTCTGACTCGGAGGCGAGGGTGCTAACCGAATGAGCCATGCACAAACAACCATATGTACTTGCAAAGTTGTTTGTCCCCCGTCCGTCCCGTCCATCCATCGGTGGACGGGCTTTCAGTCTCTCTGCCCCCACACTTTGGAACTCCAACCCACAGTCCCTTCACCTCACTCCCTCCCTCGCCTCCTTCAAGGCCGGTCTCAAGACCCTCCTCTTCGACCGTGCCTTCTGCTGCCCTCCCAACTCTCTCCCTCCCCTCCTAACTCTCTCCTGACCCTCCCCCCTACCCTGCCCCTCTCCCTTGCTCGGGTGCAAATCTGACCGTTCAGCGCCTTGGGACGTCCTCCTGATGTGAATGGCTCTCTATAAATGCAATTTGGTTGTTATTGTTGTTTGGGGTATGGTTTGATAAATTGATCTTTGAAAGGTTCCCGAACGGCACAGACTCTCCTGGAAGAGATTCCTGCCCTTTCAGTTCAACTTGATATCGCTTGGGCATTGTCTGGAGATAATATTCAGCCTCCGCGCTTGATTCTGAACTCTCTGTGACGCTCTCTGTGGGCGCTCGCTTCATTTTCTGCCCAATATCCCACTATTCAAGCAGTTAATTACATCAGAGTCCAGGCTCTGCAGTTACAAACTGAAACCGTCCCGGTCCGCACAGCTGACCCAATGAGTTCCACTGGGACAGCAGAGGACACCAAAGAACTGGCGGGAGCTGCCCCCATTCTCGAGGCAAGCATCACATGTGGGTGGGGAGTTGGGGAGGGTGAGGGGATTTGGAGGAGAAGGTGGGTGGGGGGGCAATGGGGGAGGGAGGAGGGGGAGCTATCATAATAATAATCGTCGTGCATTTGATATAGTGCTTTTCAGGGATTATTATTAGGCATGTGGAGTAAGGAAACTTGCCCAAGGTTTCGCCCTGATTTGAACACAGGTCTCACACTTGTAAGGTGAGTGCTCTAACCACTGAGCAACAGGAGCTGGGAGGAGAAGCATGGCCACGAACACATAAAGCTTGTCAATCACTTCATTGCTGTGATTGTGGGAGCTCGCTGCGGGCAAATCGTAATTGAGCTGTTCTCCTGACTTGGGGCTTGAAACTTAACTTGGTCACTGTGATCGCTGGGAGAGGACAGCTCGGACCTGTTTATTACCCAGGTCAAATGTTGAAATCAACCAAAAGTAAAACACTGGCATCTGTGCACACCGGCTTCAGTCTGTGTCACTTGTCTTTTCTAATGTAACCCACTCACTTTCAGAGTAACTTACAACAGCCGAGCATTCCATATCCAACAACAACTTGCATTTATAGCACTCTTCGCATTGGGTAGCATCCTGATACGCTGGACAATGGCGAGTCTGACCCCAAACAATGGAGGAGAGAGAGTATGGGGAGGTGACCATGTGATGGAAGGATTCTGTCAGCCTTATCCAAGCCTTAAATACCTGGCCAAACTCCATGAAGTGTCCCCTGTGAGTTTCAAATCGTTTCCGGTTCAGAGGTCAATGACAAATCAGCCCTCTTTCACTCACACTGTTAGTAAGTTTAACAAACTAATTGAATGAACTGTGACACTTGCTTACAACAACAACAACAACAACAAAATCACATTTGTAGAGCGTCAGGAGGACATCCCAAGGCTAAACAGTCAGCGGTCAGGACCCGAGCATTGAGAGGGGGTGGTGGGGGGGTGGGTGATGGGCACAGTTGGGATGAGAGGTAGGAGGGCGGCTGAAGGCACGGTCGAAATGAAGGGTCTTGAGTCAGACCTTGAAGGAGGCAAGGCAAAGGGATTGTGGGATGGAGTTCCAAAGTTTGGGGGCAGAGAAGCTAAAAACCCAGACGCCGATGGTAGGACAGGTCAGGTGGGAGACATGGAGAAGGCTGGAGCCTGCTGAATGGAGGCAGCGTACAGTTTTGATAGGAAGCCAGCAGTTCAAAGTGGTAGGATGGGGCAAGGCCATGGAAGGCCTTCACAGTGAGGACATTCTGTCCTCTGAGGGATGGGGAGCCCGTGGAGCAGGACATGGGTGTGGGTGTTGGGGTCACGGAACCTGGTGTGGGAGAGGGCACGAGCTGCAGAGTTTGGGAGGATCTGCAGCTTGTGGAAGGAAGATTTGGGGATAACAACAAGGAGGGAGTTTCATTAGTCAAGCCTTGAGGTGATCAATGTATGTATGAGGATTTCGATTGCCTGAGGGTGCCTGAGGGGTGAGGAGAGTCGGGCAATTTTGTGGAGGTAGTGGAAGGCACGGATATGGGGGTGAAAGGACAGTAAGACACTGAACTTGACAGCAAATAGCTGTGCAAAGGTTTTCAAGTTTCAGAACTCCTGCCTGATGTATGTGAAAGATCCTGTGGCCTGGACTCCCCCAGTGCCCCTGCTGTCCCCTCTGCCCCCCACCCCATCCCTCCCTCGCCCCCCCCCCCCCCCCCCCCCCCCCCCGCCCCCCGCATACAAGTTCCTTGGCTGTTTGTGGGGCACTGCTGTGTGCAATTGGTTTCCGCGTTTCGCCCAGAATATACACAGTCAATTCACTTTACAGTACAATCTGCGAAGCGCTTAAAGATGTCTCAATGAGGTGACAAGACGCTACAGCAAACGCAAGGATTATTATTCTTAATGATACATTGGTCGCTCGCTTCGCTGTGGGACATTGGCATGTGCAAATTGGCTGCTGCGTTTGTGTACAAGGTGCCGAGAAGTGAATGGCTGGTTTATGCTGAGGTTTGTTGGCCAGGGCGGTGGGGAGAGAGCCAGCGGGAGACGAGGACGGTGTTCAGAGTGGAAACTGTTCCGTAATTTGGGAAATGATGTCATTGCCTGATCGCTTGGGGGCGATGGGCTGACAGAATCCTCCAATCGCACCCGTCAAGAAGCTGAGGTCAAGCTGCCAAGGGTATTTCTGGAACTGACTGTAGATCCTCAAACATTTCCCCATTTCCTGGCTGATTTTTGTCAGCCTGTGTGGCTTCCCTGCCTTCCTGTCCACTAATCCCCGCCACCTATCATCAAAGGGGCGACTGTGTAAGCAAAA